>CM021104.1:632993644-633071120 GCA_007115665.2 Sequoiadendron giganteum
TATTTTTCATCCGAAATTTCGATGAACTTGCAAAGTTAAATTGTGGCTGACATAAATAAAACTGAGCTCGACTATTTATTGCGACAGTGTTTTTCTTGACGATTTTCTTGGGTCAGATAAAATTCAAGAAGATATCACTAGGTTGAGGGTAGTCATTGTCTTTTTCCAGAATTCATTTGTGAAGTCACATTTGTACTTCCAAGTTTGAAAATCATATTTTAAAGCATCATCTCATCATATTTCATTTTTAGACTTGTGCATTTTCAAAATTTCATTTCCAAATTTTAGACCTGACTTCACAAATTATATATAAGGGAACTGTTTATAACTGATGGAAAATTCTTGATGGATTTGGATAAAGATTATATTTGCAAGGTTTCAATTTTAACCCTAATGATCAATTTTTAATAGATTTGGGAGTCATAACTAGATAATATCAAAGGCATAGGGATAGCTACAAAGTGAAATGGTTGTCAAGATTCAAGCCTAGAGGGTTGAACAAATAATTAGGAATGTTTGATAGTGGATAGTTAGAGCCATTTAGCTATGATATTTTTGAAGACTACTTCATAAAGATGTATTTTTCCCTTTGCCAAGTTTCAGAAATAGATTTTAGACCTTAGATGCCAGTGTCTTATAAAAGTAGTTATGGTATATTTGTTACCTGAAGTTCTTGAATTCATCTTGACTCTATACAAATGTATCTATTTTTTATTTGAACAAGAAAGAAAGAAAGCAACCAATTTCTAAACATTGTGAGATATTTAGAGCAACAAACTAAAAAATGAAAAAATGAAGGTCAAGGCCTCTCTATTTTTCTCAGTTCACTCAAACTTTTTAGATGCTTCCAAACATCTAGCAAGCTATAACTATCATGCAAATTATATGATTTCTATTTTTTTGTACTTTGGAACAGTTTACAAGATGAAATTGTCTCCTCATGTAGAATTATAAGTTGCCAAATTCCTTCGGAAGTTGATACAGGAATCAAAAGATGAACCTGTCAAATTGGAAACCAAAATTTTTGTGGTAAGAAGAGTTGATTTTGACATGAATGGCATGTTGTGACAGCTTTATTAAGTAATACAATTTATTTAGTTATTTGACAATTTGGTGATTTGTGTATAGATATGCCACCATATGAAACTGAGTGGAAAAGAGCACTCCTTACCTTATCAAGTAATATCCAGATAAGATGTTATAAAAAATAACTTGTGCTTTTAGTGAAGCTGGTCAACCTACTCATGCTTTTCCATGCTTAATTTTTTCCTTTTGGATTGAGCTACTTATGATAAATTTTTAACTTTTCTTGCAACATGTGTATTACCCTCTCAAGTTTTTAACTGGTTAAAAGCAATCTCTTATAAAGGATATAAAATTCCTTAGTACTTTAGATTGTCCTTTATGTTAAGGGAGGCATCTAACTATTGTTTATATAATTCAACTTTATTTGAGAGTAAGCATATTTAATCTTTATGTGGTAGATTCAGACACTAAAACAAAGTATTTGACCTTATTAGGAAAAATGAAGCAAAAAACATAAAAGTGCATCATAGGATTTTTTTTTCATGGTTTTCATTGTAAAGTATGGAACTTATTTCAATATTTTCTCATGGAAATCATATGACCTTCTTCTATGGACTATATAAAATCCTTTAGTGTAAATGTTGTCCTCTCCTTCATATTATGCAAGATCATTCAAAACCTCTGCTACTTTTTGACAATGACATATGACTGTCATATCTTTGTAAGTCTTTAATAGACATAATGGGAGATCCTTTAGAAACATCATCATCTCTGTTGAAAGTGATCCCATATCCTTTGTGATACCTATCCTCTAGCAACTTGACTATCCTTTGTCTTTTAGCTTATGCATGAGTTTATTCATTTGATTTCAATGGCCTTGCATAACACTTGAAATTAATTGTGGTAGCTCCTTGAGATATTGTCCATGCATTCCTTAATACACTTGTAGGTTGTCATCTTTTGAAACTTTGTGAGGGAAATATTTATTAGTTTACCATACTGCTATGAAGAAAATGAACCCTTGAAGATTTATGATGTTTTAAAAGCCCTCTTGACTGCTCAGTTACTTTTCTTTATGTATCTTTTAAAGTTTTTCAAACTACCCTATCACTGTTATTATTAATTTCAATTCCCCCTTCATGGTTATGACATGGACTAATCATTGTTTTTCTAAATAGTCATGACTGTGATCTCCTTTTGGGAATCTATAGGAAAGTGTCATGCCTTACTTTGAAGTCCATTTCCTTAAATCTTTTCTCTTTTCTCGTTGCTCCTTACCTTTATAGTATCCCTTTATTGCATATAAATAATAATAACAATTATGGTGATAACTAGTGGACATGGGTATAACATCAAGCATCATACAAATGTAGTTTATATCTACATATATATAATACCCCGAGATACTAATATTGTAGCACTAGTCAAAGAATCATCATCAAACTATATTTGTTGATCAAATACAATGAAAAATAAAATATATTAAAATAAAAAAAATTGATCTTTTCTATCTACTCCACTGTAAATAATAAAGACTACCGAAATTTCCTTCCAATTTGAGTGTTGGAAGTCATCACAATAATCAGCAATATAATATTTATCTATTAATATATAGATATTATAAATAAATAAGTGTGTATTTCAATATTTTTAAGCAAGAAATTTGGGAACAATATATTCTTTCTCTTTATAATCTACAAACAAAATAAATATGCAAATATAATAAAATCTTCTGAGAAATACCTTCAATCTGCACATTTATTTGAAAATAAATCAGCCTACAATCACCAGCAACCAAACAATTAAAATAAAGATTTAAAAGATCATTACATGAATATATACATATCAACTTATAAGTCTCTTAGCCTGTAAGAAAACTTTGGATTTGTAATTATTTTCCATGAAAGAGAAGTATCAAACATTTAAAGGCAATAGAGTTAGTTGTGAGTTGGTTGTTGCAATTAATAGATAGAAAAGATCATTGTTTTATATTTTACTATATTTTATTTTGCAAATAGAATTGGATAGTAAACGGGCCAATACACTATCAAACATAATGATTGGATCCTATGAATATATAGGTTATCAATCTTTAATCAACTCACATGAGAAATCATACTGACCAATAGTATCAGTGAAACTTTAATACTATATAACAATGACTAGTCTCAGTTTGATGACATTTCAAGACCAATGCATGAATATCATTTGGGCCTCATGGCATTGAAAATTGTTTTCATTCAACCATGATATAATGTTCTTATAGGAAGCACAATACTAGTATGATTGAATGTATCAAAAGAAATAGGAGTTAGAGCAGATAAAAAGAGAACAAAAATATTGTAGTGTAACCTTATTATTATATAAATAAATAGAAAAATAGTAAGAGTAGGAACCCCAAATATCATGTAATCATTAAGGAAGACCCTTTCATTATTCCCTTAATGGATTGAACTTTCAAGGAGGGCATTTAATGGTGCTTCCTATTGATATCCAAAGCAGGGATGCGAATAAGACTGATGACTATGCAGGCTATATTGTAGATAAAATTCATAGATCTTTTAACTTTATCAAAGCATATAATAGGGTGGTCCACTTCAAATGAATTTTTTTATTATGCCATACTATTTTATTTCCAGAATTCATTTGTGAAGTCAGATTTGTACTTCCAGGTTTGAAAATCATATTTTAAAGCAACATCTCATTAGATTTCATTTTTAGACTTGTGCATTTTCAGAATTTCATTTCTAGATTTTGTTGTGCAAGTTCAATATCCTGATTTTAGGAGTCTAACGGTCGGAAATCATAGTAAAATCAGAGTTTAATAATTTCTGGAATTAGCATTTTAAAGTGTTTTTTGGGGTCATTAACTTCAGACTATCTTCTTTTTTGCAAGGGTAGTTGCATGCCAAAGTTTTTTGGTAAAAAATATCAGAACTATTAGATTTTGTTACCTGTCTATGACTAAAAATTATTGGAGTGTGAGTTTGATATTTTTTGAAGATCTAAATAATCAATCTTGGTAAAGAAAAATCATGTGAGATAATATTAGTCTAGAACAAAAGGAAGAGACAATTGCTAGATTGTGGGCTAGATTGAAAAGAAAGGGTGATGGGAAATGTTATTTTCCTTGCAATAATTGCAAGGGCTTAAAGACGAGAATACTTTTAATCACAACAGCTGAGAAAAATTGAAGGCAACATGGTCACATCGAAGGGGGGCATGATTATCGTCCATTGGTAAGTTGTTCATTATATGTGTTTATATTCATTGAATTTGTAAATGTTTATATCATTTTAACATTTTATATATATATATATATAATCACTTGATCATGATCATGGTTTATTTGTGTCTATTATTATTATAAAGGTGGGGCACCCTAGGGCACATGATATGGATTATCACAGCTCGGAGAATCTAGTTTTGCAAGTGGAGGAACATGGAGCTATGAATATCGAAGATGAAATTAATGATCCTATGGAAGAAGATGATCATGTGCCAGAAAAAAAAGTTGAAGATGATGGTACAAATACATTGATCCATGATGCATTTAGTGGCACAACTGATCATGATGATCGAGATGACTTTGATGATGTTCATGATTTACCTGTACTTGAGAAGGCATATGAGCCCCTTTATGAAGGCTCCCAAACAAATATTCTCTTTGCTGTATTATTGTTGGTGAACTTGAACGTTATGAATGGTTTATCCAACATAGCAATCTCACAGATGTTAAGGTATGTCATATATGTCTTCTTTTTCCATCTTTTTTTTAATTGTTGTTAGTTCATCACTAGTAGATAAAGAATGAAATATGTACCATTAATATTCTTTATATTAACAAAATATTTTTTTGTTGTAGATTGATTGGTGAATTTTTGTTACCACCATCAAATATTTTACCTCGCTCGTACCAAGATTTATCTGGTATTATGAAAGATATTGGAATGCAGTATCAAGCAATAGATGCATGTCCCAATGATCATATTATATATCATAAACAACATGAATTTGCAACAGAATTCTTGGAATGTCATATCAGTAGATATCGAACATATCAACTAACAAAAAAAGTGTCTCACAAGGTTCTTTGTTATATTCCCATTATTCCACGTATGCAACGATTATTTAGGTGCAAAAGCTTAGCGCAATTTATGGATTACCATGCATAAAATAGAAGTGGAGATGACATTCTTTGAATGCCTACAGATGGTTCTGCATTTAGGGACATGGAGGAAAAAATGGCCACACTTTAAAGAAGAACCTCATAATCTTAGGCTTTCATTGGCAGTAGACGATGTCAATCCATTTGGAGAGTTGAGATCTATTTACTCGGTGTGGCCTATTTTTTTTATCAACAATAACATTCCTCCATGGATGTCAATAAAGAGGGAGCACATAATGTTGGCAATGATTGTTCCAGGTATTTGTTTACATCAATTTTATTTAACATAGTAGCATCTCATTTGTCTTATTTGTTGCATAATGACATATTTTTTTCATTTAATAGTCATGTATATTAATTTATATATATTGCAGTAAAATGGTTATAATAATTATGTAATGTTTATGTTTATTCAACTAGGTAAGTACCAAGTTAAAGATATGAATGTATATATCGAGCCTCTTATCGACGAGTTACTAAATTTATGGAATGGTGTCACTATGTATGACATATCTAGACCAATAGGATAGATAAAATTTCAATTCCATGCAATGCTTGTATGGACAATTCATGATGCCCCAGGGCTAACACATTTTTGTGGTATGTTATAATGTTCGACTGCACTTTAACGATATTTAATTTTTTGAAGTAGATATCATGCATGTTTTTTAAATAATCAATTCATTATATGTAATTATAAAAATTGACATATTCAATCCAATTATATATGATCTTGTAGGTCTTAAAACAAAGGGAAAATTTGCATGTCCAATTTGTGGTCCAAAGATGAAATCTTGTCATTCAACAAGTTTAGGAAAGCAGGTGTTTGATGAGTATAGACACTTCCTCCATAGAAATCATAAGTATCGAACTACTGAAAAACATCTTTTCAATGGGAAAGAAGAGACTACATCAAAACCATGAAGAATGACACCTCACCTATGGAAGTTGGAATATAATAGAATTAATCGTCAAGGTTATACATTAGATCAAATTTTTTATCTATCATATATGATATGTTTGGAATTTATATTTTTATATTGTGTTGTGTTTACTCATGTTGTAATTGACAATGATTGTCGTTGTTAATTTGTTTAACTTATATGCTTCATGGAGATCATCAAGGCATTAATGGTCGGCTTCCACAAGGACTGAAAATTTATCCCAAAAAATTTAGTAGGTTGCCCTACTATGAGCAGCTAGAAATTATGAATTTGTTTGATACAATGCATATCAGAAAGAATATAACAAAAACGTTATGGAAAATATTGGATGGAAGGCATGACAAAGAAAAAAATGTCAAAATTTGTAGTGACATTCAAGAAGCCAATCATGCAATAAAAAATGTCATTCAATTAAATAGCGATGGAGACCAAATTAATATAAGTGCCCTTCCTTGGTTATTAACGGAGCAACAAAGCAATGCTATAAAAGAAGTCATACAAAAAATTCAATTTCCCATAGGATTTGTTGCGAACATAAACAATATCATAACAAAGAAAGGTGAATTTCGGTCAAGGATGAAAACAAATGATTGGCATACCTTCATTAAGGTAATTATTCTAGTATATTACATATATATTTGTATACTGCATGTACTTTTCAATGTATTATGTTTACTACTTTTGGAAAAATAATGAAAAGATCATTTTATAATTGTTGCAGTACATTCTACCTCTATCTCTCCTAGACTATTTCGACAACAATGTCAAGAAAGTTATATACGATCTTGGAAAATACATGAGGTAAGTAATGATATTTGTTCAATTTGTTGTATAGATCTTATAATTTCCATTTTTTTTACTTGTTATATAATATATTGTATATTTTTGTTAAATTCAGCTAATATATTTGTGCCTTGAATCATTTGTAGATGGTTTTCATCTAAAGGAATCCATAAAGAAGATATAAATTATTGGAAGAGAAAAATTACTCATCTAATGTGTGAAATGCAAAAGTGTCTACCTTCGACATTTTTTAATGCACAAGAACACTACCTCATACACCAAGTTAAGGAGATTGAATTGTGTGGACCTGTACACACAAGGTCAATGTGGATGGTTGAGAGGCACTTGAAATTTCTGAAGGCTTTGGTTAGACAAAAAGCACATCTTGAGGGTTCTATGGTGGAGGGATATATGGTATACCAGACCATGGTGTATGTATTATTGAATATCTTCCTAATTTTGCAGAAAAGATCCATGTAAATCGCATTTGGGATCCCAACTCCATTAGCAAATTTGAAGGGGAGTACCTGATGGGTAAAGGTAGATTGAGGAAAGTGACAAGAAATTATAAGATGGTCATGGAGATTAATTAGAATAAATTTTACATTTATTTTTTATGTATATTGTACTTATTTAATTATTAATCGTCAATATACATCAATTATAAATTAAGGTCATATACTGTGGTAATTAACTAATTATACGTCGTTTGTGAATTTCAATTTTTTTGATACAGTTGGTCGAGAGTGGGATGCACTACATTTGTAAGTCGCAAATGATCTTTATTAGATGACGGTATGGATTGAACGATGTCAATAATCTGGTTGCGCATTAACATGGGAAGGTGTGGCTTCATTGGTTAAAGAAGCTCATCGTAATGGAGATTCTAATGTTACACAAAGGGAAATTGATTTAGCATATGGTTTAAGAGATAAACAGGTACGTATAAATATATTAATCACCCATATTATTTAATTATTTTTAATTATATTGATGTATATATATGTTGAGATTTTTTCTTTCCATACATTCGACCAAGAATAAATATATTTATCAACTGATGATATTGCAATAATTTTTACATGTTTGATATATTGCAGGTGAAACACCACAAGGCTATGTGGTAAAATGGCCGTAAATTTCGAATAAAAAATTTGGATGACATGAAGAAAACTTGTGATTTTGGGATAACTGCAGTGTTTCAGGTGACTAATGTTTCATCTAAAAGTGGCATACATCCAGAAGTCTCAAAAAATTGATACTATGGGATTTTGGATGATATACTTGAGTGTGACTTTAAGTCCTTCAAATTATTTTTGTTCGTCGTCCTATGGTACAGGCTACGATTGAATGAAAATGATCCTGAGAGAACTGTTATTAAACATGATAATGGATTTACCATGGTTAATACAAGGTCGATCGAGCAAGCTGGAAATGAGCCCTATGTTCTTCCAAGCCAATGTGAGTAGGTATTTTACTCAGAGGTTCCAGGTAAACCGGGTTGGTCATTTATTGTTAGACATGATCCAAGAGGAAGGTTGGTAAAGTATAATGTGCTGGAAGAAGAAGATATTGAAGAACTAGAAGATGATGATCAGGATCAACAGTTAGTTGATGATGTGCCTGGCGAAGATGTCGAAGATGAGGAACTAGATCATGATGATGTAGGAGTTAATGTTCATGAAGATGATATCCGTGTGGATGATGACATTATCGAAACTGATATCAATGACGATGATGATGATATGACCAATCCTTACAATGTCGTATCTGGATCGGATGATATAGACAAAGAGTTGGATGAAGAAGAAGATCAATGACATTGAAATGTATGATTTATGTGATTGTATTATCTATTTGATATTAATTTCTTGATAGAATTATATTTGACTCATGTGGTTACATAATTAATTCATGATGTACTTTTTAATGTTTAATTTTAATTCATGATGTTACAACTATTGTAGCTCTCCTAGAAATTTCCATATGATCATGATGAATAGTGTTTTCGTAAATTTCATGAAAGATGAGACATTGATCGTAGTAGTGAAATAATTGCAAATTCATTTAGATATTTTAGACCAATCACCCTTCACAATTTTATTTTTAGGATCATCTCCAATTTGATTACTAGGACACATAAGGTAGGATTTGATTGGCTTATCTTGGATGAACATTTTCACTTTGTGTAATGTGAGCAAATTTTGGATGGGGTAGTGGTGCAGGAGAACCTACACCTCATCTTTTATGCTTAATCATGTGATGATAATTAGGGAGGCCAATAGGTTGGTTTAGGAATTTCAAGAATGTTTTATTGTGAATAAGGTCACTCAAGACCATTAGTCATGATCTAGGTGAATTTTTGAGTTAGGAGTTTGAGTCTTGCACTAAAGAGTTTTGTATCCTTTTTAAGGCAAATTAGAGAATTTACATGTAAAAGGGTGCAACATTAGTGCCATGTCAATAATAAGGATATTATCAATCCACTAGCATGGTCTTAGAGGTTTCCTAGGAGTTTCAATACATTTGAAAGGTAAAAAAATTAAAACATTTCAATAGTGATGTTAACAACCTTGAAATTAGTGTGTTTTATGTTTCATGTGATCATAAAAGATTAAAAATTCAGTTGTAGAGGTGGTTGTTCGGTGTTTGAGGCGTAAAGGAATTTAAAAGGAATAAAGTGATCATTGTAAAGGTTGTTGATGATTGAGGATTTAAAAAACAAGCTCTTGACATTCCAAAATCTGTGTTTTTCTTCAAAATTTCTGTATTTTTCCTATTTTGCAGCACTATACGGTCACATATAGCCATATTTTGATGTGATTTGAGGGCTTAAGGCATTGATTTGAGTTAGAAAGCTTCATTTCTTTGCATACAACCCAGTTACCCTATTTTTGAGGGTTTTGTAGTCCAAACATGATATAAAGGGGATCTTACACTTTTTGGTGATTACTGTAGCTTGTGTAAGAGGCCCCATGGATATTTTTGTAATTGTAGGATGCATTAATAGGGCGTAGGATGAGAAATAAAGAAGGTATAGCTGTTGTCCTCAAGAGTTTTGTGAAGAAAAGCATGTGAAATGAGAGGTTCAAGCCTAGGTTTCAACAAAATATGTATGGGAGATCTGATTTTATGAATTTTTATCCATGTGCAAACCTAACGGGTTTTTTTTGAGTTGGTTTTGAGGTTTGGGAGGTTGTGGAAGTAGGAGATTCAATAAACCCTCATGATTTTTACCTAAAACAAGGGTTTTTGGGTTTGGTAAGAATTTGGTCGTACAAGTGGAATCTTTTTTGCGGATTTGGAGGTTTGGAGGCTGTTAGCTCTCAAAAACGTAGGTAATAATACCTCAAGAGGTTTCCAATCTCTTGATACATTTTAGGGTAACAAACAAGGACAAATGATTTGAACCTTCTTCTCTTCAGGTGCTGCCAAACCTAGGTGGGTCTAGCTTTGTGAATTGAGCAAACTTAAGTGATGTGATTTTGTTTAATACAATCTATTCAAAATGATAATCTTACAGTGAACAGATATAATCCTAATAAAATTTATGTGTAATATTATAATATGTTCAATTAACAGATGTAAAAAATAAAATGGACAAACAACTTTGCCAATTTAACTATATGTATATATAAATTTAAGTTATTTTTATTTTAACTAAAAGTACTGAAGTTACAACATACAAATTAAATTATATTTATGATTGTAAAACTTATGATTAAATATGTCTCTTAGAATCCCTTTTGTCCCAATTTAAAAATAATTCTATATTATAGAATACATTTTTTTAAATTTTAAGATGAAAATAGCAAGGAAAAATCAAACGAATATCTTTATGAAAGAAGTATATTGGCGTGAAATTAAATATGATTTGTATTCCAATGTAAAAACTACAAATAATGGAAACAATTCTTTCAACACATAAACTATTATGTAAGAGTCAATTAAACCTAAAATTAACAAAATTTATAAATATACACACTATACAAGATTTCAATGGATGTTGCATTAGATGTAAATATATAATTGTCTATGTTTTTCTTCAAATGCAATATCGGATTGTCAATAGTAAAATATTACATCAATATTTTCATATTAAGGAAAATAAAAATCACACGTAACCTACTAAATTGGTTAGAGGAAAGAAATTTGAGATCTCTCATTAGACAATTCATAGAAGTCAAGGCTCTATTAGATGATGAAGATGCTAAGGATATTTTGTTAAATAGTTTGGAAATACAACAATGTTATTTATATGCTTAGTCCAATAACTTATCAAACACAAGAAGATGTGATTTTGGCTCTATTAGGAGAAGAAAAAAGAATAAGGGAAAAGATTTAAAAGTTGATTCTCAACATGAGAATTTATTATACTTGTGAGGTAATAATAATTAAAAAATAAAAAATGAATGTTATTATTGTAAGAAAAAGGATCACACAGTGTGGACTTGTATAACTTGAGCCAATGATGTTCTTGAGGGAGAACTTAAAGAAAAAGCAAATGATGTTAGCTTAGCCAATGTTGAGGATCATGTTGTGGATGAGGACCTCGTAGATAATCCTTTTGTTGAAGATTATTATTTTAAATATACTACTTGGATTGATACTTATTTGAGCCTTCATTTTTAGAGGTGGAAGATTTTTATCATCTTGAGTCAGCTTCTCACTCATAGTTGGGTCTTTGTATGAGAAGCATATTTTAGTTTTTCTTTCCTTTTTTATGTCAAAATAATTGAAGAATGCATATGTTGTGAAGTTTATTTTTTGAAAATAGATAGGGATCCGGTGAACTCAATATGTATTGTTGCCCAGATAGTTTGAGATTGTGTGGGTCTAGGGAATTATACCCTTCCAAGGGTCATGAGACAACTTGATGGAGCAATGGATTATTATCCAATACTTTAAGGGATTTATGATTCAAAATTTTAGGGAGGTGGTAGTCCATGAACTCAAGAATTCAACTCGAGAGCTACATCATTCTGAAGGTTATGAGGCAACTTGATGGAGTTACACTTGGTTAATGATTTATTTTTTAAATAAAAAGCTTCTAAATAATACATATTTGTTTGTTTCAATCAACATGTTTTGTTGTGTGGAATGTAAAACTTAAGGGAGGGTGTTGGAGTATTAAGATTAACATTAATAAATCCACCTTAGTAATTCGTTTATTTTTGTTACTAAATATATAGTTATATTCTTGTAAGATAGTAGCTCAAATGGGAAGGTATATTTGAAAGGCTTTGTAAAAGTCATATTGTAATATATTCCCAAATGAACTGTATGATATAATTATTATTTTTAGTGATTTTATGTACAGATATAAGTTCTCTTGATTTTTCCAATATATTTTGTATGCTCTATTAGCCATGATTTCATGATTAATTTTCCACTTTCGACACTACTTCTTACTAACTTTTCCATCCAAATTTGGCTCTTAGACTAAATATTTCATATAGGTGCATTTTAATTTTCTTACTATCACCTTTGGCTGAATTTTTAAATTGGTTCAACCATGCAAAAAGTGTGGTTACTTTTAATTATTTCCACTTAAATGTTGGTTACAATTTTCTAATTTTCTTTCCATTTAGCTAGTAATAATTGCAACTTATATACCTAAGATGTTTCATTCACCGATAGCTACCCTCTCCACTGATAGACACCTATCCTTCATTCTATTGGTGGGATGCCAGATAATGTTTCCCTGATGCACCATAGTTCCCCCAATATACTTTATGAATTCGATAACTCATGCCCATGGTTATAATTCATGGTTACTTTTGTTGACAACTTGCCTCTATCGGTATATCGGGAGAGTACCTTAGGAGTCATCCCGATAGAGTATTGTTACATTGATACTAGGTTGTGAGCTATTTTCATCAGGCCATCGGCGATACTATGATGGGGGTTTCGTCGATGAAGAATTGTTAGGCTGATGGTATTGAATTTTGTTAGGAATGGGGGAAGGACTATGTCACTAAAAAATTTCAAATTTGTTTATGGATGCAATGTGAATGTAGGCTATAATATGGATCTTGTCACACAAATTTCTAAAATTTGCATTGTTCATAAAATCAAAGTGTGGTATATTTTTGTGATTATTGATAAAATTTGATAATTCATGCCCATGGTTATAATTCATGGTTACTTTTGTTGACAACTTGACTCTATCAGTTTATTGGGAGAGAGCCTTAGGAGTCATCTGATAGAGTATTGTTACACCGATACTAGGTCATGAACTATTTTCATCAGGCCATCAACGAGACTGTGATGGGGGTTCTGCTAATGAAGCATTGTTAGGCTGATGGTATTGAATTTTCCCTCTCTCTTTTCCTTTTTATCTCTCATATTTCTCTCTCTCATGCTCTCTCTCTCTCTCTGCCTATCTATCTAAGTTCATCTCTTTCTCTCATTATCTATCTTTTTAGTTTCTATCTCTCTTTGTATTGGCTAATAGACTACATATATTGTGAGATTTGAGCTTGAAACAAATCTCATGCCTGGAAACCACTATTGTGTTATTGGAAAACAAGTTTCAACTACCATTTAATGGTAAACCATCTGTAGTGTAATGGTAAAATCCTCTAAAATATTAGGTAAAATCCTATATATACTATTATATAATAATACATATAATTATTGTAGATGCCAAATCTGTAACATGTTAGTTTTGACAAACCTTTCCATGGAAACCAAACAAAACATAGCAAGCCAAGCATCCCTATGAAATATAGAATCATGTTAAGTAAGAAAACAAGAAAACTAAATAAGACACACAATAACATGAATCAAACTTATCTCATAGTGGATTGGTGCAACTTTGTTGTGTAGGAAGCAACCCTTTCCCAATCCTTGCTAAGCAAAAAGATGCCAAGATGATCATGCTGAAATGCAAGAGATTATGCATCAAGTTGGATAGTAGTGTTGTTGTGTTGAAATGCTTTGCATTTATAGATTCAAGGTTGGAAGATTGAGGGATTTGGATGAATGTGGGATCATTCATAAGCCAATGAGAAGATGCCACTTGTCAAGATTTGAGAGGATGAGGGTTGTGCAAGTTTTGGACAATGTGCCAATTTGAAATTTAAATTTTGTTGAAATTAAATGTTTAGGGGGGATAAAAGAAGAGAGTTAATGTCAAGTTGACTTGTGTAAGAGACATGTAAGAGATATGTAAGAGCATTTAATGCTTTGTTGGAAGGGACAAGTCCATTGGAGGGAAGATTAAAATTGACAGAATATTCCATCTTGGTGCCCTTTTGAAATAAAATAGATGAAATAATAAATAAATTAAATGATTTATTGGTGCAAGTGGAAGAATCTAGAGGATTCAGGTGATTAGGATTAAATTAATCAGGATTTGATTAATTTAATAGGAGATTAGGTGATTTTCACTTTTGACTTATATTTTAGGATTGAAATAAATCAAAATGAGAAGAAAATCATTTTAGATTTAATTAAATAAAGATTTTTTTTATTTAATCAAAGATGATGATGTTAATTTGAATGGATGATTTAAAGAGATTAATTAAATAAACCTGGTTTATTTAATTGATGGGTGAATATACATGATGTCAATTTTTCATGTCTACATTTTTCCCCTTTTTGAAGCAATGTACTTGCTGCATTGGTTCAAAGAATTATGTTGTCGACATCGAAATTAAAAAAAAATCTAATTTTTTTCGGATGCCACAGCAGAAAAAAGTACATTAGTACATTGCCCCCTCGAGAGATCGAGTGAAAATATTCAATTTCAGGTCGATCTCGCGACAAAGAGGTTCAAAATGGATGTATGGATGGTTAGACTACAAATCTATATGATAATGATGATGCAATTTTTTTTAAGATGCTTAGAATAACAAATCTATATTATTTTAAACATCTTAAATGATTATGCAAATGATCTGTGAAATGGACGATATGGATGAATGCATGATGTTGTCCTATGATGATATGACATGATTATGCAGGATGAGAGTGGAGATGCAGGATGTGTTGGTGTTTCAAATCGCACCTCTGGAATGCGTTTTGGAAACGGACAGCTATGTGCAGTAAACTGCTCTTCAAATTAGGAGGGGAAGCTCCCTCTTTTGCTGAGTTGCATAAAGAAAGTAAACTAAACTTAATTTTTCCTATCTTTTTGGTTCAGCTGCGAGAACACAAGGTTATAGAACACTAGATGTTGCAGCTGAGGTTTTCCCTTTAGTGAAACTTGACAACTACAACTTAACCTACGCTTAAAACATTTCTTCCCTCTCAAGTAAACGCAGAGCAAGAGAGTTTAGAAATGGACGAGTTTGATTTTCTGACAAAGATACTTAAATAAACTTTTCTTCAACATACATTTTAGGCAAGCTGAAAAAGAGATCATAAAAGTATTATGAAAATATGAGACTTTTATTTCAAGAGAAGCAAAGTAAGCTTCAAGATTTTATTTACTCACAATTCTAACACAAAACAAATAGATGAAAATCTGAGATATTTATATTGAGGCAGACAAAGCACGCTCAGGATTTTATTCACTCAAACTTCTGGAACAAAAGATTACAATTTCGGGACAACAAATCGTAGCAACACGCTTGCAACATGCGATCAAAACCGGATTATAACTGACACAACACATGCACTAAACAATTATTTGCAGCTAAGGAGGCATGCAAACTTGCTCATTACACAAAGTGAACTGACACTAAATTGATAACAAACATGAAGGCATAAGCTCAACAATTTTGTTATCACAAGCACGGTTAAACAAAAATGAGCAAACACTGCTCTTATTTATACACAAGCAGAGGATTAGGTAACCCTAAAATCTCCTTGCTTTTAAAACTAATACTTGCAAAAATGCAATCTTTATTTCTAAATCTAGAACAAGATTAAAACATCTAAAGCTAGAAAGCATCTAAAAAATGGAAAGTGCCAACTCATGACAACTTGTTACAATGTTTTCTTTCTATCCTCAAAGAATGGATAAGATTTGAGACAAGAATAGAAAGAAAGAATGGAAGATGCTTCTAGAAGAAAGTATATTTAAAACTTGATCACATCCGCTAAAAAGTGGGAAACTTCATCTTTGGTTGGAATGTTGATGATATTAATAGAAAAATGTCGCTTTTCCAGGATTTCTTCGCCATCTGCAATAGATTTCAAGAATCTTCGCTCTCATTGGCTGCTTTCTCGAACCTCGCTGACATCATGGAAATCATCTTCATTCTCCCAACACTATCATCGCTGCCACACAATATGCTCTTAAAATTTTCTTGGACTACGTCAAGCCCAATGCATGAACCATCCTCAAGGAAATACTAACAAGGAATTGTTGCAACTACTTCTCTGACGAACTTAAGAGTATCAATAAACTCTTTGTTTATATGCTGCAAACTCCTCAGATATTCTGACATATGTATTCACCTTAAACAGATGACCATCTTTCCACTCCAGGATTTGTCTTTTATGTTCTCATGCCATTATAGAGCCATAAGCCATCTATAAATTTGCAATTATAATTTCATGCATAGGCTTGAACTCAACTATCAACTGCTCAAAATCCTGGATACCTTGACATAAGTCATGAGATTTGTATCTGAGCTAGAAAACCAGTGTTATAATTTATTTTCCTTTGTTGATGATCTCTTCAATCCACTCTTGAGTTTGTTTTCCAAAAATAACTCACTGCCTTAACTGTTGCTGATCAGCTGGTGTTTCTAAGACTTGAGGCAGCAACTGAGTTGTTTGTGAGGTGCCTTGGATAATATTTGATATGCATAACTGGAGTTGACGATTTTCAGCCTTGAGGGCTGCCTTGTCTTCTCCATCCTTCTACACTCTTTCTTGGATGCTTTCTGTTACCATCTTAAACAAACTGAAATCAGCAGGTTGAGTACTTTTCCCCTAGTTAGCTTTGACCATTACGAAATCATCTTCATCCACCTCATCCCTGACTTTGTCTTCAAGAGGCGTAGTTGTCTCCATGACCATTTCACCCTCAAGATTCCTCTCGAAATGCATTTGTTTCTTGGCCTTCTTTTTGGGTGATTCTTGGTATATGCTAAGGTCATCAACATTCACCTGATACGAAGTCCTTCTTCCCATCCTTCACAAGGAGCTTTTGAGCCAAGATGGAGTATTTCTATTAACATCCAAGGGAGGAATAATTGTAATTTCAGCCTCTATCTCCTAGTCTTCCAAATTGATGTGAATTGGCGAAGACCTAGGAGATGGTATAGGTCCTTGTATCAAAGGCTCGTCATGTTGTACTTCTTCTTGAAGTATGGGCTTTGGTGGAGGAATCTTTGTTTCAGCTGTAGGCTACTCCTGTATAACAGTCCCTATGTAGTCCAACCTCCTTTTTGCACTCTTTGTTGATCTGCTGCCCTTCGTGACCTCTTGAGACTAAAATTTTTCTTTCATTTTTGCTTGCGCTCTTGAACAAGAGGGGAGAGATGAATGTTTCTTTGGCAGCTCTGCTACTAGAATGGACTCTCTTCTTTTGAGGATTAAGAAATTCTTACTATACTCCACCACCTGCCGAGTCCTCTCTTCAACTGTCACGCATTCTTTGTTGGCCCAATTGACCTGTGGAAGATGTTGTTGTTTAACCTAATTTCTTGTGTAGGTTGGGAGAATTACATCCGCATCATCATCTGACAACCCTTCAATATCTTCTGATAAGCAATATTTCATCTGATGAAGGGTTAACCTATTGTTACTTCGCCTTCACACCTCATACTCATCTCTGCAGTTAGCCCAAAAGTCTACAAGCGCAGGCACATGAGCATAGTTTTGACCAATTCGAGATGCATAGAAGCCATGGGGATCATATGATCATCTTTCGTTGAAAGGCTTGAGCAAGTTTGTCTAACTCGTTACCCATTAGTTTAGCTTCTGCAGATGATCTACAAGTGTAAATACCTAAACCAAAAGGAAAGTTGAAGTCTGGTTTCTTCTTGTTGCGTAGACGAGTGTGAACATTTGATATCTGCCTGAAGAATTCCATACATACTACTTCATCTGATGGATACCTTGGTAACATAAGTGGAGCTCCTAAATAGCCATACACCCTTAGGTAAGTGAAGGTGACAAACTGAATAAACCAATCAACCCATTCTGATATTGCAGCCCTGGCAACAGATGAGATGTCAACATGTAGCTCGTTGTCCAGGTCTCGCACTGTGTAGATCAAGAATTCTTCATTGACCCATTTGTAATGATGTAATGTTGCATTGAACTCCAACTGAGTATAGTAGTTGTAGGCATGTTGAACACTTAAAGACCCCTCCGTGTTTAACCCTCTTAATTTACCCTGATAGGAAACCAAGTAGACTAGGTAGGAGACCATGTGGAATGCATGTATATTGAAATACTCAGTTATTTGATGGTGTAGGTAGTCACTGATCAATGTAGTCCAGTCGTAGTACTCTGTCTTCTTCATTATGTGAGGTATCACGTAGAACATCCAAGGCTGAAACCTTGTTGCATCTGCTTGACCAATAACTCAATTGAGTAGGGTGATTATAATGGTGAATTCATCCTTGAACTATCATCTTCCAACGTCCTTTGGCAATGTAGAATGTTTCTCTTTTAGCCACCTATGTGCAATATTCTTGCTGTACTTATCTTGATGCTCTTCCCATATCCTTTCACATTCTTCTACATTGATGGTGACACTTCCAGGCCATGGTGGAATGGAGAATCATTTCTCAATCATGTCTGGCTTCAGGCTGCATATGATTCTTCAATCAACTGACTGTATCTCCCTTGTAGCTGGATTATAATGCTTAATACAAGCGATTATGAACTCTAAGCTCTGTCCTGAGAAAGGCATGGATGCTATTGCAAGAAGACCTGAATGGCCAAGATGCCTGATGGTGGTGTTGCCTGCATCTTCTAAAGGACGTAAATTGAACACTGGCTTAATATGATGCAAGTCAGTCTCGGCTGTTTCAATGAAATCGTGGTACAACATTGATTTGGTCTTGAACTCTATAGGAGTGTACTCCATTCTACAAAACTTAAAGATTGACAATAAACATGCCTAGGTTTTGACAATTTTTAGCAAACTTTATAAATTTAGCTTACTGATTTTTCTTCCTCAAACGGATGAATTTTGGAATTTTTTCTGAGGTATGGGTTTTGACTAGAATTTCGTTACAAGCCAATCCAGATCGTCCATTTTTGAAAATATCAAGTGAAGATTGAAAAATCAGCAAACCCTAATCTTCTCCAAAAAAATTTAGAAAAAGTTGGCATCTGGGTATTGTTCTTGAGCATAATCTGAATGGACCCAATTGATTAGATTTTAAAAACCTTGGCTTTTGACTTAAAAAGCAACAGCTTTAAGTTTCTCTGAAAGAGCCGAGGTATGGATTTTGTCCAGTAGAAGATTTAGCATGGACCCAGAAGATTAGAAATGGATGACTTTGAAGTTTTCCATGACATGCAAAATAAAAGCAATTGCTGCAACTTAGAGAAAATTCTTCAACAATTTGTCCAGAAGGTAGAACAAAAATGGATCAGCTTGCTGAAAATTAATAGTATTAGCCTTCTTCTTCACAAATTTGATGTTCTTGATGAAGAAATATGAAAAAGGAGGCCTTCTTTGATTGTTGATCTAAATTTTTATGAGAAACCAGAAAGTTAGGGTTCTTGAATCTTGAAAAATATAGGTTTGAAGTTACTGTTTTATTTCTCCTTGAAGGCACCTGCAAGAAAATATGAAAAATAATGCATAGAGATGTCCTTAAATAAGTTTTTGCTTTGAAAAAAACTTCTTAAACCCTAATTTGAAGAAACCCTAAATTTAGTTCATGCCTTGAGCAAAGGCGTTTTTTCCTTCTCTTTGAAAATTTTGAAATTTGTCAAAAATAAACTAAGGCATGAAAAGTTGGGCACCCTTCTTGAGGTATGGCACCCAGTCTCCCCAGACTTAGCCAAATTTCCATCATTTTCAACTTTTGCTCATTTCTTAACCCCGTTTCAACTCTATCTCTCGGCTTCTTGATTGATCCGACGAACAAACTCAGTATTCCATTACAGACTCTGGAGACTTCATTTTCTAAAAACTTCATTTGTCCCTTCGAAATGTCAGGTGCCTATTTTCTCCAGTGTTAGCCATTTTCATGATATTCAAATTTATGCTTTTCTTCTGACCTTCAGATGAATTTGTGATTCTGGATGTTGTGTTGATCAGACTAACTGGCTAACAGATTCACTGGATAGCTGAGATGATTCTGGAAGGGGTCTTCTGGATACCTCATCTTCGGAAATTGACTTCTAGTGGCTCAAAAGCCTAGGCACCCTTCTCCTTCAGGGGCGCCCATGGCTTCCAGAGTTAGTTTTTATTTTGGATTTTCACTGTTGCTTTCAACTTTGCCATTTCTCACACTTTTTCTCTTTTGTTCGGCTTGCAACATCTGACGACTGCTGACTCTGATGGACGAGCTAACGGATTCGTTGGAAAGCTGGGTCCAGTCTAACGAAGTCATGTTGGAGGAGCCTTCTGCAAATTTGATCATCTGATACCTCAAAATCTTGGGCGCCCTTCTCCTTCAGGGGCACCCATCTTCTCCAGACTTAGTTTTTATTCTGTTGTTCTTCGTCTTTAGTCTTAAAACATCTCTCTGTGACCTCTATTTGTTTATGATTTTCTGGTGACTAGATGATCTGACGAGCATGTCGACTGTTTCATTGCGGTGCCAGTATGATTCTGAGCAACATTGACCTGGAGACAAAAACCCTAATTTTGGCTTTTGACCTCTTGAAAAGTTGGGCGCCCTTCTCCTTCAAGGGCATTCATGGTTGGCAGTGTTAGAAAAAATTATCAACTTTTCAAATTTTAATCTTGTTAAATGTGCCTTCCTTGTCTTTGACTGCCGGGATGAAAAATATTCTAAGGCATTGAAGCATGGGAGCCTCTTCTTGATTGGGGCACCTGAAGTCTCCAAACTTAGACAAAATTTGGCATTTTTTATTTTTCAAACTTCTTTAGCCCGTTCCTCGTTCCTCGTGCATGTTGTTCATTGGCAGTCCATGTTTGATGCTCAAACGTTTGATTCTGACACTTGGCAATTGGCTGACCTCCATTGATGGCCTTGGATCTTCGAAACAACTTCTGAAAAAGTAGAATAGACCTAGTAGGGTGAAACTGATCTTTTTGTGATTCTAATTGCACCAACCTGATAAGGAAGTATTTTAAGCCAATCAAAATTAGTCTTAACCCTAACGGCCAAACTTTCTAGTTTTAGAAAAAATCTATATTTTAGAAAAATTTGCAAGGATCCATTTTGTAAGAAACCCAGAAAAACCCAGAAAAAGTTTCTATTTTTAGAAAACTGTTAAAAATAGAAATTTTCCTAAAATTTAGGAATGAAAAACTAAAATCTGGGTATGGTAGATTTGATCTTTTTTAATCGACCCAGATTGTCAGATTTTGAAAATTTCAAGTTTTTGACCCCCATGCAAGACATTCAAACCCCAATTTTGACCATTTTTGATAGATTTAAGAGTATCTTGACTCATTTCTTCAAAATGCCTAAGTGTAGCAAATTTTTTAATTTGGGGTACAACATTGGCTCCGTCTGGGGACCATGTCAGATACTTTCGGCATAGGAGAACTGTAGAATCTTTGGATTTCAAGATAGACTAGTGCCTTGTCCATTGGGTATCAGAGTTAGCATTACATCCTAATCACCTATTTGCAAGACTTTTCCTAAGAATCACTTGTGACCGGACTTCCTGATATCACCTAAGAGTTGGACTTTCCCCAAGAAATCACCTAAAACAAGAATCTTAATCACCTATAACACGATGAAACTATTATGAGAAAGGGAAACACAACACTATGAGGGAAAAAATTACAGAAAGGGGAAACATGTTACTAAAGCATAAAAAAGTTTATTTACAAAAATTTCACTCCACCCCCGAAGGGATAAAGTGCTTCAAGTACTGTCTGCTATGAGGCAGCGGTAGGATTCTTCCATCTAAGTGTGAGAGAATATAAGTATTCTCCCTAGTGAACTCGTGGATCTTGAAAGGCCCCAGCCACAAGGAATCAAATTTCCCATGCATTCCCTTGGGCTCATGTCTTTTATCCCACAGCAAGACTTGATCACCGACCTCGAAATCTCGCTGGCGAGCTTTCTTGTCAAAAATTTTCTTCACCTATTCTTGATGTTGGGTGATTCTATCTACCACCTCCATTCTTTCTTCTTGAAGCTTTGTCAAGAGCATAATGTGCTTTTCAATCGGATCTGCAAACTCTCCATCCTCTACTGCGGTCACCAGCTGTAAAGCAGACAACTCAAGCGTGATGGGAAACATAGCTTATGCACCGTACATGATGATGAAAGGTGAAGTACCAATGGCTCTCTTGGGGGTAATTCAATCAGCCCAGAGAGCATCATAAAGTTTCTTATGCCAAGTTCGTTGATTAGCATCAACTAACTTGCGTACTATTGTGACTATATTCTTGTTTGATGACTCGGCCTATCCATTACCTTGTGGGTAATAATCTGATGAATGAGCTAATATGATGTCGTGATCAAAACAGAACTCTAGTAGTTCCTCTGATGAGAAACATGATGCATTATCAGTCACAATATTGCGAGGCACTCTGAAGCGTGAAACAATATTTTCCTTCATGAAATCACACACTACTTCAGAAGTAGCTCGCTTAGTTGGAATGGCCTCAACCCATTTAGTGAAATAATTTTTAGTTGTAAGGAGATAAACATGACCCTTAGTAGACCATGGGTTGATAGGACCAACAAAATCTAGGCCCCATTGCTGAAATGGAGCATCTATAATGACTGGCCTGAGAGGAATCGCTGCTAACTTCATCTTGCCAACAAACTGCTGACACAACTAGCATTTGTGCACGCATTCGTATGCATTGCGAAACATAGTCGGCCAAAAGAACTATGCTCGCAAAATTTTAAAAGTTGTCACTCTTGAAGAAAAGTGACTTCCACATGCTTGATCATGAACAGATTCCAACAAACATTGTTGTTGGTCTTTGGTGACACATAACATGAATGGTCCGTCGAGCCTACGCTTGTACAGAACGTTATTCATTATGACATAATTTTGGGCTTTGAACCTCAATGTCCTCCTTTGTTTCTTATCCAAGTGTTGTGGACAATCACGATATGTCAGGTAATACCAAATCTCTGTGAACCATTCTCCCGCAGATTCTATCAATAGAACCATAGGAAGATCTTCTTTTTCTTCAAGTTCGAGCTCTGGTATAACTTTCTCTTGAAACTTCTTATCACCATCTTCGGCTATCAGTTAGACCTCTCCCGTGGATGAGTTTGGTCGGTTGAATCTCCAGGTCGTATTCTTGAACTTTTGCAACCCAGTTGCCTCTCTTAGAGCCCATTTCTTGTTGTGTCAACACACTTTTCACTACTGGATTAGTGGCATAGACTATTGTATGGGAGTTCAAGATGTAGAACCTAAACTTTTTGACAGCCCGAACCACTGCATACGCATTCTTCTGAATCTGAGAATACCGCGTTTCACTAGCCTTGAAACTGCTACTTATAAATGCTATAGGAGATTTTGTCTCTTCATTCAACTTATGTGTTAATATCACCGACATAGTGTGCTCTGATGCATAACAGTAGAGAATAAAATTCTTTTCAATCAGGGTGAACCAACACTGGTGCTCGGCTGATGGCTTCCTTGATTGTAAAAAAATCTTTCTTTCCTTCTTTCATCCACTTGAAAGCGGACTTCTTCTTCATCATGGCAGATATTTCCTTTGTTAATTCAGAGAAATCTAGTACAAACTTCCGTATGAAATTTACTTTACCAAAGAAAGAGTGTACGCCAGTCTTGCTGGTTGGAAGGGACAAATTCTTGATAGATTCAACCCGACTTGGATCAATTCGGGTTCCTTCTTTTGAAACAATATGACTGAGCAATTTACCTTCAGTCACTGCAAAGAAAAACTTCTTAGGATTTAGAGAGATATGATGATACCTGCATCTTTCGAAGACATTTAACAAGTGGCAGAAATGATCTTTCCGCTTCTTTGAGAAAACAATAAGATCATCTAGATAGACCACAATGACTTTGTTCTTCAGATCTCTGAATGCTAAGTCCATGGCTCTCTGGAAAGTTGCACCTGCATTAATAAGACTGAAAGGCATCCTTTCATATGCAAATTTCCCCCATGGGGTAGTGAATGCGATCTTATATTGATCATTTTCAGCAACTGCAATTTGGTTATACCCAGAAAAACCATCGAGTAGAGATAGCATCTCTGACCCAGTGACAATTTGTAGGGTGTGATCCATGATTGGCAATGGGTAATTATCCTTCAGGGAAGACTGATTCAGGTTCCTGAAATCAACACAAATTTTGATTTCTTCGTTCTTCTTTCACACAGGAACTATATTTGATACCCAAGTAGAATGATGTATCAGAAAAATGATCTTGGCATCAACCATCTTTTGAATCTCAGCATAGATCGTACCTTGAACGAGCAGGTTGTAATGCCTTTGCTTCTGTCTGAAAGCCTTAGCATCAAGTTTCAAAGGAATTGTATGGGACAATTCAGTAGGAGTGAAGACTTTCAAATCTTCATAGGACCAAGCAAAAACATCCCGATACTATTTGAATAGGGCGATGAGCTTCTCACTTTCTTCTGGTGTATAGAAATTTCCCAAATTTACAAGTCGGGGCTTGTCTTCAGTGTCAATTTTTTCCGAGGGGTATTCAGTAGAATTCTTATCACCTAAATCTCTTTGATCTTGGATGCGTCTGTCATATCTATCAAGCAGATTCTCCAAGGAAACTAGACCTCTAGGAATCGTGTTCCCTTTCAATTGTATAAAATCATTTTCCTTGGAAGGCTCAACATCAACTAACTTTCGGTCTTGTCTATCAAAAACATCTTCTAAGGAAACTTCTTCTTTGGAAATTTGATTTCCTTGCAACTGGATAACGCCCGACTCAGTTATCTAAGAATCTTTAGTTATTGATTCTCTAAAAGGAAATGAACTCCCTTCAAATAATAGAGTTTCAAAGTTGTCTGACATGGTGAGAAATTCCTTATGTGATCATCGTCATTGAAAACCTACTAGTTCTGATTGTTGTCAGGAAAAAAGGGCCTGTGTATGAGTTCAATAGCAAATGCACTTTGACAGAAATCAACATTTGGTATGAAAAGAGAAGCAGAAATTGCGAGAGTGTCCACTCTATTATTTTCTGCACGTGGAAGATACTTAATGTCAAATGCTTCATACCAATCAATTGCATTCCAGACCCTATCTTTATAACTTCGAAGGTGATCTTTTCTCACTTGATACTAATTTCTGACTTGTTTAACGATCAGCTCAACATCACCTTCGACTCTGAGTTGCTTAATACCCATATCTCGGGCATTCTTAAGGCCTAATAAAAGTGCCTTGTATTCATCTATATTTTTTGTGCATTCGAATTGCAAGCGATATGCAAAGGGATACATCTTTCCTTCGAGAGAAATTACGACAACTCCTGCCCCTGAACCAGCAGTCGAGCAACTCCCATCGAATTGCATGGTCCACATTTCTCGATTTTCTATGAATTTTCCTTTGGGGTACATCTTGTTCTTTCCTTTTTCTTCTTTTGTGAACTTCCCTTTGACGAGTTCATTGTTCTGATCTACTTCATCATTTATTTCTTCCAACAACACATAAGTCCCAGGACCAGTTTCTTGGAATAAAACTTGTGCTTGCGGATCTTGAGACTTCACCACCGCAAATATAGACTTGAGCTCTGGTTCCAGCTTGAAAGTACCATTTTTTATTGGAATAGTCGCAGAAGACCAATCCATTTGTATCTCTCCACCGAGGTCCTTACAGAAACTTCGGCTTAACAACATTCCATAGCTGGCCGGGATGTCGGCTATCAAGATAGTCATCATGATTTTCTTTTCTAGACAAGGCGCCAGTCTTACTTGAGCATCTTTCAACTGTCTGACTAACGGCACTGACTTGGACTCTAATGAGTAACATTTTTCTTGTGTTGGTGCATGATCTAGTCCTAAAGCATTCATCACTGAAAGCGGCATGATATTCTCTGAGGCTCCCGAATCAATGATATAATTGCTCAATTTGTAACCTCCCATGTATAGAGAAATATATAAGGGCTTGGGTTTGTCTCCCGCTAGAATGGATGACTCAAGAAATGTTGGCTGCTTGGCTAGTCCTTTCTTTACGAACTTGAGAAGTCGGTCAACTTGCTCTGGGTGATCTTGGAGATATTCTAGTTGAGAAATCTACACTTTGTTCTTCATCAAGGAGTCTACTATATCAAAATTTGAATCTTGAGTACTTACATTCTCCTGAGAAGGCTTGGAAGCAGAAGTTGCTTCTCTCACTTTTTTTTTTTCTCTTTGTACCTTCAGTCTCTCTTCTTCCTGTACTTTCTGATGCTAATTTTGTGTGAACATAGGAGATATATGATTTTCAGGATTGATGACAAGAGAGTAATGACGAGGATCCTCTTATTCTTCTTCTTCGGGTTCACTTTCTAAGTATCCCATTGCGGAGTCACCATCGAAGTTTTACGTTTGAGGTGAGACAACATTCGAACTAGGAGTAGGTACAAAGTTTGGTTCTGGTGCAGTTTCGGCAAAACCCATGATCTGAGTCATCCCCAAATTCTCACAACATGAAGAGCCAGTATGTTTGTTGGTATCATGGAAGGAGCAAAATACAACATTAAGTGTATTGTCAACCGCTTGCCTTGGTGGAGGAGGCCCTCGTGGCTTGAAGTTGTTGAAAGGCTGAAAATTGTTCCTCCTTGGTTGAAACTGTTGTTGTTGAGCTGGGTATTGCTGCAGAGCTTGATATTGTTGTGGCATTGGTAATGCAAGAGGTGCAGGTGGGGCAGGCTAAGTGGGAAACTGCCTCTTGAGAATAGTCATTTCATTTGCCACCCTTTGCAGTAGTGGATCAATAGAACTTTGAACTAAAGGTCTAATAGAATCGCCTTTCATTTTTCCACTCGTGATCATGTTGTCTTCGATCTCTATCATGCCTTGTTGTGCATTTTCTAATTTTGTTTCATTAGCCGACTTGAGGAAGAAGGCTATCTCAGATGGAAGACAATTAACAAAACTGCTCATCAAAATTTTAGGTGATGGATCAAGCGTGTGTGAGATACATGTAACAAGGTGATTAAACCTTAGCACAAACTCTCTCATTGGCTCGTGAGCTTCCATCTTCGCGTTGGATAACTAGGCAAACAATCGGTGAATATCTTCTACAGGTTTGAACCTTGCAAAGAACTTGTCACTCATAGTGACCCAATCTTTAATGCATCCTGGTTTTAAATGGTGGAACCATTCAGCTACAACACCGTTGAGGGTCTCGATGAAGAGACGTACTGCAACATCTTCATGTGTGATGTGCAAGATGCCACAAGAAGTTGAGAAGGCTGAAACATGGTCATCAGGATGTTGTGTTCCATCTCCATGGAACCATGGGAAATGCTTTCTTGATCCCTTATGTATTTCGTGATTTACTGCCAATGCCAAAGGTCCAATTTGATTGCCCCAAGGCAACGGGATCTCTCCCCTTCGATTGTAGTTGAGATTGTTGTTGTTGTTGTTATTATTGTTGTTGTTGTTGTTGTTGTCACCCATTGCTTCTAGCTGAATTGCAGGTTCTTCTAACTTCATTTCAAGTTCTTCTTCTTTGATCTCAGGTACGATGATGACTTCAGGAGCTTCGTTGGACGACTCTCCAACTTGAATGGGATGTGGATTGAAAGGATCAGTGTTGATGTCTTCTCGAAAGAGAGGATTCCTCCTTCTTCTTGTATAGACTATGTGAGCCAGGATTGGCTAGTCCCAAGCAGGATCAGGCAATACGGGTCTTTCGGCTGCAATGTCGGCTTTCCTTTCTTCTTCGTCAAGTATTTTGGCAGCTTCTCTCCACTGAGCAGGGGTCTCCTTTTCAAAGATGAAACTCCTTAAGCTACTGATAATGTCTGTTTGCTCTCCTTCAATTATCTCAAGATTTGGTTGGATAACTGGTGGTATAAGATTAGGTTGTTGAACTGGAGCAGTAGGACGCCAGAGAGTCATACACGTGTTGTAAAGTGCAAGCTTTCTTTAAGTTCCATGCCTCGTGACCCATGATGGGTGCCATAAAATTGTCGGCATTTCAAACTGCACCTCTAGAATGCGTTTTGGAAACGAACAGCTATGTGCAGTAAACTTCTCTTTGAATTAGGAGGGGAAGCTCCCTCTTTTACTAAGTTGCATAAAGAAAGTAAACTAAACTTAATTTTTCCTATCTTTTTGGTTCAACTGTGAGAACACAAGGTTATAGAACACTAGATGTTGCAGCTAAGGTTTTTCCCTTTAGTGAAACTTGACAACTACAACTTAACCTACACTTAAAACATTTCTACCCTCTCAAGTAAACGTAGAGCAAGAGAGTTTAGAAATGGCCGAGTTTGAATTTCTTACAAAGATGTTTAAATAAACTTTTCTTCAACATACATTTTAGGCAAGCTGAAAAAGAGATCATAAAAGTATTACGGAAATATGAGACTTTTATTTCAAGAGCAGCAAAGTAAGCTTCAAGATTTTATTTACTCACACTTCTAACACAAAACAAATAGACAGAAATTTGGGATATTTATATCGAGGCAGACAAAGCACGCTCAGGATTTTATTCACTCAAACTTTTGGAACAAAAGATTACAATTAAGGGACAACAAGTCATAGCAACACGCTTGCAACATGTGATCAAAACCGGATTATAATTGACACAACACATGCACTAAACAAGTATTTACAGCTAGGGAGGCATGCAAACTTGCTCCTTACACAAAGCGAACTAACACTAAATTGATAACAAACATGAAGGCATAAGCTCAGTGATTCTGTTATCACAAGCACAGTTAAACAAAAATGAGCAAACACTACTCTTATTTATACACAAGCAGAGGAGTAGGCAACCCTAAAATGTCCTTACTTTTAAAATTACTACTTTCCAACATGCAGGCTTTATTTCTAAATCTAGAACAAGATTAAAACATCTAAAGCTAGAAAGCATCTAAAAAATGGAAAGTGCCAACTCATGACAACTTGTTACAATGTTTTCTTTCTATCCTCAAAGAATGGATAAGATTTGAGACAAGAATAGAAAAAAAGAATGGAAGATGCTTCTAGAAGAAAGTAGATTTAAAACTCGATCACATCCGCTAAAGAGCGGAAAACTTCATCTTTGGTTGGAGTGTTGATGATATTAATAGAAAAATGCTGCTTTTCCAGGATTTCTTTGCCATCTGTAATAGATTTCAAGAAATTTTTTCTCTCATTGGCTGCTTTCTCGAACCTCGCTGACATCATGGAAATCATCTTCATTCTCCCAACAATGTCATCACTTCCAGACAATATGCTCTGAAACTCTACTAGGATTTCGTCAAGCCCAATGTATGAACCATCCTCAAGGTAATACTGATAAGGAATTGATGCAACTACTTCTCTGACGAACTTAAGAGTATCAATAACTCTTTGTTTATATGCTGCAAACTCCTCAGATATTCTGACATATGTATTCACCTTGAACATATGACCTTCTTTCCACTCTAGGATTTGTCTTTTATGTTCTCATGCCATTATAGAGCCATAAGCCATCTCTAAATCTGCAATTATAATATCGTGCATAAGCTTGAACTCAACTATCAACTGCTCAAAATCTCGGATACCTTGACGTAATTCATGAGCTTTGTATCTTAGCTGGAAAACTTGTGTTATAAATTATTTTCCTCTATTGATGATCTCTTCAATCCACTCTTGATTTTTTTTTCCAAAAATAACTCACTCCCTTAACTGTTGTTGATCAGCTAGTGTTTCTAAGACTTGAGGCAGCAACTGAGTTGTTTGTGAGGTGCCTTGGATAAGATTTGATATGCATAACTAGAGTTGACGATTTTTAGCCTTGAGGGCTGCCTTGTCTTCTCCATCCTTTTACACTCTATCTTGGATGTTTTCTGTTACCATCTTAAACAAACTCAAATCAGCATGTCGAGTACTTTTCCCCGGATTAGCTTTGACCATTATGAAATCATCTTCATCCACCTCATCCCCGACTTTCTCTTCAAGAGGTGTAGCTATCTCCGTCACCATTTCACCCTCAAGATTCCTCTCGAAATGCATTTGTTTCTTGGCATTCTTTTTCGGTGCTTCCTAGTATATGCTAAGGTCATCAACATTCACCTGATATGAAGGCCTTCTTCTCGTCCTTCCCAAGGACCTTTCAAGCCAAGATGTAGTATTTCTATTAACATCCAAGGGAGGAATAATTGTAATTTCAGCCTCTATCTCCTCGTCTTCCAAATCGATGTGAATTGGTGAAGACCTAGGAGATGGTATAGGTCCTTGTATCAAAGGCTCATCATGTTGTACTTCTTCTTGAAGTATGGGCTCTGGTGGAGGAATCTCTATTTTAGCTATAGGTTGCTCCTGTATAACAATCCCTGTGTAGTCCAACCTCCTTTTTGCACTCTTTGTTGATCTGGTGCCCTTCGTGACCTCTTGAGACTAAACTTTTATACTTTCATTTTTTCTTGCACTCTTGAAGAAGAGGGAAGAGATGAATGTTTCTTTCGCGGCTCTTCTACTGGAATGGACTCTCTTCTTTTGAGGATTAATAAATTCTTACTATACTCCACCACTTGTTGAGTCCTCTCTTCAACTTTCATGCATTCTTTGTTGGCCCGATTGACCTGTGGAAGAGGTTGTTGTTCAACCTGATTTCTTGTGTAGGTTGGGAGAATTACATCCCCATCATCATCTGACAACCCTTCAATATCTTCTGATAAGAAATCTTTCATCTGATGAATGGTTAACCTAGTGTTACTTCGCCTTCACACCTCATACTCATCTTTGTAGTTAGCCCAAAAGTCTTCAAGTGCAGGCACATGAGCATAGTTTTGATCAAGTTGAGATGAATAGAATCCATGGGGATCATATGATCGTCTCTCGTTGAAAGGATTGAGACCAAGTTTGTCTAACTCGTTACCCATTAGTTTAGCTTCTGCGGATGATCTACAAGTGTAAATACCTAAACCAAAAGGAAAGTTGAAGTCTGGTTTCTTCTTGTTGCGCTGACGAGTGTGAACATTTGATATCTGCCTGAAGAATTCCAAACATACTACTTCATCTGATGGATACCTTAGTAACATAAGTGGAGCTCCTAAATAATCGTACACCCTTAGGTCAGTGAAGGTGGAAAACTGAACAAACCAATCAGCCCATTCTGATATTGCAGCCCTGGTAACAGATGACATGAGAACATGTAGCTCATTGTCAAGGTCTCACATTGTGTAGATAAAGAATGCTTCATTCACCCGTTTGTAATGATGTGATGTTCCATTCAACTCCAACTGAGTATAGTAGTTGTAGACATGTTGAACACTTAAAGACCCCTCCGTGTTTAACCCTCTTAATTTACCCTGATAGGAAACCAAGTAGACTAGGTAGGAGACCATGTGGAATGCATGTATATTGAAATACTCAGTTATTTGATGGTGTAGGCAGTCACTGATCAATGTAGTCCAGTCGTAGTACTCTATCTTCTTCATTATGTGAGGTATCACGTAGAACATCCAAGGCTGAAACCTTGTTGCATCTACTTGACCAGTAACTCGATTGAGTAGGGTGATTATAATGGTGAATTCATCCTTGAACTGTCGTCTTCCAATATCCTTTGGCAATGTAGAATGTTTCTCTTTCAGCCACCTATGTGCAATATTCTTGTTGTCCTTATCTTGATGCTCTTCCCATATCCTTTCACATTATTCTACGTTGATGGTGACACTTCCAGGCCATGGTGGAATGGAGAAGCATTTCTCAATCATGTCTAGCTTCAGGCTGCATATGATTCTTCCATCAACTGACTATATCTCCCATGTAGCTGGATTATAATGCTTAATACAAGCGATTATGAACTCTAAGCTCTGTCCTGAGAAAGGCATGGATGCTATTGGAAGAAGACCTGGATGGCCAAGATGCCTTATGGTGGTGTTTACTGTATCTTCTAAAGGACGTAAATTGAACACTGGCTTAATATGATGCAAGTTAATCTCAGCCGTTTCAATGAAATCATGGTACAACACTGATTTGGTCTTGAACTCTACAGGAGTGTACTCCATTCTGCAAAACTTAAAGATTGACAGTAAACACACCTAGGTTCTTGCAATTTTTAGTAAACTTTCTAAATTTAGCTTGCTGATTTTTCTTCCTCAAACGGATGAAATTTTGGAATTTTTTCTAAGATAAGGGTTTTGAGTAGAATTTCATTACAAGCCAACCCAGATCGTCCATTTTTAAAAATATGAAGTGAAGATTGAAAAAGCAGCAAACCCTAATCTTCTCCAAAAAAAATCAGAAAAAGCTGGCATTTGGGTATTGTTCTTGAGCATAATCTGAATGGACCCAGTTGATTAGATTTTGAAAACCTTGGGTTCTGACTGAAAAAGAAACAGCTTTAAGTTTCTCTGAAAAATATGAGGTATGGATTTTGTCCAGAAGAAGATTTAGCATGGACCCAGAAGATTAGAAATGGATGACTTTGAAGTTTTCCCTGACATGCCAAATAAAAGCAACTGCTGCAACTTAGACAAAATTCTCCAACAGTTTGTCCAGAAGGTAGAACAAAAATAGATCAGCTTGCTAAAAATTAATAGTATTAGCCTTCTTCACAAATTTTATGTTCTTGATGAAGAAATATGAAAAAGGAGGCCTTCTTTGATTGTTGATCTGAATTTTTATGAGAAACCACAAAGTTAGAGTTCTTGAATCTTGAAAAATATAGGTTTGAAGTTGCTGCTTTGTTTCTCCTTGAAGGCACCTACAAGAAAATATGAAAAATAATGAATAGAGATGTCCTTAAATAAGTTTTTGCTTTGAAAATAGCTTCTTAAACCCTAATTTGAAGAGACCCTAAATTTAGTTCATGCCTTGAGCAAAGGCGTTTTTTCCTTCTCTTTGAAAATTTTGAAATTTGTCAAAAATAAACTAAGGCATGAGAAGTCGGGCGCCTTTCTTGAGGTGTGGCGCCCAGTCTCCCCAAACTTAGCCAAATTTCCACCATTTTCAACTTTTGTTCATTTCTTAACCCCGTTTCAGCTCTATCTCCCGGCTTCTTGATTGATCTGATGAACAAACTGAGTATTCCATTGCGGAGCCTGATCGAATCTGACAATATGATTCTAGAGACATCATTTTCTAAAAACTTCATTTGTCCCTTCGAAATGTCAAGTGCCTATCCTTGATAGGGGCGCCCATTTTCTCCAGTGTTAGCCATTTTCATGATATTCAAATTTATGCTTGTCTTCTGACCTTCAGATGAATTCGTGATTTTGGATGTTGTGTTGATCAGACTGACTGGCTGACGGATTCACTGAATAGCTGAGATGATTCTGGAAGGGGTCTTTTGGATACCTCATCTTTGGAAACCGACTTTTGGTGGCTCAAAACCCTAGGCGCCCTTCTCCTTCAAGGGTGCCCATGGCTTCTAGAGTTAGTTTTTATTTTGGATTTTCACTGTTGCTTTCAACTTTGCCATTTCTCACTTTTTCTCCTTTGTTTAGCTTGCGACATCTGACGACTACTGACTCTGATGGACGAGCTGACGGATTCGTTGCAGAGCCGGTATGATTCTGACAACATTTACCTGGAGACAGAAACCCTAATTTTGGCTTTTCACCTCTTGAAAAGTTGGGCGCCCTTCTCCTTCAAGGGCGCCCATGGCTAGCAGTGTTAGAAAAGATTATCAACTTTTCAAATTTTAACCTTGTTAAACGTGCCTTCCTTGTTTTTGACTGCCAGGATGAAAAATATTCTAAGGCATTGAAGCATGGGCGCCTCTTCTTGACTAGGGTGCCTGAAGTCTCCAGACAAACAAAATTTGGCACTTTTCATTTTTCAAACTTCTTTAGCCCGTTCCTCATTTCTCGTGCATGTTGTTCATTGACAGTCCCTGTTTGATGCTCGAACGTTTGATTTTGACACTTGGGAGCTGGCTGACCTCCATTTGATGACCTTGGATCTTCGAAACAGCTTTTGAAAAAGCAGAATAGACCCAATAGGGTGAAACCGATCTTTTTGTGATTATGACTACACCAGGCTGATAAGGAAGTATTTTAAGCCAATCAAAATCAGTCTTAACCCTAACGGCCAAACTTTCTATTTTTAGAAAATTTTGCAAGTATCCATTTCGTAAGAAACCCAGAAAAACCCAGAAAAAGTTTCTATTTTTAGAAAACTGCTAAAAATAGAAATTTTCCTAAAATTTAGGGATGAAAAACTAAAATCTGGGTATGGTAGATTTGATCTTTTTGAACCGACCCAGATTGTCGGATTTTGAAAATTTCAAGTTTTTGACCCCCATGCAAGACATTCAAATCCCAATTCTAACCTTTTTTTACAGATTTAACAGTATCTTGACTCATTTCTTCAAAATGCCTAAGTGTAGCAAAAATTTTAATTTGGGGTACAATAGGATGGATGCACCATTAGCGTGAAAGAGGATAGAAGAATGAGAGGGATCAACCCTTGAATCCAAGAAGATGCAGAAGTTCAAAAAGCCCACTTTATTAGAAATGATGATGAATGATGATGATGTATTGCTTATCCAAGGATGGGAGAGATAAACAGCATAAATTTCCTTATGTTTGATAACACACATAGGTACGATGTATCAAGGTATAGAGAACCAGGATGGCATTGCACCTAGTGTGATGGAATTTGACTCAACAATCAAATAGGAGTGCTCTTGTTCACACTTGACATACAGAAACCTTGTTAGGACGGACCCAACAAAGCAAGTATTCGCCAAGTTAAATTACAAGAACATCCAACAAGCACAACAGACAAAAAGATAATGATCATTGCCCCATTCCTTTCTCTCTAAGCTTGTTTTGTTTAGGCATCATCGAGAGGTCCTTGGAATGAGCACAGAATAAGATAAGTCAAAAAGACTAGATAAAGTAAACAAACAAGCTAATTTTCTTCGTACCGCTAGCCAATGCTAAACTATAGGGTTACCTTATGTTGATGTCCATCGCAGGAAGATCGCATTTCTAGGACATGTTGTGATCAGGGTTTTGATGAGATTGATTGGATGATAAGCTATTGATACTTCGATTTTATCAACTTGTTGACTCACTGATCTAGACTTGAGACTTTGACATTTAGGTGTTCACTTTTGAACCTGCTAGACTTGCTTCTGATTGTCTTACCAAAGCATGAAGACGACGATGATTTATTATGAGCACTGATTAACATGGGTGAAATCGAGATGAGACAAGTGCACCATTTTCGGTTTTTCAGATATTTGGATGTTTTTGTTTTTTTGAAATGTTTTGAGGTTGTTTTGATTTTTAGATTTTCCAATTTTTTGATATTTTCAAATTTTATGAATGTTTTTGGATTTTGTGTCTCGGGGACCAATCAAGAATTAGCCTTGCCTACGTTTAAGCTCAGAGATGACATAGTTCGGATGACAATTGACTTGACTGTTGAAGAGATAGATGGGAAAACAAATTGCCATTGCGATGGATGCCTAACTAGATGGGCAAATGGATTGCCATTGCGACGGATGCCTAAGGACTGACCTAAAATGTGAAATAGATGGGCAAATGGATTGCCATTGCGACAGAAGCCTAAAGGACTGACCTAAAATGTGTGAAATAAATGGGCAAATAGGTTTCCAATGCGACAGACACCTAAGGACTAACCTAAAATGTCTCGGGGGATGATCAAAGATCAACCTTGCCTACGTTCAAGCTCAAAGACGACGTAGTTCAGCCAACATATTTTTTGATGTTTTTTGACTTTTTCAGATGATTTGGATTTTGATATGATTTGGATTTTTTTGGATTTTTGGATTTTCTGAATGTTTTTGGATTATTTTATATGATTTGGATTTTTTTGGATTTTCGCATGATTTTGACGATTTAGAGGTGGATATGATATCGGTGCTCTATTTTAGGATCTTGTTGAAAATCAAGCTAGGATTGATTGATCATATTGATAGATTGATAGTTTGACTCAGTGTGTTAAGTCAAAAAAAAGTGATAATGCACTTGTAAACTCTAGGAAGTTATGTTATCCTAGAGTAAACTTGTACATAAGAGGATGGTTTGACTAAGTGCGTTAAGTCAAACAAGGTGATAATTGATTGGATTCGATTGATCAAGATTGATGAAGCTTGATTTGGAACAAAATTGTTTTGATGATTTGATGTGACGCTGGTGTACACATTAGATGCAACTGATGTGGATTGTTTGGATCGATGTTCGATGAAAGATAAAGATTGGTAAGGAACATCGTCTTGTCAAAATATGCCATGGGCTAGTGATTTGGATTTTTAGCTCACAACTACTTTGACCAATTTGATTTTATGTTTTCCAATGTTCGGATCACCACATAAGTTGGAGGATATAGATCAAGATTCATTCACTTCAGCAAGATGTAAATATCTACCCCCAGTGTCTAGCAATGTTTGAATGGCCATGGGTAGATTCTTGGACGAATGGATATGAATTATCTTGTGATAAGATAAGGGTGTTCAAAGAGAGGATTCTCATTCGGATAATGCTTCAAGGCTCAGATAATGTTGGGTAGGATGGGATCAATGAAAATGACGTATGTCAAGATGTTTACCATAAGCAAGTATAAAGTGTGCACCAAATTTTCATCAAGATTAAGATACCTTGGAGTATGGATGCAGATGGATGAAAATGGATTGGATAAACGGTTCATGGATGAATGGATGATATGGCTCAAATGATGGCTTTATTGTGGATGTGATAAGATGTTTTCACCTGAACTAGTGCACACAAATGCTTGATTCTATACATGACATTGTTTTGCCAAGTTTTCATCATGGTACTTGTCTAAAGCACCACCATAGTGGTTTTCACTAGAGGACGATTTTTTTCTGTACTGTTTTTAATCCTTTTTCTGATTTTTTTTAATTTTTTATTTTTTATTTTTTTTTGTATTTTCTGAGAGATTTTAAGCTGATGTTGAATCACCTGGTACTTTTGACATTGATTCTTTTGTCATAATGTTCCATCGATATCCTGCTTGAAGAAACTATTTTGCCAAGACACGTGCACTTGAAAGAAAATTTTGAGAAATTTGTTCTACTTTGTTGATACCGGATTTAACTGTCTTTGTGTGCACATCGTGATAGAGTGCCTTCTGAATCCTTATGATGAAGGTTCATTGCAAACACATGCTCAATGTGAGAATTGGATATCATGTGTGGAGGCATGGATGGAGTGTGTTTAGGAATACAAGATGGATTGGTTGGTAGTTTCGAACCTTTGACTCTCCAAACTTGGGAAGATGAGGAATAATGGGTGGATACGGAAGTGTGCTTGGAATTAGGACTAACAACTTGAAATGATTTGTACGTCACTTGAGAAGCCTGCTTTTTCCTTTGTGGACATCTTCGATGGATAATTTTCCCTTTTTTTTATTTTGCCCCACAGTTTCTTTGACTAATGGAGTTTGATAGGGATAGTATATCTTTGTATTCTTTGGTATCCATATGTATTTGATTTGTCCTTCATGCTTCAGTACTTCTTTTTCTTTGATGACATTCTTCGAGCTTTGATTCAAATCTTTCTTTTGTTGTTGGTCCCAATTCATGGATGGGGTGATGGGTGGATGGAGATTTGTGATGTGGCGGGTTGTAGTATTGGCATTGGTTTCATCATAAGGATTATTCATGCTCCCTATGTTGATGTTTGCTTGAGATGAAGTTGCCCCCAGTTTTATAGAGGTATCACTAATCTGTTTATATCTCTTGATTTTTGAATAACCAAGGCCTTGATGCTTGAGATTGCCAATAATCTGCATTGGTTCTAGGATACCTTGTTCATGCATACCTAATCCTTGTCCTTGATAATTCATCTGCTCAAAAATTTTATTTGCAAAAGGAGATGATTTACCTCGGAAACAAGGTACTAATCCTTCTCTACTCTGTGGTGGATCTTCAAAAGTGACAACTTCTTTATTAATGATATGGCTTTCTCTAAGAAAGGTGAGTGATCCAAGTTTATAAGTGATAGGATCCTCCATATGTGGGATGAATGCCTAATTGATATCTTTGGATTGAGTTTGTGACATATCAAAATTTAATGCTTCCTCAGGAAGTGTTGATGATTCATTGTCCCCATAAAACTCTTCCTCATGATTCATTTAACAGGATGTTTTTGGTTCACGACTTCTATAGGAGCCTTCTTCATGTTCTTTTTCTAATATGTCTTTAGAGGATGTTTTTGATTCACAACTTTTGTAGAACCCTTCTTCATGATCTATTTTGCTAGGTGTCCACTAGATGTTTCTGATTCACAACTTTTGTAGAAGCCTTCTTCATGATTTTTTTTGTTGTCTCCTTATTTTTCTACATCTTGGTCTTGTGCACAAATGTTAAGAGTAGGAGACTCTTGTTCCTTGGTAATGATGTCAAGAGTATGAGACTTTTGTTTTGAATGAAGATCATCTACATGTTCATCCAAAGAAAGAATATCATGGGTAGGCGAAGGAATATGTGCTATATGGATGTGATCATCATTTGTGTCATCTTGTATAGATAGAAGAGTGCTCATTAGATCATTGTAGTATCTTGGAGATACAAATTATTGATCTTGATTAATTCTGGAATTGCTTTCGACATGCTTTGGATCAAGTTCTTGACATGGGTCAATTTCAAAGGATGGATTGTCTACAAAGGATTCTTGGAAATTTTTATTAGGAATGGTAAGTGGATCAATATCCTATTGATCTTTGAATGGATTTGGATCAAGTGTAGTGTCAAATATTATTTCACTATTCACAATCGTGAGGTCGAAAGATGTCAATATGGCTTGGAAAGGACCATTGCTAGACCTTGGTGATAGATGTTGATCAAGCTTTGGAATAAATTCTTGAGATATGTTCTCAAACTCATTAGGTGATGTAGAGTCATTTTCAACATGATCATTGGTGAATGGATCTTGGATTATGCCAATAGGATCAAATAATGTTAACACATCTTGAAATAGATCACTAAAAAGAGGTTCTTGATGTATGGTGAGTTGATCACTGGATGGGTTAGACATATCTTCACAGTGCTCATTGATGGATTGATTTTGATCACCGTCTTCAGTAGTTATGGTGGAGAGACTGTCAATGTTTTCAACCATAGGATCAAATGATGTTAACATTTCTTGGATTGGATCTTCATTGGGCATCGTTGGTGAGTTTTGATCATGATTGAAAAGTGGCTCTTGGTGTGTGTTGATTTTATCATTGGTTGAGATGGAAACATCTTCAATGTACTCATTAATGGATAGACCTTTATCATTGTTTTCAACAATTGTGGTGGGGAGGTTTTTAATGCTATCGCCAATGGTTGAATTTTGATTATTGTCCCCAATAGCTATTAGCATTTGATCAATTAGATCTTGGATGATATTTTTTAGCCACATACAATCTGATGTTGTGTGTCCCTTTACTTTGTGAAAATCACAAAAGTGCTTCTCATTATACCCTGGTACTTTCACCATGGGCTCTTGATAATTCACATAAACAAGGATTTTAATGAGATTTTCTTGTATTAGTCATTGCAAGACATACTCAATTGGTTCCCCAAGTGTTGTGTATTTCCGCTTGTTACCTTGTGAGATTTTCACTCTAAATTGACCTTGTTGTGATTGATTTTGGAGATGTGGTGATTGGATTTGTTGTTGATGTCGTTGATCTTGATATCCCATTTCTTGACATTGGAGATATTGTTCTTGATGTAGTTGTGGAGATAGCTCAATGCTTCGATGACATAGTTCAACCAATGGAAGACTATATTGATTTTGGGGTGGAGATGGCTCTTGGTGCAATGGATCAACTACTTTGGCAAGCAAAGCAATTTGATCTCGCAAAATTTGATCTTGATTTTGATCTTGACACCTTTGATATGGTTGATTTGGTTGTAGAGCAAGCAGATTTGGAATGCATCCTTGTGGTGTTTGCTTGGGATTATGGACAAGTTGATTCTGGATAATGCTTTGATTCAGTGTGATGTTTAGATTCGACATGATAGATTGAAATTGAACATTGTTGTGATTGGGAAACATATTTCTTGGATTTAGGTAACTTTGATTTTGTATGGGGTTACCTTGACTTGGATCATTACATGAAGTTGCCAATATACTGGTGGGATTTTGAACAACATTGGTTTGATTTGCAAACATATCTATCCCAAAGTTCACCAAGTGCGGATTCGAAATGGTCACGTTTGACAAACTTGTATTTGGCATGTATGGATTTGGTGGGATAATGTTGGTTGGAAAACTCATGCATTGAGCATTTGGTTGATAGATTTGTAGATTTGGACTTGGATTTAAATCTACCATTGGGAAAGGTATTCCAAACTTTAGATTGGGCATACTCACATTCGTTGTACTATTGAGGTTTGGAGGAGATAATGATGTCATGCATAAATGTGAGTTTTGATAATCAATTGGCATTGCGAGACTTGGATAGTTTGATTGACTTGGATTACTCATGATGTATGAGTCGAGCTTGAACTCCATGTTTTTCTTGTGTTTTGACCTTGTTGACCTTTGAGGGGTTTAGGATGAAAGATGAAAGGGGTGGACGATATGGGTGTTTAAATTTCTAGGAAATTTGAATCAATGCTAGACTTTAGGACTTGATTTGATTTGATTTTGAATAAGGATAGTTTGACTAAGTGTGTTAAGTCAAAAAAGGTGATAATGGATTGGATATTTTGACTAAGTGTGTTAAGTCAAATAAGATGATAATGAACTTGTAAAACCCTAGGAAGTTGTGTTATCCTAGAGTAAACTCGTATAAAAAGGATGATTTGGCTAGGTGTGTTAAGCCAAACAAGATTATTTTGAACTTGTAAACCTTAGGAAGTTGTGTTATCCTAGAGGTAAATTCACTCAAGAGGATTGATAATTTGACTAAGTGTGTTAATTTAAACAAGGTGATGTTGATTTTTCATAAAAGTCTAGCATAAGTGATGTTTTCAAAGTTTCCAAAAGTTTGTTAATGAGATGATGTTTGATTGATGTTCAAGACGGGTGAAGTGTTTGACTTGATCCTAGATGAACCTAAGAGGACTTGTTTACTAGACCAAGATATTGAAGAATATGTTTTTCCCTAAGAGTATTTCAAACCAAAAGACCAATGTTTGCATGAAAACCATATGACCCAAAAGAGAACAAGCACATGTGTGGTTCAATTGTCTTTTATCTTGTTTAGATTCGGTTCCTTTTATCACAAATACTTTCTTGATTATATTTCAAATTGAATGTCTATATCTCAATTCCTTTTCATTCCACAAGGTTCATTATGTGAAAATCAAGGTTTCAAGAGCATAGTTCCCTAAGTTGACTTTAGTGAAAACAAATGATGATTAAACCCAAGTACTTAGAAACCTCATAAGCCAATGAGAAGATGCCACTTGTCAAGATTTGCGAGGATGAGGGTTGTGCAAGTTTTGGCCAATGTGCCAATTTGAAATTTGAATTTTGTGGAAATGATATGTTTAGGGGGGATGAAAGAAGAGAGTTAATGTCAAGTTGACTTGTGTAAGAAACATGTAAGAGATGTGTAAGAGAATTTAATGCTTTGTTGGAACGGACAAGTCCTTTGGAGGGAAGATTCAAATTGATAGAATATTCCATCTTGATGCCCTTTTGAAAGAAATTAGATGAAATAATAAATCAATTAAATGATTTATTGGTGCAAGTGGAAGAATCTAGAGAATTCAAGTGATTAGGATTAAATTAATCAAGATTTGATTAATTTAATAGGAGATTAGGTGATTTTCACTTTTGACTTATATTTTAGGATTGAAATAAATCAAAATGAGAAGAAAATGATTTTAGATTTAATTAAATAAAGATTTGTTTTATTTAATCAAAGATGGTGATGTTAATTTGAATGGATGATATAAGGAGATTAATTAAATAAACCTAGTTTATTTAATTGATGGGTGAATATGCATGATATGAATTTTGCATGTCTACAATTATATTATATATAGTTTAATCTAATATTACTATTATATTAAATATATATTATATTAATTACATTTTGTATTATATAAAAATATACTTATTATAAATTATTAATTAAAATAATTTTATATGTATTTAATAATTTTGTTCAAGTTCATATAATATATAATTATTGTTGGTGTAATTAAATATTTTGTACCTTGTCCTAGGCCATAATTACACCTTAGTTAAGTTTACTTAGGGACCACATAGGAGTTGTTGGAGAATTTCCACCTTTGGTGGACTTATCTTCTTATTACTTTATCACCTCCACCTTTCATGGACATATCATGTGATTAGGTTTCCACCTTTTGTGGTAGATCCAATATTTGTGGTGGTTATCACATTATCACCTTTCCACTTTAGGTGGAGTCATAGCTTTTCATTGTTGTCTCATGTCATAAGATTACGACACTTGTCATAATCTTATGCACTCCTATGTTCTCACCTTGGCTATATAACAAAGGGGTCTCTCATTGTAAAATCAAGCATTATCATTGACATTGAATATAGTTTATTCTTGTCATATTATTTTCTCTCTTCTTCATGCTTTCTATTTGGTCCATAGATCTTGGCATCCATAGCCAATTCTAACATGGTATCAGAGTGGGTTGGGTGCCATTAGAGAGTCTATTTCTTAAGAGAGGTACCAGATTTGGGGAGGTTCCTTTTTTGGCTCTTTATTGCAGGTTTATATCGGAGCTTGCTAGTTCAAATCTAAGCTCACCATTGCATCCAGAAGGTTCGAGAAAGTTGATTTTTCCTTTTGTTTCGTCCAAATCGGACATATGAGGCCAAATCTATGAAGGTTTGAAGCTGCATTGTGGTTGCCAGATCCAGAAGGTATCTACATTTTTGGAGCATTTTTGGTCAAATCCGACCTTGCCATTGCGTCCAGAAGGGCCAAAAACCCTAAGATTGACTGTCCAATCGTCCAAATCGGAGCAAATCATCCGATGAAGCAAAAAAAAATTGCCCGAAGAGTCGTACGGCCCCCCAGGTCGTCATGATTGTCGACGGTACGATTTTATTTTTATTTTTTTTAAATTGTTTTCTGCGAAATATTTTTCTAAAAAAAAAATAAAAAAATTTGATTACAATATCTCGCAGTTTTTATTGTTGAAAAGATTTTTATCAAAAACATAAAATAATAAAAAAAAAAAGTATTAGTGTACCCGCAGGTATTGCACAGTCCGCAGAGTACCCGCGGTACCCTTGGTTGGGCAAGTGGTACAAGAAGCCGCCACTTGGCGGGCTTCTATTAGCCCCAGCGGCCCCCGCTCCCATTCAACCGGCGACCCCGGAGGCAATTTTCTTCACCCGCGGCCGGCCATATCAGAACCAGCGGCGACAATCCGGCCGGCAACAAACAAATTTTGGCAACATTATCAAAATCCGTTATCGGCAAAGGCAAAATCCAGCAGCAACATTTTCAGCGAACATTCCGACGAAGAAAGGAATCTTCCGGCTACTTTTCCGGCAAGGGTCGAGTTTTCCAGTGACGAACCGCAGGCCGTCAATTTTAAGGTACTAATCTGCACACGTCAGCGACATGTCACTGGTGACGTCATCATTTCCTAAGAAATTTTATGGCCCCTCATGGATGAGCTTTTTGTTTTTGCAGTCCAACTTTGAAGCTTCATAACTTAGTCATTTTGGCTCCTTTTTTCGAGCAATTTTTTTTTATTTGGGCTAATTTTTCGTGATCTACAAGATCACCTGCATGCAAATGGATACCTGTCACAAGGAAGAGAATGAATGGAGAAAACAAATAAGGGTTTGAAGAAATATTCAACCACAAAGAAAATATTGATACATACATTATTTCTATTTGCATTATTGGCATAATACAGTTTATTCTTGTCATATTGTCTCTATCTCTCTTATGCTTATGCTTCCATTATGGCTCTAGATCTTGGGTGGCTACCTAGAATGCCTATTTGGAGTGTGGCATAGAACGCTTGTTTGGAGTGTGTCAGCTTTTGGCATTGACGTGGATACACTTGAGCATCATTCAAAGACATCATACATCTTGCATACATCCTTGGTTTTGTTTCTTCCTAAGGGGAGGAACGTTGTTCGGCGCAATTGGATCATCTTCAGCATTCAATGTCGAGCTTCTACCATCATTGCAAGAGACTCAACATTGAAGGGGGGCTGCCTTGTCTCTCTTCTACTTCTCTCTTATGGGGGGGTCTTTTTCCTCACATGGGCTTTTTACCTTCTCATTCATCATTGAGAGCATTTCATTATTGTATTTCATCTCTCTTTCGGGGAGGAGTTTTGTCCCATTGGGTTTTCTCCTTTTCTTCGTTTGTGAGAGATTGCATTGCATTTGTACATGGGTACCTAACATGGCCTAGTTGTCGAGACCCATCTTGCATTGTTTACATTTGTGTACATTCTCCCTAAGTTGCACTTAAGGGGGGGTGTTGGTGTAATTAAATGTTTTGTACCTTGTCCTAGGTCATAATTACACCTTAGTTAAGTTTACTTAGGGACCACATAGGAGTTGTTGGAGAATTTCCACCTTTGGTGGACTTATCTTCTTATTACTTTATCACCTCCACCTTTCATGGACATATCATGTGATTAGGTTTCCACCTTTTGTGGTAGATCGACTATTTGTGGTGGTTATTACCTTATCACCTTTCCACTTTAGGTGGAGTCATAGCTTTTCATTGTTGTCTCATGTCATAAGATTACAACACTTGTCATAATCTTATGCGCTCCTATGTTCTCAACTTGGCTATATAACCAAGGGGTCTCTCATTGTAAAATCAAGCATTATCATTGACATTGAATATAGTTTATTCTTGTCATATTATTTTCTCTCTTCTTTGTGCTTTCTATTTGGTCCATAGATCTTGGCATCCATAGCCAGTTCTAACATTTATAATAAGTCAAATAATTATATTATTTATTATGTAAAATATAGCTAATATATACTTAACCATATTGTAGAATATTAAAACCTAGCTAAATTATGCCATAATTTTAAATTTAATTAACATACTCTAAAACCTGCTAAATGGCGCCATAATTTTAAATATAATTAACATACTCTAAAACCTAACGAAACCAGGTTGTAGCTCATCAAATTGGAGAAGTGAAAGGTCAACACCAGTGTTGAGGAAGAGTTTGGAGTTAAAACAAGGTCAATACCAGCGCCGACAAAGAGTTTGGAGGAGTGAAAACAAGATCAATACCAGCATCGAGAAAGAGTATGGAGGAGTGAAAACAAGGTCAATACCAGCGCCGATGATGAGGTTGCGGGCACTCAGGGAAAATTGATGACCAAGGGATAATGAGTACTATAAGTTTGGCACCCCCATTCTCTTTAACTTGCAATTTTCATGCCTAGTTTCCAAAGATCTTATCGTACATTAGCACCCCCATTCTCGTAAAATGGTATAAGATAAATACAGAAAAAATAAAATAGCTTAGTCTTTCACATTTTTATGGACTAGCCTCAGGTCTTGGCAAAACTCCCATAATCTACCCACTTCTTGGTTGTTGGTGGGAACATGTTATTCTTTGTTGTACGACCTACCTCAAATCTTATGTCCATAAAGTTGCTAAAAACATAAAACAATAAGAATAAATTTGAAGGTACAACTAAAAAGGGGTTATTTCCTTTTGGCCTCCTCCACCTCTTATATTTCAACATAGCATGGAATTACGCTTACATAACATAAACTCAAACAAATGAAAGTTTATAGGGGCAAAGGATCCCAATTATATGCTAGGCTAAGCTAGATCTAATGAATGGAAATAGAGGCATACAATTCTTCTTTAATACCTCCACCACAAACATATGCAAGGAAAGGTCTCCTCCCTTCTTGGTAGTGATAACCTCCTCCACACACAACCCTTAAAAATTATGAATAGAGGAATATAATCTTTGAAGAACTCAAAGTTGATTCTCTCCTACCTGATGCAATTAGTCATTTTATCCTTACAAACATTTATAGTGATTACTAGAGGCACATAGACCAATTCTTCATAATAGAAGAATTTGATCATACTTCTCCAATGATGGCATTATGAGAGAACCTTAGGTTAAATGAATAATTCCTAGCTAAGATCTTTAAATCATATCCAACCGTATAAGAGAAGACCGCTACTATGTGTACTTTGTAATGCCCCGCCACGCAACCCTAGAGGAAGTTTCAATTCACACTAAAAGCGAACTAGTTTTTTTTTTTAAAGTGAATTAAACATACATGTTCATCTACAATTGATAACATCCCCTAAGGCTACGTAACCGAGATTACTAAAACCTACCTAACATACATCATTTAAAAACCACTGCATTCATTACTCATGAAGTAAGCATTAATTCAACATACATAAACAACATATGATAAGAAGATAAAAACCCATGACATAAATTCATTACATGAACATCTGGTTACATCACTCATTCCCAGAATGAGGCAATAATACAAAAGTGTTACAATTACATAATTCCACCTCGTAAATACAAGAGGGGTAAAATAACTTATTACAAATTGAAATATTACAAAGTTTGAATTAAACACAAGAACCGTGAGTTGTCCAACAAGATGTCTCGCCACCAAGTACTGAAGATAAAGGGGGACCCAACGGTGTATGGTGCATCTTCCACCCAACCAAGTGGTACCCGAAGGCCCACCCCCCATGCTAGGAGATAGTAACAACATAACATGGACAAAGATCAACAACCACTAACCAAAGGCTGACTCATACTGACTCATACTGACATAACCAAACAAATTAACTAAACAAGAACAACTCAAGAACAACACAAGTGCAACTTTCACATCACTGACATAGGTCACATTGCTTCTAAACATAAAATAGATCAAGTATGTTCAAAGAACCATACACATAAAACAATAAACAACTATTGTCCTAGACAGAGTGTCATCGCATAGTTAGTCATGAGATCTCCTCTGGGCATTCTTCATAGGATCCGGATATCCTGGTGACCTCAACCGAACCTCGACCCTCATGCTCACTCATGCGGAATCAAATACCTCTCGTAAGGACAAGATAGTAGACAATGCCATTTCAGGCCTTCTCACTCATCCCAAGTCTAAACGAGCCCTTGTGTTTATAAGTGAGGTTAAATTATCTTGATTAGTGTGAAATGCATCCTAATCATCTAAGTACATTAATTTAGTTATCACTTGATTAAATCACTTCTGAAGGTTACCTAGTTTACCTCTTTGGGCTCTGGCGCCTAACAGAAGCCACTCTTCTAATGGACAACACACAAACAAACTAATCACCAAGGGAATCACAAGTGCATACAACCTAGGCATCATGACCACTCCATCTCAAGGAGGAAACAAATAATAGAACTCACTCCAAACATCTTGGAGGAAACAAAACACATAGTCCACTCCTTTCACGGGAGGTACAAAACATCCCCGTTCATGGAAACCAGGTAAATTACTGAAAACACACCATGCACAACCCAAGGGAAAAACAATTGGTTGACATAAAGAATCAACAACCCTCATCCTCTAAGATCCTCTGGAAGACTTACAATTTTGGACTAACACTTAATCCCATCTCCCACAATGCAACTTAAAGAAAAAGTTACAAAAAGAATTCAAGTCATTAATCAAATCTAATATTTGGATTTCTTAAATCCATACTCGTTCAATAGGTAACGTTGACAAAGTTAAAGGCATGATAACTAGGTTAACTCAAATATTGGTTTAATCTTATTTCCATTTTCATTGTAGGAAGTCTTAAACAATTTAAACTCACATCCCTCTACGAATTATAGAGAAAATAAAACATTTAAGACAATCATGAAGAAATTATTATTTCTAGATATTCTAAATCCATATCCCTTACATACTCCATTATAATAAAATAATTTCCCTAATAGAAAATAAATAAATTAAAATAACTAATTGCCTCTTCAATTTAATCAATTCCTAAATTTACTTTTAAAAAAACAACATAAATCCATGCATGACCATTTCTTCAGATTCAAACTAACACATCTAATTTCTACCATTTCTCAATTACAATAGACACAATCACTTAAAAATAAACACATTTAAATATATACATATATATATAATATATATATGTTTATTTAAATGTTCACAAATAATCTTGTCACAAGAATTTATAAAACTAATTTATAATTTTAAATTCAAAAAGAACATATGTATTTCATTATTTTATTATATATATACATTGTATATATAATATATATAACACAAATAAACATATTATATATACATGTTGTATATATTATATAACACAAATAAATATTAAATATATATGTATTTAAATATATATATATAAAACATACACCTAATTACATATCCACATATATAATTATATATATCTTATATATATATTAAATATATATACATTATTTAATACCAAATCGAATTAAAAACAATGGTGTCGCTATTACCAAGGTACTTTTACAGACCTGTGAATTCCATTAAGTCCTGACGGACCTTATTTATAGTGACGGACTGTACTTACGTACAGCCAGCCGCAGCTCATATGGGAAGCAGCGCTCCCTAAGGGGCAGCGCGTCCCCCTATATGGTGGGCGCACTACCTCCTAGGCAGCGCTTCCCCCATAACCAATGTGGCAGTGGGGATTTCGAAAGCTCCCCCACCATTACATTCGAAAGGGTTTATTTTATATGAGATTAATTTCGTACTCTACAAAAACGAAAACGGTTTCGCCGCACGGCGATTTTTATAAACTTAAAATAAATTAAATATCCAGCATTAATAATGAATATATATATATATATATATATTATATGTATATATATAAATATAATACATGTAATGTATATATATATATATTTACACATAATTTCATTTACTGGTAAAATTGGGAAAACTATACAAAAATAACCATTTATAGGAAGAGGAAATAAAATTTTACAGAGAACATTCTTAATTTTCTCAAGGTTTAAAATAGGTTCTTTTAATCAACTTTCTAAAATTCCCTTCAATATAAAAATGAGAAAACAAAAAGGAAACTAATTTATAACTAGAAATTCTCAGATCTTCTAGATTTTTCCAACATAAATTTTCTATAGAGGTTTTAAAAATAAATTTGTTTTCTACAGAGAGTTAAATTTTCTAAAACAATTTAAATGTGTTCTTCAACCTCTAGGTTTGATTTAACAATCAAAACTAACAATATCCTCAACTGAAAGTAAATCCTACAAAGGTTTTCTTTTCTTTTCAATTTCCTTGAAGAATTTTCACAGGAAAAAAACAAAACTTCCAAAATCTAAATAATTAATTTCAATTCTCAAATAGTAATCTCTATTCCTAAATGAATTTAACAAGCAATTCATTAATCACTATCAATTTAATTTAAACAATTCAAGAACAATAAACCACAGAATAAAACCTGGTGTTGAAGTTAGAGGAAAAGAAGATTTTTGATGCAGAGCCTCCTTCAAAGATCTCACAATTTATCTTCAACCGTGCAGTAAATCCAAGCAAGCAAACAATCTGAAAGCATAATCAACATCAACAAAATTTTCCAATTTCAATTCCACAGCCAAATTTCTTCCAACCATTCTCTGTGCAATTTTTCCAAAAATATCCTCTCAAACCTGAAGAAGCTTTTCCTCTCCAAAATTCTCTCCGTGAATGAATTTGCAACAAACTCTTCTAATTAATTAAACATGCACTTGTGGCATAAATCAAAAATATCCTCAACAACTAAATCCAATTTTCATGCAATATAAAAATTTAAAATATTATATTAACTCCAATATTTTGAAAACTAACTTTCCTTTTAAAATTCAATTTCAAATAAATTTCAATTTTTACTTTTATTTAATTTAATCCACATAAAACTTAATTAATTAATTTTAATTATTTAATAGCTGAATTCAACCCTTTTGGGATTAAATTTAATTAATTAAATTAATTAAACTTTATTAATAAATTTAAATATAACTTCTAAACATAATTTTAATTTTAATTTTAATTAATCACCACTTTTAACCAATGCAATTATTTTAAGAATTAATTTAATAAATAAGCACCTTTCAGAAACCAATAATATTAAAATAAGGTAAATCATGACTCAATAAACAAAACTAACGACACACTAAGGCTAGGGCGTAGACTTGACACAACTTACCTAGCTACTATCTCCCATTCAACTTAACCGTTGGATCGACACGCTCAAACCTGTGAAACCAAGTGGAGTCGATGTCATGTACCTGCAAACCTGAAAAACCAAGTAAACAACATCATATAATATAAACAACATATAATACACACCGTGAAGAATAAATCATGGATTCGCAGGGCGTTCGCAAGCGAGTGATGCGAACCCATCCCCTTCACCAATACACTCATCAAAACTGACATTTACTTATTGTACTCAATAATCTCATATTAAAATCACATGTTATAACTACTAACATCATTACACCATTAAAACATGTAAAATAATCATCAGATAAACACATCACACAATACTAGTTCGTCGCTCTATAAATAGTGATCAAATACAAACACAAGATATAGTATCCGAATATCCAAAAACATAAATCAAACAAAACAAGGACACACTGTCCAATCCAGAAAGCAAAACGGAGGGATGTTACATACTTGGATACCATAGAGAAAGGCTCTTTGGGCTCTTTCATCAATCAAGGTATTGTTAAATTTTAACACCTAAAAGTGAGAATGAAGAATCTTTCCTAGGATGGTGGCCAATTATGCTTCTCCACACCTAGATTACAAAATCTTTGTCAATATCATTGCCATCACAATTAAACCCATTGCTTGAGATATAGTCATACAGGTAAACAAATTGGCTTTCTTGATAGTAGATACATTCTAGACAATTCAATCCCTGCATCAGAGATTGTTGAATGGGCCCAACAAACTACTCATGATGCCCTTACTATTAAAGTCAAAACTTTGACAAGGCATATGATTGAATCAAATGTCCTTTCATTTATAAAAGGCTCAAACGGATTTATTTTTAACCCTAAATTATTATCACACACTCATCTCTTTGTTAATGAGTGATTGCACAATAGTGTGTCCCACTTGTGGGATGAGGCAAAAAAATAATCCCAAAATTTTAAAATTACAAAATACCAATTGAATGAAGAACCTTCATTTGAAGGTGATGTCGTCACGACCTTTGAATGAAGAACCTTCATTCAAAAATGATTCCATGTCAAGACTTTCAAATGAAGGTATTTTTTATTTTAAATATTTCGTGTCCAAAATTCTTTATAAAAGGAACCTTTGCATGAAGGACCTTAATTCAAAGGTCCTTCATTAGAAGATCCTTCATATGAAGGTTCCTTTAATGTCATCCCATTATATCTCTTAGAGTTGTTAGAGATTTTTTTTTTTCGGAGTAGAGATTGGACCATCAAATAGTGTCACCATGACTCTACCAAGATATCCATCAATTTGATAAACCCTGACTTAACAACCACAAATTCACAAGAAAATTGCCCATGTCAACCCCAGGGCATCAATTCAATGCCAAGTTTTTTGCTTTAACTGACCCCTAAATTCAATGAACCTCTATCATACCATGTTACACACCAATCCACCAAGTTACAATTCCAAGATAGTGGGTGGATTGGTGGATGTCACTTCTATTTAGCCCTCAAACCCTTACATAGGCAAAAAAGGGCAGTCCCTGTATTTGATTGTTTTCTCCCACAAAATAGTTTTTTAACACTTCAAAACAAATGAAAATGAAAGGGAACACATATATTTATCTACACCAATGATCTCAGAGAATTTCAAGCTTGCACGGATCCATACAACACAAAAGAACTTCAAAAAAATAGTAAAAACACAGAAAATTGCTTCAAGAACGTGGTATTTGATATGAAATTTTGGTATCAACTCCTCCAACAATTGAAACAATTGCAATGGGATGGGAATACAATATGATAGAATTGGGATAATAAATGCATCATTTGAAGCATCAAACCAATATGCAAAGATGAAAGAAAGTGCTAACCCCTTAAACCTAAAAAGTTTCTTTTAACTTTAAGTTTGTTGAGTAGCCAATTCTTTTAAGTTATCAAATCCTACCATCATACATAATCAAAATGTTGTTGTTTCAAATGACTATGAGCACTAACTTTCACTATTTGAAGATGTTGAAACCTTGTCATAGAGAACTAGAACGTTGATGTGACAAATCATCCTACCTTAAAACATATCAAAAGTCTCCTAGCATTTAGACATAGGAAGATTTAAGACACCTTAAACAATTTTTATTGCCAAAGCATAAACTTATGATGACTTAACCAGGCCTAGTACACACTCCCTCCTCGTTAACCACTTAGACATATGGAAATTAAATATAAATTTTCCTCTATTTTTAGTCATGTAGGTGTCCAATAAACCACTTGGTGGTGTTTCCCTTCAAGTTTATTTACTTGAATGAAGAGAAAAAGTCCTTTGATTACAATTAGAGAATACATTTGAGGCCTTGGTTTTGCAACTGGTGGACCATAGTCACATTTAACACTTGTTACAAAGTTTGGGAGTTAAAACGTTAAGTAGATTTGATTTGTGATGGACACATTTGAATGGTAGTAACAATAACCTGCAATCTAACAAGACTTGATTACCTTATAACCTATCAAATTCTAGCGGTGAAATGATAGATTAATCATAATTTCACCTTGGGATCACATCACCATGAAATAACTTCATCCAACATCCTTATGAGTGCAAGTACCACTAAATAGGTATTTGTCAGATCTGTCTTCCTCGAGCGAGGGAAATTTAGGAAGAGAAGAGGAAAGTGAGACATGTAGTAGGTATAAAAGAGGGAGATCAACTAGAGGTCAAAAGATTAGAAAAAAATTTCATAAACGCATGGAATTTTTTCTTACTAAGGGCGGTCATGTTCTTATGATGATAATAGCATAGGTGACATTGAGGTGCCCTTGAGGTACAAACATCTACAGAAACAATGGGTACCCAAGGAACTTCCTCCAATAAATACTGATTTTTGTGTCAATGAGAGGATATATCGCATAGCACCATCATCATTACATGGTTTGGGCCTATTTTGCATGGACGACATAAAGGTCTATTACAACAAAGTTACTGAATTGATGGAGTATGTCAAACCCTATAACAGTTACAAATATTGGATGGGGCTAGTTGGATATACACGAAGTATGCGTAGGTATGCACTGCCAACAAATTATATACAACTAAAAGATAAGGATCAAAATAAAGGAGTGGCTATGTACATTGATGGAAGGCCAAAAGCATCAGGGAATATTGCAGGGTTTATAAATAGTACATGACCTGGGTCAACAAATAAGCAACCCAATTGCATATTCGAGGCACGTGAGGGAAACTGTGTATTCGTATGTGTGATAAAATCAATAACTGCAAGGGAAGAGTTGCTAATCGATTACAATTTGAATCGCTTAGATACAAACATAGTTACTATGGGGGTGGTATGTACTATATACCATTTTACCCAACCTCCAAATAATGACTCCAATATACCATTTTATTATTATATTTTTTTCGTAAGTCTATTGGTTTCATTTTGGTAATGTTTTTTTATATTTAATTTTTGTCACAGCGGGACATTGATCGTACGGGGAAGGCTTCAACCCAGAGCTCAGATCGTAATGCATCTTCAGGCACTTCTACCTGACAATTTTACCTCATTGTAATTGTACAAATTAGATACGAGCAAAATGTTTTATTATTATGTTTTTTTCATAAGTGTATTGGGTTAATTTTGATAATGTTTTTAATATTTTTGTCACAGTTAGCTGATCATGGAAAGGCACCAACACTAGTAGAGGATAGAATCCATAGGGAGGTGCAGTCACTATTATGCAATGATGACATCGCATATTCTGCAAACCCTGTGGATATGATGAGGAAGACCCAAAAAAATGCAATGAAGAAATCCTTCAATTGATATTCATAGTCCCTCAAACAGATGAGATAAGAGAAACCATTAAAATATTGACTAAGAGAGCACAAAACTTGCAAGTAAGCTGCCATTAGATCTTTAATTATAACATAAGTTCATTCATGGTTTTATATTTTGTACTCTTTTATGCCATGAACTAAAATATGTGTTGTTTTTACAGGATTATTTGCATCCTCATGACGCTGCTGGCCATGATCAGGGTACTACAGGTGTTGCCCGAGGAGTAGGGGTTGGTACAAGTGTCGATCCTGATCTTCCTACACATACATCACATCATCTAACCCCATCATCCATGCCTATATTGTTGACTCAAATGTCGGCAACACATACCATGCAGGCATCTGGTAGTGCACCCTCTGGCAGCGAACACATGCCAGAACATGCATCAAGACATGTACCTGAGGATGCAAAGGCCACTAGTACTGGTGATGTTTTAGCAGCATTTCCTGGGTCTTCCCGTATTACTAGTATGGGAACATTGTCGTTCACATTTGTGGTGACTGAGGATTTCGTTCCCATAAAGATAAAGAAGGTCCCAGGTACTTTAATTTTTTTTATTTCTTATTATATATAATCCAATTACTTATTGATCACTCTTTTTAGACTAATGATCTCATGATAATTTTGTAGGAAATGATATTTTTTATAAACATCTAAGTGATATTACATTTGAGCTCTTTGGGCCCACCATACGTACACGGTGGAATGCCCAAAATCAAGATTTGAAAGATGAGCTCATTAACTGTTTAGTTGTGATGTTCGGTGATAAAACATTCAACAGAACCAAGGTCCTTAAGAAGATGGTACCTATCTAAATTATGTGGGGAACCAATATAGGTCACATTTAGAGAAGAACAGAAAGTACGAGCGTCCCCCATGATTTTAGAGAGGGAGTGGAAGGACCTGGTGTCGGATGGAAAGGAGAAGGCTGAAAATAAAAAATCAAAGACACCACTGGGCTAAGGAAGGTATGTGATACTATCAAAAATGTAATTATATATTGATTACTCTTTCTTTTTACATAATCTAATGTATTTCAAACTTTTCATAGGCTGCCCAACACATCGAAGGCAACAAAGGCAAGACTAGAAAAACACAGGCAACACAAACTTGGCTCTGGTGGTTATATGAAATCAGCCGCATGAATTGTAAGTATCAATAAATGAAATATTGCATCCAAATAATAAATTGCAAACAATTTTGGTTTTATCACACCATAGAAGCAAAATTTATGATCTTATGCAAAAATGTAGGGCTCTAAATTCAACAGAGTGCCCATAAAAGAGTACCTGAATATTTCCTTCCAGCAAGGCTATGGAGCCCTAACTGAATGCCTAAGAGTCTTGATTGGGCAAACACAATCTTCCACTACATCTAACACACAGGTAAATAAACTCAATAAAGTTTATTTAAAATTGAATACTTGTACAATCTATTCAATATTAATTTCCACCATAAAATAATTATGTGCCTACTTTTTTTAAACAGACAAGCAATGATAATATTGCTCATGACATTGGAATGTAGCCCAGTGAGGGTGGAACACAACCTATAGATGAAGGTCATGGTGTGCATCTTGGTACTGGATGTATTCATGTGTTATACAAAATGCAGTATGGATTAATACAATTAAACATCTTTAATTGCATTTGGTGTATTAATTAATGTAACCTTTCGTGTTTCAACTTTAGAGCATGTAGAGAGTGATAAACATGTTGAGCATGAACAGGCTAGACAAGATCAGGAACATGATGTGGCCCCATCAGATAAAGAGGGCCACTCTAATGTTCCTTTAAACATATTTAATTGCAACTAGTGTATTAATTAATGTAGCCTTTCGTGTTTCAACTCTAGATCAATATTTAGAGGGTGTTCAACATGTTGAGCATGAGGCTATAAGACAAGATCAGGAACATGATGTGGCCCCATCAGGTAAAGAGAACCACTCTAATGTTCTTTTAATTAATGAAATACTTGTAACAATAATAAAAAAACATATCAATTTAATATTTATTTTTTATTGCAGTAGACCCCCCCTTGCAGTGGCGTCCACGTTGTGAGTAAACGACTAGGCATACTAATAGGGAGGTTGGATGAATCACTCACTGATTCATGCTCTAGGTCTTGCTTGGTATACCTCTAGGGTGTCTTACTCCACCTTTTGTAACCTATAGGACCCCTTCCTTCTTAGGTTTCCCTGGTTTTCCTTTCCAACCCAACTATCAATTAAGTTCTTCCTTCCAAGTCAACACTTGGTGCTATTTTGTAACACTTGCTTTAGCCCTTAAGCCACCCTAAAGGCTACTAATCCTCCAATTCTTGAATTTAGTTTTACAGAGGTGTGGAGGTGCTTTCAAATACTTCAATCCATCCTAGCAAGGGTATTAGGGATCCACCTAGCTCCATTTTCGAGTCGCTTTCACCAAACCCTCTATTAGGCTTATAAACTAGGTTTTCTTCTTTGAGGGATCAGGGTTTTCCACCAAGTTATTCCAAGTAACCCCCAATATCTTCTTGGTATTCCTGGTCCTTATGCCCACCTCTCAAATATTATTGGGGTCTTGGGCCTCAACTGGCCGTACAAAACCCTAATTTGAAAATGGGCTAAACTAGGCCTTTTTAAGCCCTAACCTGACCTTTATGTAAATTGTTAAGTCCTTCCCTCACCAGATGGATTGGAAAAGTCTTATTATGTTTACCTTAGCTTGGTAAGTCTCACATCCCCCTTCTCCAAAAGGAATTTTGTCTTGAAATTAACACCTCTGTAATCTAAGTGCCCTGCACTTTAGTCTTTCCTAGTCGGGCTCTTCCCTGGCTCACCTAGGAGAAGACTTTCACAGTGACTCCGGTGTTGTCAAAGACTCCTAACCCTACTATATGTACATCCATGGAGTCTAGTCACAATTCCCAAAGGGCCGTACAATTTGTACAGTGGGGAAGTGATCTAACACTCCATACTTACAAACTGCCTGGTTCAGACCAGCAATAGTATGAAAACCAAAATCAACTACAAACAATGCTTGAAACAAAATAAAGAAACTATCTAATGCCACACAATGCTTAAAGAACAATTACTCTACATCCTACACACATTATAGTGCCATGATCAATCCATTAACACACAACTTCAAGGCAAAAACCAAAAAATTCACTCTAAATCACAATTGCTTTCCTTGAATTCGAAACTTCAAAACAATCTCGAATGCTTCCAACTCAACTCCAATGCCGATGCATCCCATAAAATAGGGTCACTAAATCAGTTATGATCTCCCTTGACCTCTCCTTGGCCGCTTGTAGCTCCCATTGAGCGACATTGTCATAAATTTTCCAAACCTTCTCAAAGTCCTAAACCTCAATTTGAGTTCAAACCTTTGACACCTATTCTATGGTCAACATGACCTTCATTAGAGCAAGACACAACAAAAATTCCATTAAGGCACACACACAAATGAAACGAGATAGATTGCTTAGTTGTCCTAGACAAAGTTGTCCTAGTCAACCTCCTAAACAATCTAAAGCAAACTATGGGTGCTCCTGCACCATTCTCCCCCCTCTGCACAAAACACTAAGGAATGTGTGGAGAGATCAGAGACAATTCAATGTCATGCTTCTTGAACTGAGCTTCCTCCACCCATGTAGCCTCAGACTCTGGTTTGTCCTTCCATTTGATGAGATGTTTCATGTACACCTTATGCCTAGTAGACTTCTTCACCCTTGATTCCAAGATCCTCTCTACTTGCAGCTTGTCTTTAGGTGGTAAGACTACATTACTCACATCCTCCAATACATCCCTTCTTCTTGGATTCATATCAGTCACTGGTCCCTGTACATGACCAGGTCAGTGACATTGAACACTGGTCAAATACTTAAGTCTGCAGGAAGCTCCACTTTGTGAGCATTCTTTCCATATTTAGCTAACACCTTACATGGTCCCACTCTCTCCATATGCAACTTAGTTGGTGCTCCTTTCTGCAATCTAGATTTGTTGAGATGGACCATGACATAGTCCCCTACTGCAAATTGGAGATCTTTCCTTGACATATCCACCTTAGCTTTCAACTTGTGAGTAGCCTCTGTAATTGTCTTCTTCACTTGCTCCTGAATCTCCTTCATGGTCTGAGAGAAATCCTCGGCATGACCACTCCTATGCTCCATAGCTCCATAGCTCCTAGATCTCTGAGCTCACACACACCTCTTGGGTGCATTCCATATACTATCTCAAAAGGACTTCTGCCTGTGGTCCAGTTCACACTATCATTGTAGGCATATTCAGCTTGTGATATGACCATGTACCATGTCTGTCCATACTCCTTGGTTAGGAATCTTAGAAGGTTACCTAACACTCTATTAATCACCTCAGTCTGTCCATTAGTCTGAGGATGGTAAGATGATCCAAAAGACAAGTTAGTACCTAGTCTGCTCCATAAAGTTTTCCAAAAATGACTCATAAACTTCACATATCTGTCTGAGACAATGCTCAATGGAAATCCATGGATCCTCACAATTTCTTTAAAGAAAAGATGAGCTATATAACTAGCATCATGGGTGGTCTTGTAAGGAACAAAGTGACTCATCTTACTGAACCTATCTACCACCACATAGACACTATCAAACCCTGTCTTAGTCTTAGGGAGTCCTACCACAAAGTCCATGCTAATGCATTCCCATGGTCTATTAGGAATGGGTAGAGTTTGATACAAACCTGCATTGCTAGCTCCCCCCTTGGCTTTCATACAAACTACACATTGTTCCACATACCTCTTGACATCCCTTGGCAACTTGGGCCAATAATAGAACCTCTGCACTAATTCCATTGTCTTGTTGATACCAAAATGACCACTAAGACTACCATTGTGCTTCTCCTGGATGAGATTCTCTCTCATTGAACCTTTAGGAACACATAACTGATTCCCCTTGAACAATAGTCCACTTTTCAATGTATACTATGAGAATTGACTATGAAAGTGATTCTCAAAATCAGAACATACCCTATACGCTTTAGAGAAGTCTTCATCTTCTCCATAGAGATCCTTGAAACTCTCTATCCCAATGCTCTTGAATTGAATCTCTTGTACTATCAGCAACCTCCTACTTAGTTCATCTTCCACCTTGTTCAATTGTCCCTTCTTGTGTTTGATGGTAAAAGTGAAGGCTTGGAGGTACTCCATCCATTTCAAGTGTCTATTGCTCAACTTTTCTTGTGTTGATGTAGCTAAGTGCCTGGTTATCTGTAAACACAACAAACTCCTTAGGTAGGAGATAATGTCTCCACTTCCTAAGAGACTGCACTAGAGCATATAGTTCTAGGTCATAGGTAGAATACTTCTTCTCGGCTTCATTTAGTTCTTCACTAAAGAAAGCTATAGGCCTGCCTTCTAGGCTTAGTACCCCTCCTACTGCAATTCCACTGGAATCACATTCCACTGTGAATAGCTTATCAAAACTAGGTAACAAAAGGATGGGTTGAGTTGCCAGTTATTGTTTCAATTTCTCAAAACCCTTCTCTGCTTCAAGATTCCATTTTAACTTAGTCTTTAGGGCACCTTTGATAGTATCAAGTACTGGTGCACATATGCCACTAAAGTTCCTTATAAACTTCCTATAAAATTGAGCTAACCCATGAAAACTCCTTACCTCTGTCCCAGTGGTTGGCGTAGGCCAACTTAAGATAGCTTCCACCTTGCTTGGGTCCATCTTCAATGATCCTTGGGACACTACAAACCCCAAATACACAAGCTCTTGTTTGAAGAACTCACACTTCTCTAAGTTGATGGCTAACCTCTCCTCCTGCAACCTTTTAAGAACCATCTCCACATGCTTCAAATGTTCCTATGCTATCTTGCTAAAGATGAGTATATCATCTAGATATACCACCACAAATATCCCTGTGAATTCCTTAAGCACTTCATTCATGAGTCTCATGAATGTGCTAGGGGCATTTGAGAGGCCAAATGGCATCACTCTCCACTCATACAACCCATCAATTGTCTTAAACGTTGTCTTCCACTCATCCCCATCTTTGATTCAGATCTGATGGTAGCCACTCTTGAGATCCAACTTGGTGAAGTACTGAGCTCCTCCAAGACAGTCCATTAAATCCTCAATCCTAGGAACAGGGAACCTATATCTAATTGTAATCCTATTTATAGCCCTAGAGTCAATGCATAGTCTCCACTTACCACCTTTCTTGGTTACTAAGACCACTGGTACTACACATGGACTGATGCTCTTCCTAATTAGTCCTTGATCTAATAACTCCTGCACTTGTCTAGCCACTTCTAGGTTTTGATCTAGTGTGAGCTTGTAAGCTTCTTTGTTTGGAAATGAAGCCCCTGGTATAAAGTCAATCTGATGACTGATAGCTCTCTTTAGAGGTAAGGTTGCTGGTGTTCCATCATTGACTATGTCTTTAAACTTTTCAAGCAACTTTTGGATTGCTCTTGGCATAACTGTCTTCTTGGTCTTGTCTTCTTCCTTGGGTTGCACCATGACCACATATCCTTCACCTCCTTGTTATAGAGTGTTGATAAACTCCTTGCTACTACTTAACAAGACACTAGGGGTCTTTGACTACCCTTCTTCTTCATCTAACAGTGACTGCAATTTGAATGTTTTACCATCCTTCTTGAATAAGATGGTGTTCTCCTTTCCATCATAGATAGCTCCTTTGTCATACTGCCATGGCATGCCCAATAGAAGATGGCATGCATCCATAGGCAACACATCACATATCAGTTTGTCTTTGTACCCTCCAATGGAGAATTCCACTATTGTCTGCTTATTCACAAGAACACTATGTCCTTTATTCAGCCATATCACCTTGTAAGGATTAGTGTGGGGTACTTTCTCCAACTTCAACTTCCTCACTACCTCCTCTAAGATAATTTTATTAGTAGACCCTAAATCCACTATAACTTGGCACACCTTCCCAAGTATTTTGCATCTCACCCGGAATAAGGCTCTCCTTTGTTTTGGTTCCTCCTTGACTGGTTGTCTGATTAGAACCCTTCTAAACATCAAGTTCTCCCCCATTTTTGACTCAATATGACTAACCTCTGGTGACTTGATACTCATGGTGTCCTCTTGTGTATATGCTACTCTCTTTTCTATGTTTGAATAAGATGCTTTCTCTGGGCACCTATAAGTTGGATGTCCTACTTGACCACAGTTGTAACATTTCATTGTAGCAAAATAAGAGTTACTTTTGCCTGCTCCTCTTCCTCTGTTAGAACCTCCTTGAGGTCCTCTACCTCTTCCATAACCTCCTCTAGAAGTTGTCTCACTTTCATGCTCTATGAGTTTAGACTCTCCCTGATTTCTTTGTTCAGTCCCTTTACCATGGTATCCACCTCTATGTCCTCTTTGATCTTTGCCTCTACCTCTGCTCTTTGAAGCCTGATCTTGTTTCCTCTTACTTCTCTCTTCAATCTTTATAGCCAATTGATAACACTGGTGCACTATTTTGGGACTTAGAAGAGTCATCTCCTCTTGAATGTTCCACTTCAAACCGTTAAGGTACCTAGCCACCTTAAGACTTTCATCCTCTGAAACATTAGACCTCATGCAAAGTTTTTGAAACTCCTTTGTATAGGAATTTACATCTTGGTCTCTTTGTCTCAAGCTCTATCTTTTCTTATGCAACTGAATTTCATAATCATCTGGCATGTATGCCTCTCTCACTTTGGCAACCATTCCCTTCCAAGTGGAAATAGGTTTCTTGCATTCCTTTTCTCTCTCTGTTTGAATGAACTTCCACCATGTCAAGGCAGAACCTCTCAATCTTGACTTTGCCACCTTTACCTTCTATGCTTCAGTGACTCCATCACACTCAAAATGGTTTTCCATTCCCTCTATCCAATCCATGACTAGATCAGCTTCAAATTTCCCACTAAACAGTGGTATGCCTTCAAGTGCTTTTCTACTCATAGCCTTCAATGCCTTCAAGAAAGGCTCTTCTTGCTAAACGGGATTAGGTTCAGGGATATTGTCTTCCTCTACAACCTCTTCACTCTTGGGTACCCTTCCTTCTAACTTATCACTGACTTCATCAGTCTTGGTCTGCACATTATTCATTGCTTGCTCAAGTTGGGAAATTATTTCCCTCAATCACCTATTGTCTTCCTCTTCATCTTCAACCTTCTTGGCCAATTCTATGTTCATCACCATGATTGAAGAACCACTAGACTCACTCTCTGACATACAATAGTCAATCCAAAATCTGTTGTTGCTCTGATACCAATCTGATAGGGAGGTTGGATGAATCAATCACTGATTCATGCTCTAGGTCTTGCTTGGTATACCTCTAGGGTGTCTTACTTCACCTTTTGTAACCTATAGGACCTCTTCCTTCTTAGGTTCCCCTGGTTCTCCTTGCCAACCCAACTATCAATTAAATTCTTCCTTCCAAGTCAACACTTGGTGCTATTTTGTAACACTTGCTTTAGCCCTTAATCCACCCTAAAGGCTACTAATCCTCCAATTCTTGAATTTAGTTTTACAGAGCTATGGAAGTGCTTTCAAATACTTCAATCCATCCTAGCAAGGGTATTAGGGATCCACCTAGCTTCATTTTCTAGTCGCTTTCACCAAACCCTCTATTAGGCTTAGAAACTAGGTTTTCTTCTCCGAGGGATCAGGGTTTTCCACCAAGTTCTTCCAAGTAACCCCCAATCTCTTCTTGGTATTCCTGGTCCTTATGCCCACCTCTCAAATATTATTGGGGTCTTGGGCCTCAACTGGCCGTACAAAACCCTAATCTAAAAATGGGCTAAACTAGGCCTTTTTAAGCCCTTTCCGGACCTTTCTGTAAACTGTTAAGTCCTTCCCTCACCAAATGGATTGGCAAAGTCTTTTTATGTTTACCTTAGCTTGGTAAGTCTCACATCTCCCTTCTCCAAAAGTAAGTTTTTCTTGAAATTAACACCTTTGTAATCTAAGTGCCCTACACTTTAGTCTTTCCTAGTCGGGCTCTTCCCTAGCTCGCTTAGGAGAAGACTTTCACAGTGACTCTGGTGTTTTCAAAGACTTCTAACCCTACTATATTTACATCCATGGAGTCTAGTCACAATTCCCAAAGGGCCGTAAAATTTGTATGGTGGGAAAGTGATCTAACACTCCATACTTACAAACTGGCTCGTTCAAACCAGTAACAGTATGAAAACCAAAATCAACTACAAACAATGCTTGAAACAGAATAAAGAAACTATGTAATGCCACGCAATTCTTGAAGAACAATTACTCTACATCCTACACACATTATAGTGCCATGATCAATCCATTAACACACCACTTCAAGGCAAAAACCAGAAAATTCACTCTAAATCACAATTGCTTTCCTTGAATTCAAAACTTCAATACAATCTTGAATGCTTCCAACCCAACTCCAATGCCGATGCATCCCATAAAATAGGGTCACTAAATCAGTTATGATCTCCCTTAACCTCTCCTTGGCCGCTTGTAGCTCCCATTGAGCAACATTGTCAGAAATTTGCCAAACCTTCTCAAAGTCCTAAACCTCAATTTGAGTTCAAACCTTTGACACCTATTCTATGGTCAACATGACCTTCATCAGAGAAAGACACAACAAAAATGCCATTAAGGCAGACACACAAATGAAACAAGATAGATTGCTTAGTTGTCCTAGACAAAGTTGTCCTAGTCAACCTCCTAAACAATCTAAAGAAAACTATGGGTACTCCTGCACCACATACATTAAGATCACAAGTAGAGCTCAGAACAACTGAAGGGGACAGATGATTTAGAAAACGATACTCCACTTCAACCTTTTTTAGCTGCAAAAAAGAAACAAAAAAAGTGATTGTAATCATATTACATATGGCAACCATATTTTTGATAATATGTAAAAATTGAAAGAATGAATGTTATATTTTAATGAATTTGAATGTTATATGTTATTAATGGATGAATGAATGAATGTAATATGTTATTAATGTATGAATGAACGAATGTGAATATGTTAATGAATGAATATTATATGTTATTAATGCAGGATGAATGAATGAATGTTATATGTTATTAATTGATGAATGAATGTTTAATGTTATATGATCGGGTATGGGGAATTCAGAGTGATGTAAAGGTGGGGGGAGGGGCCAAATGAGCTTCCACCTTCATGTGGTTGGCTCTATTAAGTAGAGAATATTAAACTATTCTTGAAACAAAGAAAATCTCAATAATTTAATGCACTTTTCAATATAAGAAATGCATCATTTGAAGCATCAAACCAATATGCAAAGATTAAAGAAAGTGCTAACTTTTCACTATGAACATTGTGTTGTGTGTGGATTTTATTTCAAAGCCCCGTTTCTTTTTTTTTTAGTGGTGACATACCTCTAAAATTTGACTTTTGTGCATAACAAGTTAGTGGAAAATTTGACGGCTCTAAAGGGTTTAGAGGCTCGATTGAGATAGATACATGGATATTTGGATCTTGTTGTTGATGGGAGGCTTCCACTTAACTTTGAAATTTTGTATCATCTACAGGTATGCAAAAATTTCTCTACTTACATTCATTCAACTTACTGTAGTATAATATCTAACAAAAATCTCCTTGTCATTATACTTAGATGGATTTTCATGCCCTGTTCCAAAGCACATGTTTTAGAACAGGCAAAAAGGATGTTGGAAAGGGTTAAGGAATTTGGCTTTACACCTGCCAATTGCATAGTTTACTTCATTCATCTAGCATATTGCCAATATGTTTCATGATTGTTGGAATCATATCCTATAATTATAGAACTAGTAAAATTAAAATATGAAAGTTTCAAATATGGAATTACATATCTTTCTATGAATTTTTGAAAGAAAATATCAAAATGGAGAAGTATTAACAAAATAATCTGCATAATTTCTAAGAGATCGGGGAATTTTTTCGCAGAGTTATCTTGAATATATTTAAGAAAAAAGTAACTTATAGAGATTGAAGCAGAATATCGGTAGTCTAAAATAACCAGTCAACACATCTTAGTAGTATCTCAATTCAAGAGAACTAGGTCCACTATCCATTAGCCAGTAAAACAAATAAAATCAATTCATAGGATTATTTTGTTCTAATAGGTTTGACTGGTTGCTTTTTTCTTTTTATTATCAGGAAGTCATCAATATACACTTGGTTTTCCCGCCTTCTCTTGCCTCATGGCCAGATATTTTTTGCAAAAGGCATAAAAGTAACCTTCAATATTGACAATGGAAATGAGTATAAGGTCGGTATATAACTTAATGTTAATTGGGGATGATTTTATTTTTTCAAGACCAATTTAGATTCATTTTTTTCTCACACTACTTTTATTTACATTTATGTTTTGCTAATATCCATTATCCTTTACATTCATATTCTTCTATACATATTGTGTCTACAATAATGTTTTCCTTAATTTAATCTAGGGGAGAGGACCCAATACCTGAGCATGTTTCAATAGTTGTGATAGTAGTGGTTTATATTGTGCCCAACCCTAATTATTTGATTCTTCTTACTGATCCAATTAATACTTTCTAGTTACTGTGATTGATTATAAAGATTTAATCTTTACGTGATTATGGTAAACTTAGATTTTCGGGCTTGTCTTATAGGTGCTTGTTTAGATGGGTGAGGATTGTTTCTTGTGCTAAAAATATTTGTATTTGTTAATGCTAAACTTACATAGTTGAATCAAGGGATAGAGGTTGTCCTCTTCAAATGGAATAAGAAGGAGAGTAAGAAGTGGAAGATCAATCCCATCTGTAAGTTTTGTGTGTAGCTGCATTGCATGGAATTATTTTTCTTGGGTTTACTTAAATTTAAAATTTTGATTATTTGGTAAAATTCATGTTTCCATAGAGGGTTTGGAGGCTTTATCTCACAATTCAGATTGCTTGTGTCACTGTGTTTTTCTATTCAATATAATATGTATCTCAAGGAGGATATGGATCTAGTTCTTCATACCATCAACTTAATGAAGAGGAGCCTCAATGTCATGTTGTTAGGATTTACTATGAAGGTAATCCAAATTTTTTCATTGCTGCTCGAGGCCATATTGCAATGCTTTCTCTAGGAAGCCCACATGATCCCCATTAGGTATCTTCTTTTTGTAGTCTCTAAATTTCTCAGAAGAAATCAACAACCAATTTTTCTAAATGTGGCTCCTTGTTTACACATTAATATCTCTTTTGGAAGCAATGGATCAAAGTGTATTCATGGGGTCTTAAAGAGAAGGCTCTCAAACATGGAGATCAAGAGTGGGACCAGGTAAAACCATTCATAATCATGCTCATATTGTTTTATTGAATTTCTAAGAGTTAAGTATCCAGGATAACATTATGTATTTTTCTATTGAATTTCCAGAGTGAGAATAATTTTGGGTTTGCAATCCTATTTTTTAGTACACTAGCTAAGTATCCAAGATGCACTGTGGGTACTTTTTCTCACCAAATCGCTCATTTTCCACAAAATTAGATTCTAGTGTGTAGTTTAATACTTTTTTTGGAAAAAATGACATAGCCATTATATTATATTATTATAATTATTATAAAATATTACAAAACCTAATTCAAAATGCATACCGGAAGGAAAGAATCAAGAAGAAAACCTCCGGTTGTAGCATATTTAAATACAAAACTGATAAAATTGTTTCATTAGTGGAACTCAAAATACAGCCCAAAACAGGCACCCATTACATAGGTTTTCATCATGACGATCACAAAATGACTTCAAGTCAACAACCCTCCTTTTATCTAGGTGGCCACCCAAAGTGAACTACAACCCAAAACCCATACAAACATTTAATCTTACATGATAGCCGTCACCACTTTGAGTGACACTTTGGCCCTGACCTTCTTTAAGGTCCCGGTGGTGTCACTTTTTCCATTTGATAGGAAGGTCATCGTTGTATCGGGGGGACATCCCTAAGTGTCCTACCGATGATGCTCACTCACGTCGATAAGGCTTTCATACTCCACCTGGGTTTCACACTCACCTTATCATCCTCATGTTTGTACCATCACCATTCATGTCAACACTTGTCGTGGTGAGAGATCCACCAAGGCATAGGTAAACCGCTTGTGTAATTCTGGAGAATCAATAAGGGAATCTACAATATTCGTACCAAGCTCCCAGAAAGACGTCCGATCAAAGCTCTGTTTGATCTCCACTATTCACTGTTGCCAATAGTTCATGACATACGTCATCTTCCACTAGCTTAGTATGTTATCTGATCAGCCTCATTTACTTTTAATTATTTCCACTTAAATTGGTTCAACCATGCAAAAAGTGTGGTTACTTTTAATTAAGTCCACTTAAGGGTATGTGCAGGATCATGATACGCCAAAAAGTGGCAATATGATGGGTATGTGGCTGACAACTTTTTGGGTAAGTGCAAGAAGTTGGGTCCACAAAGAGGGGAAGTTTCAGCCAAAAAAAAAATCTCGCAAAAAACACGTACGCGTTATTAAAAAATGCGTATGCGTTATGCATTGGGTACCCGAGCCTAAAAAAATGTGTATGCGTTATAAAACGCGTACGCGTTTTTTAGTGCATACAAATCATTTATGTTTTAAAAAATGCTTTTTAGAAACGTGTACACATTTCTAAAAAATATTTAAAAAAAAAAAATCAAACAAATAAAGAGCGCATATGCGTTTTGTAACGCGTATGCGTTTTTAAAAACGCATACACGTTATTAAAAACTTGAATCTCCAACCCATTTGCAGCCTTGGTTTTAGGCTCGGGAAAGGCTTGGCAATCTGAGCCTTAGCCTTTGACCTGCAACTAAGAAACTAAGGCAGATTGAAGAAGAATGTCCATCTTTGACAATATGGTTGATGGACTTTTTTTCTGAATCAATCTATAAAATTAAAACCCATTACAGAACATGTTTCTAGTTTCCAAATATATAACTTTTATTAATATTGGATTATATTTGATATTTTTAAATTAATTTCAAAGCAAACTAGTCCTTAAACATGAAATATCAGACTTTTTTTGTTTTTTAATAACTTTTTTTTGGTAAAGTTTCTTGTAAAAAAAATTATATGACATCAATCTTTAGACAATTCTTTACAGAATGAAAAAAAAAAGTTTCAAAAAATGTTTAGTTTAGGTCAAATTATGTTGTCCGTACACGTTGATTTTTAAAAACAACAATTAAGGCCAATAAAAATTTAATAAAAAAAAAAATATTCAACAAAAAATTACAAAAAAAATTCCTCATCAATCTTCATGTTGTTAGCTCTCTTTCCTCAAAAGGAATTAGCAAAATACTTTTATTTGGGTCAGAAAGTGGTGTCCGTACACGTGCATGGTATGGTAAAAAAACAGGGACTTTTAAAAAGTGGTTTTTATAGATCCCTATCAAAATTTAATTTCTACAATTTGGGTATTTGAATAATTTACATATTTAGAAACTAGATTCAAAATTCAAACTTTCATATTACTGATTTTTTTTAAAATTCATTGTGTAAGTGCCTCAAATTTTCAGTCCAAGTGTGACAAATTATGAAAAACAACAAAAACACTTCCACTTTTTGAGCTTTTTGTGGACCCAACTTCTTGCATCAGCCCTTTTTTTTACCCAAAATTGATTAAATGAAAAGGGTTTTTAAAGGAGATTCTCAGCTTTCAACCAATATAAATTATTCTTTACTTTGAATTTAATAAATTATTATTATTCATTTTCTATTGAATTACGATTAAATTCCTAATTTTTAGGCTGATTGAAAAACATCTATAACTTTCAAACAATATCATTTTTTTTTAATGATCCAAAATATGTATCACATTCTATGCTTTACATACTATAAGATTAAAAAATTAAAAAATGAATTTCATGAATTTTTGACCAAGTTAAGGTGATCAGACACACGAGTCTTTATATTTTTTTAAAGTTGAAATAAAAAAATTATAATTAATTATTTACTTGGAAAAAAATTACACAAAAATATGCATCACATCGGGATGTGAGTCCTCTACTTATATCTAAAATCTTATAAAAAAATATTGTCATTTTAATATGGTTAGGGTGGTCAGACAGACACCTACTTCTTATTTTTTCCTTGTTAGCTGTATTGAAATTTCAAATTTTCACCAAATAGATTTTATTTTTTTGTAATTAAACCTAGTAATTTAGAAACTACATTCAATTTGCTACAAATTTTATTCTTACATATTTTTGAAATGATATAGATAACTTATTCAAAATTTAATGTCAAGTTCCCTAACTTTGATTTTTCTTAATTTTTTGCCACTTAAGGGCCTGTTTTCTAAATGATGATCCTGCACATACCCTTAAATTGGTTCAACCATGCAAAAAGTGTAGTTACTTTTAATTATTTCCACTTAAATGTTGGTTACAATTTTCTAATTTTCTTTCCATTTAGCTAGTCACAATTGTAACTTGTAGACCTAAGATGTTTCATTCACCGATAGCCACCCTCTCCACTGATGGAAACCTATCCTTCGTTCTATCGGTGGGACATCGGATAATTTTTCCCTGATGCACCATAGTTCCCCCGATATACTTTATGCATTCGATAATTCATGCCCATGGTTATAATTCATGACCTTCTTTTGTTGACAACTTCACTCTATCAATATATTGGGAGAGCACCTTAGGAGTCAGCCCGATAGAGTATTGTTACACCGATACTAGGTTGTGAGCTATTTTCATCAGGCCATCGATGGGACTGTGATGGGGGTTTTGCTGATGAAGCATTGTTAGGCCAATGTTATTGAATTTTCCCTCTCTTTTCCTTTGTATCTCTTATATTTCTCTCTCTCCCTATCTATCTAAGTTCATCTCTTTCTCTCATTCTCTATCTTTTTAGTTTCTATCTCTCTTTGTATTAGCTAATAGGCTACATATATTGTGAGATTTGAGCTTGAAACAAATCTCATGCCTGGAAACCACTATTGTGTTGTTGGAAAAACAAGTTTCAACTGCCATTTAATGGTAAACCATGTGTAGTGTAATGGTAAAATCCTCTAAAATATCAAGTAAAAGCCTATATATACTATTATATAATAATAAATATAATTATATTTTGTATTATATAAAAATATACTTATTATTAATTATTAATTATAATAATTTTATATGTATTTAATAATCTTGTTAAAGAATATAATATATAATTATAATAAGTTGAATAATTATATTATTTATTATGTAAAATATAGTTAATATATACTTAACTATATTGTAGAATATTAAAACCTAGCTAAATGGTGTCATAATTTTAAATTTAATTTACTCTAAAACTTGCTAAATGGTGCCATAGTTTTAAATATAATTAACATACTCTAAAACCTAACGAAACCAGGTTGTAGCTCGTCAAATTGGAGAAGTGAAAAGTCAATACCAGCGTCGAGGAAGAGTTTGGAGGAGTGAAAACAAGGTCAATACCATCAATTAGCTTTTAAATCGGATGGCTGCAAGTTCTTTCCGTGACCTAATATGCATGTGCCTTTTAAAAGGCTTGTTGAGGCACATAATTTGGTTTGGGCCACACGATTAGATTTAATCGTGTGGCTAATCGTGTGGCCCAAAACAAATTTCGGGCCTCAATAAGCCTTTGAAAATGCACGTGTGTATTAGGTCACGGAATCAACTCACAACCATCCAATTAAAAAGTTTATCAATGGAAATAGATAAAAACCCTATTCACTTGCACTCATATTTTCCTTGCTCAATTGATTTCAATGCATCATAAGAAGTATTCTACAATTTTGTTGATAGATCATGTAGGGAGGGGCATAGTCTAAGCTCTAACAAACTTTTGAAATCACTTGCAAGTTCATTTGGAGCACGAAATCAAGGAAGGGTGCACCACTCTGAAGGAAACTCGAAGACAATCATCAGGAAATGATTATTATGTGCTTTCTTACATGCTCTTCTCTCTCTTTTATCTTCAGTAGCGTAGAATATCCTTTATGATCCATTGCTTCAGCTATTTCCATGGCTTGTGTGGGACACTTGATTTTTCCTTTGTCCAATGAATATTAAAACAACATTTATGAAATACTTGTTCAATTTTGATATTACTATTTAATTTTAGGGATCCTTTAGCCTTGAATAGGGCTTTTATCTATTGCCATTTATTAGTTTTTTAATTCAGATGGTTGTGAGTTGATTATGCGACCTAATACACATGTGTCTTTTAAAAGGCTTGTTGAGACACTCAACTTATTTTGGGCCACACGATTAGATTTAATCGCGTGGCCCAAAACAAATTTCGGGTCTCAATAAGCCTTTGAAAAGGCACATGCATATTAGGTCACGGAATCAACTCACAACCATCTGATTAAAAAACTAATCAATGGCAATAGATAAAAGCCCTATTCAAGGCTAAAGGATCCCTAAAATTAAATAGTAATTTATTACTAGTGGCGATATTGCCCCAAAATTCACCGAAGGTAATTCATTTGAACAAATAGTTTTTTTTTTTTAAAAACTGCATTGTTTCATCGAACTTTCAACGAACCTCCAAAAGTGTCCGACAAATTTGCAATACGTTCGACGAAACTTTTGTCGTAATGACTTGCCTTTTCCGTGGTGGCAATTGACGAAGCTGAGTCGTGATTTCGACGTTTTAAAACTAGTCGGGAAAGCGACGAAAATTATTTTAGTGGTTCGTAGGTATTCCGACAATATATTGTCGATATTCCAACAAACATTTGTCGGAAATTGGAGTCAAATATAGTAGTGTGGTAATATGTTGGCATAGGTTGTGGATTTTGGCTTTGAACTGGCCATTTGTATTTGCTTAAGTTATAAATCCAAATCAACACAATCCATTTTGTACATGTCTTGCAATCAATTCCCTCCATGAGATGAAGTCTATTTGAGGCATTCAGCCAAGTAATTCATGTGCCTTCTCTAGGCTTCCAATTCTTGTATACATTGGCCTTCAGCTTTTAAGCTCTCATGGTTCCCAAGGTGGACCTCCTGAAACTTTCCAAAATTTGAGGGAGAACGCTGAAGATCTCCCAGCTTCAATCGAACCTGTCCCAACCCAAAGTATGGCACAAAGTCCTGCGTCCTCTGGGTTCCTTGACCGACGCCATGTAGTAGCGGCCAACGGAATCATAATCACCTACGTTAAGATAAGATCGTGCAAGATTATAATATGAATGGGATCTCATGAGAGAGCGGTCAGTTGAAACAAGAGCCATCAATGCCCATTCCCGATTCTAAGCAGCCACTTTGGCACAGGCAGGGAGGATGCTGGCAAACGTTGTGGAACTTGGCTTTAAACCAGCCATTTGCATTCGCTTGAAAGTTCCAACAAATTATCCATTTTGTGTGTATCATGCAAACATTGCATTCCACGCATTGACATCTCTTAGAGGTACTTTGTCAACAGTTCAATTACCTTCTCTATGCTTCTGATATTTCCATACATGTCTACTATTGCAATTATAGCAACAAATCTGATATACACCCACACGCACATACATAAATATATGTATACATCTTTGCACCTGCTAGTTGCATTTTCTTGAAAGCTTCAACAAATTCATTTTGTCCTTATCCTGCAGTCTTAGCCTTTCGCATTTCTTGAAATTGTCTTAAGCGTTCTCAGTGTATTAGATTTGTGCCCAACCTACTATCATCCCACTCCATGAGATGAGATCTCTGAAGGCTTTTTGTCGATGGTTCAGATGCCTAGCTGTGCATGGCCATGTCCCCTAGCCCTGGCTGGCGTTTGTTACATTTAGGGTTTAGAAATAGCATGATTTTCATATTCGTTAGTATGGTATAAAAAGTTTGAAAGTAAAAATATTATGATATCATAGTATGGTATTAATTGGTTGAATTTACATATATCTTGATTTTATTTTATTGATAGAATGATGTATTTATATCGATTGGATTTAAATGTATAGTGATTTCTTTTAATCGATACTATGTAAGAATATCGATGGAAGTTAAACCTAATACGATTCGATTTTATTATTATTAATATATATATATATATATATTATATTATATTATATTATATTATGGTAAATAGAAAAGAGATTGATTTCTTATGTGAGATAGATTATATAATAGTAAAGAAGTAAAATTGAAATTTTATTTAATATATATATTTAAAATTAAAAATTATTATTAAATTGAGCATTGAATTTGTTATCGATGAATGATTTGGGTAATTATTCAAGTGAATTGATTTATTTCATGTACATGTAAACAATTTGAGAGTTAGGGTTCGTAAATGAAATTACATTGCATAGTTTTGTTTACTTGAAGGTGAAATGATAAAGTTGATAGTGAATGAGGGTAAAATGTTAGGTTTAAATGTTAGGAGTTAATGTTTAAGGTTCTGATTTCTCCTTGTCACTAGTGAGTAAATGGATGTAGTTATTTTTATAATTATTTAATAGAATTGCTATATAATTTAATTAATTAGAATATTGTTACTATAGGTATGTTCAATATAATTAATTGAGGAAAATAATCTTTTAATTGCATATTGGGGTTAAGTGAAAATGAGTGATTGAAATAATGTTGTATTATCGGGAATATTTGTACAGTGATGATACTATGTTTGGTTATATTCAACAATGTGTCTTGATTGTTGGATTGAGGTTTTTTTTTTTGTAATTGTTAAAGTGGGATTCAGTTGTGTAAAATTTGTTTAAAGTTTCGGCCCATTGGGGAATGTGGTTAGTATGTTGGTTTTGCATGTGTTACCCTATGGGGCCGACACCTAGTGAGATGTCACCAGGACAACCATAGATGGGGGTCGGGGTCTAGTGAGAGACCGCCAGGACATCCCATGTCAGGACCAGGCGATGACACTCCTCCCTATTGCTGTCTAGCATTCTCTAGTTATATTTCCTCATTCTATTGTATAAGTGCCTCTGGAAGCAAACTAAGTGTCATTGTGATGTTGGTGTTCTAGCCATGTATAACCCTTGATTGTCTCAACATGTTGTTTCCTTCTTTTTTTGTTTGTTGTGGGACCTTGTGTTATCTCCCAGCATGGGGGGGTGGACCTCAGGGTTCCACATGGTCAAGAGGTCGGTTCTTTTCCTCCACTAGGTTTTCCTTGTTGCATGTTCGTATGCATGGAGATTGATCATTTCATGATGGACTCTTGTTCTTGTTCCTGTTTGAGAAGTCTTCCTAGCATGTATTTGCATATTGGATTGTGCTTTTGTTGTATCAATCTTTGTAATCTGAATTAATCTTCCTACATGTACTCGAGGAAGCAATGTTGTAAATATGGTAATCATGTGACAATTATTGATATCTTCTTGTAAAAAGTATTGTAAAGAAATGCATCTTTCACATGATAGTTAGTTAGGTAATGATCTTTAATGTTAGATTATTATTTGTTACATTGTGGAAGTAGTAATGTAGAATCTTTTGACGTTGTTCTTTAAAATGAACCTTGAATGTTAATCTTTGTTTCTTGTAATATTGATTCATGAGTAGCGCAGTCGAGGAACCTTAGAGGACATAGGTTTAGATTATTATGTTATGTATTCTATAGTTGTTTGGTTTTAAAAAAAATTGTTCCATTATTTGACATAGCTATTGTTGTCCTTTGGGGTTCCTTGGCAGGGGCGTTACACAAGGTGTATATAAAAAAATCTAGGATAATGACACAAATACAAAAATTTGGAATATATGCCAATTCAAAACATTTTTTAGCAAAATGTGGCATATGTCATGTCAAAATCTATATACAATCCGCATGCTAAATAGCTACATCAAATCTTGAAGATCCACTTGACCCTATATCTTTGGTGGATCATAGACCTATGGTGGACCCTCAAAAAGTGGCCTCTTAGTGTTGCAATGCTTAGTAGTTGATGAATGCAAATTTGACTACAATAACAAGTCAAACCACAAATTTGACTAATTAGTTCAATGGTAAATAAATAAGTTATACTTTTAAATAAAAACTTATAGAATACAATTTAAAATTAACATTTTAATCACTATAAGCAACTATAAGTTCTCTAATATATTATTTAAAATTCAATTCAATTCAACTCAATTACTTCGACTCTTTATTGTTGTTTTAATAGTTACTCTACAAACAATGGTATCTGAGGACAATCGGGTAAGTGCACCAAGATGGTTCCCAAAAAGGGGACTTAAGTGGACAGCTTTTTTCTAAAATCAGGAAATACTGACTTTGGATGTGAAATTGAGGATACTTAGACTCAAAATTTTGAGATGGAACAAAAAGAAGGATTCAAGTGCTTCGAGTCTACTTTCTAAACTACTAATTTATTTTGAAAATTATTGAGATTAAGGGGTTCAAATGAGGGACGTACACAAATTGGTGTTGTTTTTGTCAGAAAAACATAACATAGCAACTCTTGTACGACCCTTGTACGGTGAACCTTTTTTTTAGTATTTTTAAAATCGCAATAGTCAAAAGTTAGCTAATAGTATGTAGTTGATGCACGATTTTTCTGATAATTTTTTAATGAATATTTGATTTTTTACTAATTTGCGAATTGGACATATCTTGAAAATAGAATTTTGGTCGTGCTACCCCTACAAATTTTGGAAACTAATTGATTTGTTTTTTTTTTTAATTTTTTAATTTTGTAGAATGGAGTCTAGTTTCTAAAAATGTAATTTATTTGAAAAATTGATGAACGGTTAATTCATAACAAAAAAAATACCAAACACTATTTTTTGGCAAAAAAAAGAAATACAGATAAAATAAATTAAGGATGAAAGACTTAACATTTTCATAAAGTGAAAAAAATTACATTGTTGGATAGCTAAGAGATAACCCAACATTACCCATGTGCTCAATTTTTTCGATATTGAACCACGTGCAATCCTGACAATGAGCACGAACTCGATTATGAGAAATATGGTGGATTTTTTAAAAACACGTCTCTGATCGTTGGGAATGCCCTTCAAGCCTTTGGGTTGGAATTCCAAGGCAATACCAAGCTTAAAGTTCGGTAATTCTCAAAGCAAGATATAATGCAAGCACGCTATAACGCACTCGCGTTATATCTCACTTTTGACATGGTTTTTGCTTCTGCGGGGAACATGTCTACTAGCACATAACGCGAGCGCATTATAACGCGCTCGCGTTATGTCTTACTTTATGTTAAATGCTAATATATTGATGTATGCTGATATATTTTTATGTACATGTATGTAAGTATGCTTGTATGGATGTAAGATTATATGTGCAAATGTATTATGCTTGTATGTATTCATTTATGTATGTCTTTAGATGAAGGGAGAATTTAGAGAGAGTCTAGAGAGATGGAGAGGGGGTCGAAGTGAGAGTTTAAGAGAGAGGGAGTGTGAGAGAAGGGGTTGGATTGAGGGGGAATTAGCTAGGTAGGGTGGGAGGGATAGAGAGAGGGAGAGAGAGAGAGGGGGGTGGGAGAGAGAGAATTGAGGGAGAGGGAGAGAGAGAGACAAAGAGAAAGAGAGGGTTATGTAGGTAGGGTGCGAAAGGGGGAGACTTGAGAGTGTGAGAGGGAGAGACTTAAGAGTTTGAGGGGGGTGAGAGGGAGAGACTTGAGAGATAGGTAGTGAGAGGGAGTGTGAGAGAGAGGGAGTGGGAGAGGGTGGTAGGGATTGATTGAACGAGAGGTACGTAGAAAGAGGGAGATGGTACATAGAGACAATTAGAGAGGGTAAGAGGGAGGGAACGAGAGAGAGGTGAGATGTATAGATAGAGAGAAAGTGATAGGGGTTGAGGGATTAGGATGGAGGACCTATAAGGTTGATGGTTTCTAGGGTATTAGGGTTTAAGGTTTGAGGTTTGATGGAATAGGTTTGATGGTAGAGGGTATTTGGTTGAGGGTATAGGGTAGAAGGTTTAAGGTTTAAGCATTTAGGGTTGAAGGGTTTGGGGTTAAGGGTTTAGGGTTAAGGGTTTACTTGGTTGAGGGTAGAGGGTTTAGGGTATAGGTTTGAGGGTATATAGTTGAAGGATTAGGTTCAGGGTCCAATGTAAGGGGTAGAGGGTTTAGGGTTTAAGGATTGAGGGTTGAGGGATTAAGGGTTGAGGGTTGAGAATTGAGGGTTGAGTGTTTAATGTATAGGGTAAAGGGTAGAGGGTTTAAGGGTTGAGGGTTGAAGATTGAGGGTTTAAGGTATAGGGTCGAGGGATTAGGGTTGAGGGTCCAATATATAGGGTAGAGGTTATAGGGGTTGAGAGATTAAGGGTTGAGGGATTAGGGTTTAGGGTAGAGAGTATTGGGTTGATGGTAGAGGTTAGAGGGTAGAGGGTAAAGGGTTTAACAGTTTAGGGTTTAAGGGGTTAGGGTTGAGGGTCGAGAGTTTAGGGTTGAGTGTTTAAGGGTTTAAGAGTTGAGGGTTTAAGGGTCAAGAGGGTTGAGGGATTATAGTAGAGAGTTTACTAAGTGGGTTTAAGGGTTGGGGGATTAGGGTTGAGGGTAGAGGGTATAGGATTGGCAGTAGAGGGTAGAGGGTTTATGGGTTAGGGTTTAAGGGTTTAGGGTTTAGGGATGAGGGATTAATAGGTTATAGAGTAGAGTTTA
>CM021104.1:633072425-633352931 GCA_007115665.2 Sequoiadendron giganteum
GGGATTAAGAGGGTATAGGGGCTGAGGGATTAGGGTTTAAGGTTTGAGGGTTGTGGACAGAGGTATAGAGGTTGAGGGATTAGGGTTTAAGGGTTCAGGGTTCAGGGTGGTCAGGGTTGACAGATTATGAGGGTATAGGGGTTGAGGGATTAGGGTTTAAGGGTTGAGGGTTTAGGGTTGAGGGATCGAGAGGGATTAGGATTTAAGGGTTGAGGGATTAGGGTTTAAGGGTTGAGGGTGTAGGGTTGAGGGATCAAGATAAATTAGGGTTTAAGGGTTGAGGGATTAAGAGGGTATAGGGGTTCAGGGATTAGGGTTTAAGGGTTTAGGGATTAAGAGGGTATAGGGGTTAAGGGTTGAGGGATTAGGGTTTAAGGGTTAAGGGATTAAGAGGGTATAGGGGTTAAGGGTTGAGGGATTAGGGTTTAAGGGTTAAGGGATTAAGAGGGTATAGGGGTTGAGGGATTAGGGTTTGAGGGTTGATTAGGGTTTGAGGGTTGAGGGATTAAGAGGATGCAGGGGTTGAGGGATTAGGGTTTAAGGGTTGAGGGTTTAGGGTTTAGCTCTCTATCTCCCACTCCCCACTTCCCCCCTTCTCCCACTCTCTCTCACTCTCTCCCACTCTCCCCCTATCTCCCTCTCTCTCTATCTCCCACTCTCCCCTCTCTCCCTCCCACTTTATCTCCCACTCTCTCCCTCTCTCTTTCTGCCACTCTCTCCTTCTCCCTCCCTCTCTATCTTCCACTCTCCCCCTCTCTCCTTCCCACTCTATCAGAAACTCCTATACTCTAAAAAATACACTAAGAAAATGAAATTTCACATAATGCACTCGCGTTACAACGCGAGCGCATTTTGTAGTCCACTAAAACAGTAAAAAAATCTATATACCCGTGATTTGAAGGTCCACAGTTTGCATATTCCCCTAGTTCTACGCATGCTCTGACAAAAAATATCTTTTTGATGATGTTGTGAAGTGTGCAAGCATCTTTTTCACATTCCATCACCTTTTCCATGATCTTTTTACCACCTTTGCATGAAATAGTAGAGTTTCCACATTGAAAGACATATAATATCAATTGAAGTTTGAATTCCATTGAAAACTGATATACACTTGAAGTGTGGAAGGGAACAAGCTTTTGAACAAGTCAAATTTTTGTGGAGTTTGAAGAGAGAAGAAGCTAAGGCTACATAATTGGGTTGAACTCCTCCATTTGAAAGTCTGGTTTTTAAGGTATGTGAAGTCTTTACAAATTTTCTTTCATTCTATTATGGCTTGCTTTCATTTTTGTTTGTCATTATAACCTTAGAATGTCAATGCACATTTTAAATTACGAAATTATATACATGATTATTTACACTTGTTAATTACCATTTTACTCTGGCCAATTATAGAAATTCATAACCATTCACCAAAATTCATCGTTTAAGACAACTCCAAGCCTCTCCCATTCCTGTGAAGGGTCCAAACACCTTCCAATACCTCTGCTCAACTAGGATTCCAATACAAAAACCCCCTTTTTCAAAGAAAAGAGGAAGGGTTTATAGAAACTCCTAAACGCGGGCCTTCCCAGACCATTCCAAAGCATCAAAGATCTTCAAAATACCCTGCACAAGGTCAAAAGTTCATTACATAGACCACTCCTTCAACAATTGATGGGGAGTCTTATCTTTCAAGAGAAATCTTGCTCTTCCCAAGACCTATTCTCTGGTCTTCCTAGGGTATTCTCTCTACCCTACTCAGGGATCCCTCCTAAACCCCTCTCACCTCATAAGACTCTCCACCAATTTCAAATTCTTCACCATTGCTCTCAATTCACCACTAAGCTTATGTGGGCTCCACACTGACCCAAAGTGTCCTAACCACTCCAAGGGATAGGAAAGGGTATTCTCACTATCCCCTTGTTGATTTGATGCCTCAATTATCCATCTCATAGGATTATTTCACCTTGTACCCATTGTTTTCTTGAAAAACCCAATTTTAGGCCTTGTAGCCTTTTGCTCAATTAAGCCTCCTAGAACCCATTTTCTTGGTTTTTCTCAAAAACAGTCTTAACAACCCCCAAATATTTTTATAGATTATTTCTAGTGGTACCCTAGGCTTCAATATTTACCAAGTTTTTAGTCCCTTTGGCGTTTTTACATAGGACTGTCCTCATACCCCCTATTTTCAAGGGTTTATAGGGTTCTGGCTCCTTTTTCCAACTTTGAGGGCTTCAACGACCTCCTCAACTCTCCTCCTTGCACACACATGTCTGGAATACATTTTCCCACACTCTCTTGCTCTTGATTGGCACAAACCATTCCATTTAGCAACTTTCTTTACTGTTGTACTCTCCAAGCCACTAGCCACAATGCACTTGCACTCGCCTAGTTCTTGATGAATTCACCATCTCCCCTGCAAACCAAGACACCACACACCATATGTACACTGTAAAAAAAGTCCCCTACTTGATTCCAAGTGTCCATGGTAGCCTTTCCATGGGAATTCAAGTGGGGATCATTATTTCCAAAAACTGGCCTGAACCGGCTATGAGACCAAAAACTCTAAAAACTTGCAAAACAGAAAGCAATTGAACTAAATGGCTAATATAACGCTTCACACAGTAATTAAGTGAAAAAATTGAAAGAATCAAAGCATTAGACATGTCCTTTCAATCCATTCTTGACTAGATGAAGGCACAAAAACAGAAATTCAATGAAATTTGCACTCTTCCAACTCACAGATTCCCCTTCCAAAACTCCAAATCATACAATATCTTTCCCACATTCTCAATTAGGGTTTTTCTGACCTTGTATACCTTTCTCCCACGTGCTAGGACCCTTGGGTCGTACTTAGATCATCATTAATTCCCTTTTCCCACTTTTAGGACAAATTGCCAAGTGTACATGGACTAATTTGCCTAATTTCATCATTCAGGCTTCTCCAAACTTCAAGGCTCTAGACTGCCCTAAGTTTTCCTTAACTCACACATCAAAAACACTATTGGGACTTTACATCATAGTGCTTATTCCCTTGGTGGTTGGCTAGAACCACCTACAAGCCAAAATTGCCAAGATCTTCCAAAAGACCTTTAAGGTGCTCCCACACCAACAATTTTTCAAAATCACTCCTTGGTTCCTCAAATTCTCATGGAAAAGTGCTTGTTTGAGCTAAGAACCACAGATCCTATTGTCGTTAGTTTCATTCCAAGGCATGTTCAACAATAAAAGACCCTACTTTTGTACACAATGATTGTAAGTATTATTTAAATGAAGCCTTCAATGACATATATTTTTCAATTATCTTGAATGGATACATTTATTAGGAACTAATATTCATCTCATTACCATGGTACAGATAAAATTATCCACCATGCCAAAGAAAAACGCAAAGAGGAAACTAATAGACGAAGAGAACGAAACCTTGAAAGAAAAGGAGAGAGTTTGGGTGGCGACATATCGTGAAAAGAAGAAATTGGAAACGATTGATGAAAACAACCTGATTGTAGAGGAACCTCAACCGTCAAAAAGAGAACAAGAATTGGCAGCACAAAAGGCACGAATGCAAAAGCATCATCCTAAGACAGATTCAGATACCGTAGTTGGAGACACACCCTCTACAATAAGTGAATATGAAGGTCCACCATTAAGCACAAGCGAATATGGAGGGATACCATCTAGCACAAGTGAATATGGACAGACACCATCTACTGCAAGTGAATATGGAAAAACACCATTTACCGCAAGTGAATATTGTTGGACACCATCCAACACATCTCAAGTTGATCACAAAGAATCACTCGAAATTGACGAAGAAGGTATGCCATCATTCCCATGTGAACCTCAAGGTATGTCTTCTTCTCCACCATTGATCGAAGGAATGCAATCTAGCCCACCTCAATTAAATATTGATGAAATTCCTAATGTTGAGATGTATGCACCTAAGAGAACACCACCAAGAATTTTGCGTAGAAAGACAAAGTATTTGATTAATATTGATGATGATATTTTGCAGCACATGGAAGGTAAGGTTTCAACACGCCCTTGTAGAAGATATGCTGATGAGATTTGGGAACGATTCTTTGAAAGGCTAAATGAGACTGCAAGATGTCAACTATTTGTTGAAATGATGCGGGGTGTAAAGTATAGGAACATCATTAAGACTCTTGGGTTGAGAACATCGAATGCATCGAGTGAAGACACTATTGTGAAGAATCTAATGGATGCTTATGAGAGTGTGGGTAAGACCTCACGCTCAAAGGATAGTAATGTCACCCGACATGTCATTACATCAACTTTGGTAAGTTGTCAAACAAAGAGAGCTCACCTAATTAAAAAGACTAGTGAAAAAATGGGAATTAGTAGAAAGACTTCATCAAGAGCCATTCAAAGGCGGCAAAGAATTGAGGGCAATGATACAAATGAATTATGGGCATTCTCGGGGAGACTGTCACGAAAAGATAAAGAAGTTGTCAAAGCCTTGAGAACACTAATTGAAGAGTATTGGAAGAATAACACAAGGCCATCTCTGAATCAAAGGGATGTGGTAAGAAGGAGAATCGGTAGTCAGAATCGTGAGCCACATCCAAAGCATTTTTTGGATATGACTCAAACCCAATTTTTTCGGAAATTTTCAAATGATTATCCTCAAATTAGTATTTCTCAAAGATTTTTTGAACTACTTAAACCTTTTTATGTCAAGATAAATCACACACGCACTACTTGTTGTTGTAGACTACATATTGAATTTTCTAACCATTATGATGTTTATCGTCCTATATGTTTAGATTTGCATACTAACGATGTTTTGCAGGATTGTGGCATAGAAGCCCCACCAAAATCTTCAAGAGATTTCTTATCAAAAAATTTATGTGAAATAGAGGATGGCTAGATATTCTATAGGACAACATGCTTGGATGGTTCATGTGAGCGTTGCAGTGGCTTCCAGCGTATGCCAATATGTCAACATATTTAAAGCACAAATGAGGTGGGACAAAAACTAGTAGAGTTCGGGAAGTATAAAACAGTGGCATATGCTATAAAAGATGGGTCTCAAACAAAAAGGTGTGATTTGGTTATTGAGAAGATTCCAGTGTACAAATTTATGACCACGTTTTGTGACAGTATACTATCTAAGTATGCAATGCATACCCATAGAGCCCGATGGTTGGACACACAGTTCAAGCTATGCAAGGACACCTTTCCAGTTGGAAGCATAGTATCCATGGTTGAATTTGTAGAGAACTACACTCTACAGCCACAACATGAGCTGCAGTCACAGTATTACAACTCCACACAAGTTTCGATATTTGGGCACATAGCATTCATTCATGCATCTGATAGTACAGATGAGCAAAGGAAGGTATTGAGGGAGTACCACTTTTACATTAGTGATGATCGCACACATTCTCCAGAGTTTGTGCAAGGTTGCTTCTAGATGTTCTATAGTGGTTTGGCTCAAAGGGGCATAGAATACGATCAACATATAATATGGTTTGATAACTATGCAACACAGTTCAAGAACTCGCGCATGTTCTACTAGTTGTGCAGGATGCATGTCATTACAGGTGTTCAACATATGTGGAACTTTTGTGAGGCAGGACATGGAAAGGGGGAGCATGATGGTGTAGGAGCATGCGTGAAAAGAGCATTAGCACGTGAAGAGTTAAAGTATAAAGACAGTGTAAAGTTGACAGATGCAAAATCAATCGTCGAGTGGTGTAATGCTTTGATGGGTCTAGGTAATGAAGGTATGTCTTCAGTTCGTAGATTTTTTTGGTTGATGGATGATACTAACATTGCACCATATGAAGACTGTTGTACACTAATCGGATTGAGTGAGGTACACTCTTTCCTTAGCTCAAATATTGGTTCATGGAGTATCGATACACGAAAGATGGCATGCTTTTGTTCTTCATGTACAATGCAAGACTAGAATGATTGTGAGTCAGGGGAGTGGGTTGACAAATGGTTCACAAGTTATCTTAGCCCACTTCACACTTATCGCCCTCCGACAACATTGGAACTGACACAGATAGAATCATCGGTCGACTTTGACCACATATCAGATCTAGTTCAACGAGGTGATATATCTACTTTCTTAGTTGTTGAAATTTCATATTGTTAGATCTTACTTTGTACTGTATTCGTAATGTTGACAAATTTCAAGAGATTTTTTGCACATATCAATGCAAGGCATGTTTATGCAGTTATTACAGATGAAGACAATGAAAAGGGAACAGACTATTACTTATTTCATTGTGTTGAGACAAAAAAGAAATTGGATGCCCTAGTTATAGATGGAGAAAACATCGAATACCCTACACGGTCAGTTGTGGTTACTGGAACATGGCTTAGAAGGTACCCACATTCAAGTGTTAAACATTGGGTATTTCAAGACTTTGACATGCATCGTAAGATTCTTCATTACTTGAACCTTATCGTGCCATCCAATGTTCATTTGACCAAATATGGGGGTATACCTTTGAACAAGACGTTATGGAAGGTCCGTGAGTCTAACCATGAGGCAATACTTGACACAATAAAGAGTAGAGCAGACCCGGATGGTTCGTTGGATTAATTTGTAATTATATGCACATTGGTTCTTATTAATTTATACTTGGATGCACATTAATTTGTTTGATGCCAATGCTATCATCTTCTTTTACAGTGATTGGTGTCCCCTTGCAAAAAATGCAGATATATGAGCCATCCAAGAGAATGTCAACCAGAAAAGCAATGCAACATCCTTATTTTGATGCCTGCATGCAACATCTGTAAGTGCCTTCCATCTATTTTTATTTCATTTCCATTTTGGATGCTCTTTATTTTTCTCTTTTACTTTGCGTATTTGTAAGTAAACTACTAAGGGTTGATTGATCTTTCGTTGTAGAAAATGTTGATTTAAGAGCCATCAAAGAAAATCTCAGCCAAAAAAGCAATGCAACATACTTACTTTGATGATTTTGACAAATCTCAATTTTGATTTCAAGCCATTGTAAAAGAGCATGTGCAGCTTAGCGAGGGAATCTCAAGTTACTCATTTAAAGTTAACCTCATGATGAGCACATATGATGTAGACATTTAAAGAGAATCTTGAATGTATGAGTGACATTGAACAAGATCTGAGAGAACGAAGTGCCAGAGGCATTGTAATAAGAGTTAATTACATAATGAGATATACTCAAATATTGTAAGGTTGAATTTCATGTTTGGTGTAGTAGCACCTTGTTCTGTAAATGCCTTGAGTAGGAAAATTTGTAAACTTTGAATTTTGAAATGTAAACAATGTGAAAAAGGTCATATAAAGGTCATGTAAACAATTTGTACACATTTTTCTGCAACTCATGTGACAAAGCGGATTGTTCCAACACGTCTGAATAAGTATTTTTACGCTAGGAATGGTCTCTTTTTGCACCGAAACACGTAGAATTCCTCCGAGCAATGTTCCACTGGATCGATCCCTTAAGGGTCCAAAGTGCAAAATGGCTGCAAACTTCAACATGCTAGTACTCGGATACCATGACACTTAGAAAATTCTCGTGTGATCTTACAGAAAGGTGTTGGGCCCCTCTAGAAAAACCTCTCTCGGTTTTTGCTATCTTGGAGTGGTTTTCTCATGGTGGCGGATTTTCACTTGATGGAAAAGGTGTCAAATTCAAGCTGTGCAAAGTTGCAAAGTGGTGCAACTTTCGCTCTGCAACTCGTGTGACAAAGTGGACTGTTCCAACATGTCTGAATAGGTATTTTTACACTAGGCAAGGTCCTCTTTCACACCGAAATACGTGGAATCGCTCTGAGCTATGTTCCACCAGATCGATCCCTTAAGGGTCCAAAGTGCAAAATGGCTACAAACTTCAGCATGCTAGTACTCAGATACCGTGACACTTAGAAACTTTTCATCTGATCCTACAAAAAGGCGTTGGGCCCCTCTAGAAAAATCTCTCTCGGTTTTGGCTATCTTGGAGTGGTTTTCTCATGGCGGCGGATTTTCACTTGATGGAAAAGGTGTCAAATTCAAGTTGTGTAAAGTTGCAAAGTGGTGTAACTTTTGCTCTGCAACTCGTGTGACCAAGCAGACTGTTCCAACACGTCTGAATAGGTATTTTTATGCTAGGCACGATCCTCTTTCGCACCGAAACACATGGAATCGCTCTGAGCTATGTTCCACCAGATCGATCCCTTAAGGGTCCAAAGTGCAAAATGGCTGCAAACTTCAGCATGCTAGTACTCAGATACCGTGACACTTAGAAACTTCTCGTCTAATCCTACAGAAAGGCGTTGGACCCCTCTAGAAAAACCTCTCTTTATTTTGGCTATCTTGGAGTGGTTTTCTAATGGCGGCGGATTTTCACTTGATGCAAAAAGTGTCAAATTCAAATAGTGCAAAGTTGCAAAGTGGTGCAACTTTCGCTCTGCAACTCGTGTGACCAAGCAAACTATTCCAACATGTCTAAATAGGTATTTTTACACTAGGCATGGTCCTCTTTCACACGGAAACACGTGGAATCACTTTGAGCTATGTTCCACCGGATCGATCCCTTAAGGGTCCAAAATGCAAAATGGCTGCAAACTTCAGCATGCTATTACTCAGATGTCGTGATGCTTAGAAACTTTTCGTCTAATCCTATAGGATCGCGTTGAGCCTATCTACAAAAACCTCTCTCATTTTTGGCAATCTCGGAGTGGTTTTCCAGTGGTGGCAGATTTTCACTTGATGGAAAAAGCATCAAGTGCAAGCAGTGCAAAGTTGCAGAGTGGTGCAACTTTCGTTCTACAACTTGTGTGACCAAGCGGACTGTTCCAACACATCCAAATAGGTATGTTTACGCTATGCATGGTCCTCTTTTGCACCGAAACACGTGGAATCGCTCTGAGCTATGTTCCACCAGATTGATCCCTTAAGGGTCCAAAGTGCAAAATGGCTGAAAACTTTAGCATGCTATTACTCAGATGTCGTGATGCTTAGAAACTTCTCGTCTGATCCTATAGGATTGTATTGAGCTTGTATACAAAAACCTCTGTCGGTTTTGGCTATCTCGGAGTGGTTTTCCAATGGTAGCAGATTTTCACTTGATGGAAAAAGCATCAAATGCAAGCAGTGCAAAGTTGTAGAGTGGTGCAACTTTCATTCTGCAACTTGTGTGACCAAGCAGACTGTTCCAACATGTCCAAATAGGTATGTTTACACTAGGCATGGTCCTCTTTTACACAAAAACATGTGGAATCACTCTAAGCTATGTTCCACCGGATCGATCCCTTAGGTTGGAGGAGTCTTAAGTTGCAAATTTGTAAGTTGCTTAAAGCAACAAATTTGAAATGATATTGAATGGCCCACTTAGCACTCATTGCATCTAAGTGATGCTCACAGAGGTGAGGCACTAGGCCTTCCCGGGAGGTCACCCATTCCAGTATACTCCAGCTCAAGCGCTTAACCACAAAGTTGTTTCCCCAAGAAGGCATAGTGGAAAAGGGAGAATCCACTGTACTTTTGATGAGTGGAAAGGAATTCCTAAGAGACATGAAGGAGGAAGAAGGAGTTTTCTATGCAATCATGTTGAAGCCAAAGGAGGAGGAGTCACCTAGTCGGCTACCTATGACAACAGAGGTGAAGCAACTATTGGATCAGTTCAGGGATATCATTTGTGAAGGCACACCAGCTACACTACCACGTAAGAGGGAAATTAGTCATCAAATTGACTTTGTACCATGAGCAACATTGCCTAACAATGTTGCATACAAAATGACACCAGAGCAGAACAAGGAGATAGCAAGGCAAGTTCAAGAACTTTTGGACCAAGGGTTCATCAGGAAAAGCATAATCCCATGTGTTGTTCCAATGGTGTTGGCACCTAAGAAGGGAGATAAGTGGAGAATGTACATACTAATTCTAGGGCCATAAATAGGATAACCATTAGATATAGGTTTCCTATTCCTAGGATAGAAGACTTAATGGATTGTTTAGGGGGTGCTAAGTACTACTCCAATATTGATTCGAAAAGTGGCTACTATCAGATTAGGATGAAAGAGGGAGATGAATGGAAGTCAACTTTTAAAACCACAGAGGGGTTATATGAGTGGTTAGTAATGTTGCAGATGAAAAGGATAGGGCCATGTAAAGTGTTGGCTAAGTATGGATCCAATGCATACAAGGTGGAGTTACCCAAGGAGATGTCCATTTCGCCTATCTTCAATGTGAAGGACTTGGTGAAGTATAAAGGACCAGAAATGGATGAGGAACATTATAGTGCTGAGGTGAGTAAGGATGTGGACAAACTCAAGGTACCTGATCAGATTAGACCACAAGTGGACAAGATTCTAGACTCGAGGGTGAAGAAGAAGACTAGGCACAAGACATACATGGAGCACCTAGTGAAGTGGAGACATCAACCAGAGTCGGAGGCTACTTGGATAGCAGAAAGTGACTTTAAGAAGCATGGAATTAGTGAGGAGCTCTTGACACCACAGGTTCCTTAACTTCTTTGTTGCAGGGGGGAGAATGGTGCAGGAGCACCTTAAGGTCTTTTGGAGAGATCTTTGAAATTTTGGATTGTAGGTGGTTCTAGACAACCACCAAGGGAATAAGGACTATGATGTAAAGTCCCAAGAGTGTTTTTGATGAGTGAATTGGAAATAGGTTTGTTAGGGGCTTGCGGTTTGGGTAAGTTTTGGACACTGTGAGCATTTTTGCCTTGGCTATATGTCCTAAAAGTTGGAAAATGGCATTAATGGTGCTCTAAGCCCGACCCAAGGGTCCTAGCACATGGGAGAAAGGTATATAAGGTCAGAAAAACCCTAATACCTGGGTTGGAGGATTTTTTTCACAAATTGAGATTTGGAGAGTACATTTTTGTGATTGGAAGAGAGCAAGTTTTCATTGAATTTATGTGTTTGAGCCTTCATCCAATCAAGAATGGATTGAAAGGACTTATCTGATGCTTTGAGTCTTCCATTTGTGTCACTTACTTACCTTGTGTAGCATTAAATTAGTCATCTAGATCGACTGGTTATATTTTTGCAAGTTTTTGGTGTTCTTGGTCTCATTGTCGGTTCAGGCCAGTTTTGTGAATAATGAGTCCCACTTGACTTCTCGTGGCTTTCCTCTCATGGCCACTTGGAATTAAGTTGGGGACTGTGTAAATAACGTACATATAGGTTTTGGGGTCTTGTTTTGCAGGGAAGGTGATGAAATCATCAAGCACTAGGTGAGTGCAAGTGCATTCTGGCTAGTAGCTTGGAGAGGACAGCAGCAAGGAGAGTTTCTAAATGGATCGATTTGTGCCAATCAAGAGTATGGGAGTGTAGGCACATTGGATTGGTTTGTGCCAATCAAGAAAGTGATGGGTAAAAGGTAAAAGAATCCAATAAGATGGATCAATGAGGAGACAAATCAACAAAGGGACAACTAGGATACCCTTCCCTAGCCCTGGAGTGGTTAGGACACTTTGGGTCAGTGTGGAGCCCAAGGAAGCTTAGTGGTAGATTCGGAGTGATGGAGAATAATTTGAAATTGGTGGAGAGTCTTACGTGGTGAGAGGGTTTTAGGAGTGATCCCTAAGTAGGGTAGAGAGGAATACCCTAGGAAGACCAGATAATAGGTCTTGGGAAGAGCAAGAGTGCTCTTGAGGGATAGAACTCCCCATCACTTTAGCTCATCAATTGATAAGTAGGAGGTATTTTCTACAATGTGTCAAATTGTGATATTGCTATCATGATTCCATTGAGCAGTCATTTGTAGTATTAGATATAGCTCTAGCATCTACAGTATTGCACATGATTACAGATAGTTTCAAAGATCTAGATAACATCAATAGTTCACATTACTCAAGAAGGATGAACATCTTAAAGACATTTGCGAAAATTAGGACAAGTAACCTTCTTGTGGACTTAGGGTTGCAATATTTGATCTACAACATGTTCCACCATTTCTCTAGTAGGATAAGGAACACACATAATGAAGGTGTGTTTGTAGCCATGAAAGATTATGGTTCGAACTCTCCAGGAGAGTGATGTTTTATCTCGACCAACCATATCTATACCATGGTTTGTTTGAAAACAAGGATGGGTTCTCTCTTCATTGGCATATACATTATTCCTCGATGTGTTCACACCAGCGTTACAAGACTACGACTCGCCTCGAACTTGCCAAGCCATATTTTGACTTGGACTTGAGCTCGAAGCGTAGACTCGACAAATAGAAAAACATAAGAAATTCAAAGATTTGTAAGGATTTAAAACTTGTTTCATGCACCCTTTAATAAATAAACCTTAAAGACACAATAGCATCATCAAATAGAAATTACTATGATCCCATACACAAACATACATCAATCACATAAGTATAAGCACAAATTTTAGCTGAAGGAAATAACACATTTAGATATATAAATATTGTGATATTGCTATCAGGATTCAATCGTGTAGTTTTACAAGTCAAACTCATTGACCCATGATTCATCAGTAGTGGTTCACAAGAACCCATCTCTCATGATAATGAATGGTTCATAAGGAGGAAGATAAATCTTCATACATTTCTTCTATCACAAATGAGATAAGTGCTTGGTTTCATGAAGGTCATGAGACAACCATTAATGGGGAGTGGATACATGAAGAACTAATGGAGAATGATAATGGCTTCAGACCTGCTATAAAGGAATTTTTTTTTCATTTCAATGATGCAAGAGGTTTTTGGTTTCACTACCAAAATGAGCCTACAAAGAATGCATGTGAAACTCCTTTTGACCTTGAGGGTGTACTTACTCCATCTCAAGGATCATGCATTGAGGATGACATAGATCAATGCTAGGGCTAACCAATTAATAATTATAAACATGAATAAGTCAAACATGTACATGTCAATAAGGGAACTACAAGTACTCATAAACACGTAAGCCTCAAAAAGTATACACATGAATACATAGTATACACAAATTAAAACAAAGTATATGCATGAATACAAGGTATATGCATGAAAAAATGTAAGCCACAAAGTATACACTCGAATGCACGTAAGTCACAAAGTATACACATAAGTTGTAAAGTATACACTTGAATATACGTAACTTATATCTATTGAACCATCAATTTAGAATGCAAATATGGACAAGCATCGAAAAAAGATATTTGTATTAACCAAATAGCCATGTAGGCATACATAAATATATGTCGATATAAGTATGAAATATATGTACAAAATAGCCATGTAGGCTTACGAGAATGCCATCTAGGCATACAATGTCAAATATGTCCAATAAAAAATATGTACAAAACTGCCATGCAGGCATATAATAAAGGACTCTGGAATCAAAAGTCATTGCTCTCCATGCCTAGGAAATAAAATCTTTCCCTTTCCTTTTCGCTCGAATGGCGATAGATCCGTCACTCATTTTTTCTACACTCATGGAGTGCTCCTACTACTCCTCCTAGGGTTTAGTTCATGGTGAAGTTTTAACTGTTACAATAAGAAGTAAAGACATGAATATATATAAATTACATTATAAAAAATGATATATTTGAAAAAATAATCACTTACAGCCATCTCACGATCTCTGTCCATGAGGGAAATATCCTCATGCCCATGCTCAGGCATGCTCAAGCCCTGTATAAACCATGCAAATAGACAAAAACTACGTGAATCAATAATGGTTTGATTTCTCACTAACTAACATCTATAACAACAAATGTAAATTAAAATTTACTAATTTGCCTCATACCTCTTCTGTCAGAGCCATCGAGGATTGTATAGCATATGTCACACCAATATCCATTGCCCTCGTCACATTCGGAGGTGTATCGTCTCGCAACAACTGAAAATAAAACAACAAATTATTCAACGTAATCAACGATGTGCATGTATAAACTACACAAATCTATTAAGTACTTGATTCATTAGTTAAACTCTTTATTCTATTACTTGCATGAAGGTTTGAGTAAATCCACTGCCACTGGGAAGTGCTCCATCAAAACCTCCAATATTAATTTGTTCAACATCCAAAATTGCATATTAAATTACCTTTCGTAAAACAATGCCATTAATATGCAATAAACTTATAACTGTTTACTAGTTACATACCCTAGCGATAGGTGTACTGCAAAAATAGGTTGGTGGGGGGGCGGTGTATCCAGTCTCAACACTGTGACCCTGCAATTTTATTAAAATCATAAAACATGTTTAGTTAATCTTGCATTTCAAAATCAAAATTTAATAAATTAAATTCAATGAACACATGCACTAACTTTTACGTGACTATCAATGCCATATGCCTCATGCAAAATGTCAGTTGCCCTCTCCATCTCCTTAGCTGCAGATAGATCCTGTGTACCAGTCTCCTGAGGGTCGGTGGGGTCATGTGAACAAGTAGCCCTGCAAGATTGACACACATGTGTTTGAAGACCACCACTAGAAGGCTCCCCTGGATGGCGTTGTAGAATAGGGCTAGTATGATGGATGACACTCTGGGTCAAAGTGTTGATTGTCTGCAATGTCTCTACATCAACACTTTCCTTCACGACGGAAGGCATAACAATGTGCTCATGAGGTGGCCTAGCGAGAGCTCGTCTACCTTGCCACGTAGGATCTAGTTGTGCACCAAGTCTATCTTGAGCTGACCCCCCACCTCTCCCCTGGAAATCCCTCATATCAAAATAATTTGGGATTTTGTTCAATATGAACTCACTGTATAGTTTCCTAAAGAAATATTGCGGGACCTCGCAATTGTTGCACGGTGGGTAATCGAAGACCATGTACCACCTATCATAAAATTTCTCCTTCATTTGTTGGTGGTGGCACCAATGGATAGGAAACCTCATCGCATTGAGGGTAAGATTTTGATTTGTGCGTGGGTCGGTGAATAATGAACACAAATCACCTTTTGTTATTTTTAAATCTTTCACATCCTTGTATGATAGTTTATTTGCATAATACTCCCTAGTTGTCTGCCTCCTATCTTCCCATCTAGTTATTTGTTTACTAATTGAATCTACGTTTGTTAACATATCTTTCAATGAATTTGCTAGGGTCATTCTTTCTGTGGTTGAACCATTTGGATCACTCAACCTATTGATCGAATCCTCAATTTGTTTTTTGTTGTTCTCAATTTCACTCATTAAATTTTGTTGAGTGCCAGGAGGGGGTTGAGTGATTGGTGGAGGAGGTTGATGTTGTGGTTGATTTTGATCTTGAGGATTTGGTCGGTCCTCCTGTTGAGGATTTTGAGGGTTTGCAGGTTGATTTGCATCTCCTAAAAATTCAAACAAATAGATATCAAATTCAACCTAAAACTAACAAATTCAACATAAAACTAACAAATTCAAAACAAAAAGCATAGAATCCTTACCTCTTACAGCTCATCATCGTTGTGGCACCATCGTTGCGAAGAAATTCAGAATCTTGGTGAAGAAATTCTTCTCCTAGAACGCGAGCGCGATATTTTGGGGTTTTTGGCCGTGGATGGAGCAAAAAAACCAGTCGAAATGTAAATGAGAGATTTGCATTTGTTTTTTTTCTTTTAACAAAAGATAATGCGAGCACATTATAACATGCTCGCGTTATGTCTTTGTAGTTGTGGCCGAAGGGAACTTGCCTAGGTTTAATGGAAGCCATAACGTGAGCACGTTATAACGCACTCGCGTTATCCTTTTCAACTTTTTTTTTTTAGGGTGTCCACGGAATTGCTACCCATTTCCACGCACCCGCCCAATCAAGATTCCTATTGAAGCAAGATGGCAGAGGTGCCACATCACTCACTTTTAAATAGATTATCATAGTAAAATGACATTGATATAAATTAATATATAATTATTGAAAAAAAGAAACGCATACACTAAAAAGAGGTTAGATGTGTAAATACAAAATCTAGATTAATAAATAGAAAATTATCTACTACAAAACAAATATATGCCACCAATGAGACCTCATGTGTTGATTGAGAAGGACTAATCATATATGGACCAACTAATATTTCCTATATGAAAAAATAACAAGAATTTAAGATTGTATGTATCAGAATAACTTTGAAATTAACATCTAAATCACTATAATAAACTATACATTCTCTAAGATATTAATTAAAGTAAAATTCAATTTAATTGACTTGACTCTTTATTGTCATTTTGAGATCTATTATACAAATGATGGTCCATTAGGAAAATGAGGAGTTCTACTAAATAATATTGGAAAAAGTGAAACATCATTCATATTTGGAATAGAGTATAAAAGTAAAGTAACATCAAGATATAAATTAGTATATAATTACTCACAAAAATGAAATGTACACAATAAAAAAAGTTAGATGTGCAAAAAAATTATGTTGTCAAGTATAGGCCAAATTCAATACCAAAAAGAGTACCATGATGAAATTTTGTTGGCCCCTCCTCCATCATCAACTATTATCCCACTTACATACAGTTATACTAATCTTTATTTATATTAAATTCAAATGGAATACATCATGAAAAAATTGAATTTTACCTAAAAGAATGATTATTGTTTCTCCTCTTCTACTCCAATCCCTAATGCCCCTACTTGTATTCTTGTCCATGATCCCTTAGCTTGTTTTCTAAACCTTGCTACATTGAATTGTGAATGAAATATATGAGGGACACCATATTCATATATGTTGAGGGGTGGCTCACTATTCTCTTTAAAAGGACTTAAACATAAGTAACTGCACATAATGCAATGATGAGAAACATAAACATGTGTGGAAACGAGGGTTGAATAATCTTGATTGTTCTAATACAACCATCAATATTACCTAGATGAAAATTTTATGTAATCAAATGTTGAGTCAAAGAGTGTGCAATATAGAGGCTCTAATGTGTTGCTTCTAAAAAAATGATTGAGTGTTGAAATAGAGGTGGAGAAGGGATAGGAGGCGGAAAAAATGAATATTGCACCTATCACATTGCATCAAGTCTATCTTGAGACATTATATTACCTAATCCTAAGAATTTAGTAAAATTAAAATATTTTACATGGTGACCTAATATAAACTCCACATATAGTTTACAAAGGAAATGTAAAGGTACATGAAGGTTGTTCTTGAAAACCATCCATCAAAGATCCCAAAAAATATTAGTGATACATTGATGTGTGCATAATTTGATTGAAAGCTTAAGCTTAAGTACATCAACATGTAATTTGGTTTTAGGGTTGACAAAATTTTGTATTAATATTGCTTTGGTAATATTTGAATCTTTCACTTGGTCATATGATAAACCTTTAAAATATTAAATATCTTATTGGATTATTATCATTACCAATTAAATGACTAATGTTAGCTTGTGAGGATTCAAACATGGGTGAGAATTCCCTTTAAGGTGGATATAAAATATTTTCTTTCAAATTATCCTTGCCTCTAGAGGAGGGTTTCAATTGTTGATATGTTAAATCTTGAGTAAACTCTTTTAGATAATAGTATTGAAGAGGAACTAGGTAGAAGAATACTTAGACAACCATCTAGGTATTATTCAATGAAAATATCTAATAAAGCCATCCAGATTGTAAGCATCAACAACAAATTTTATTCTAATTATTTCCCAAAGGACTAGCCAAGAACATCTAGTTTAGTCCCCATCAATATTGTCAAAAGGTAACTATCTTCCAAAATAACTGATCATTCTTCTACTAACCCCTATCCATCTAGATATTTAATGGCAATACTCTTAGATCTGAGTAGTAAACAAGTATTAATGGACATATTTTCTTGACTAATAAGTTTAAAACTTGCTTTGATGCCTAAAAAGGATGAGAAAGAAAATGACATAAAATCATCAAAAAGACTACAAGATCAATTATGGTTAGAGAAAGGCTTCCAAGGGTAAATAGTGAAAAGAAAGCAACATTTGAGTTGGATTTGGAAGTAGTAAAGAAAGAAGATCTAGTCCGATATGAGCCTATTAGATGGCCTACTATATAATGTTTTATTTTTTAAAATGTGACTCTAAGTTATGGGATGGATATGAGTCTAGACTACACAAAAATATTGGTAGATAATAGAAATCATAAGCACAAAGAAACTAGTTAGCCCAATGACAAGTATTAACATAAGAAAATATATATGTTGTTGTGGATGTCTCAAACTCTTCGTGCCAAAACAAGATATACAAAGAAGAGTAGCTTCTTTATAATCTTTAGATAGTAGTACCTATATGGAAGTTACTAATGTTGTTCATCGTGAAAGATCAATCAACACTTATTTGAGAAAAGGGTATGTGGAAGATCATGATGGGCCAAAAAGTGGTGATATCTAAGTGATATGATGGCCCATGTGGCTGGCGACTTTTTTTTTACCCACAATTGATGAAACGAAAAGGGTTTTTAAAAGAGATTCTCAACTTTCCACCAATATAAATTATTCTTTACTTTGAATTTAATAAATAATTATTATTCATTTTCTATTTGAATTACGACTAAAGTCTTAATTGATAGGCTGATCGAAAAAAATCTATAGCTTTCAAACGGTATCACATTTTTTGAATCCAAAACATGCGTCACATTTTATGCTTCACATACTATAGGATTAAAAAAAAAAAAATTGAATTTCATGAAGTTTTGACCAAGTTAAGGTGGTCAGACATATGAGTTTTTATATTTTTTAAAAGTTGTAATAAAAAATTCATAATTAATTATTTACTTTGAACCAAATTACAAAAAAATATGCATCACATCGGGACATGAGTCCCCTACTTATATCTAAAATATTATCATTTTATTGTGGTTAGGGTGGTCAGACAGACACCTACTTTTTATTTTTTCCTAAAATTTAAGTACTACTCCATTGAAATTTCAAATTTTCACCAAATATATTGTTTTAAAAAAAAAAATAAACCTAGTAGTTTAGAAACTACATTCAATTTTATATAGATTCTATTCTTACATATTTTTGAAATAATATAGATAACTTATTCAAATTTTTACGTCAAGTTTTCTAACTCTGATTTTCTGAATTTTATTGCCACTTAAGGGCCTGTTTTTTCCATGATGATCCTGCACATACCCAAAAATAGAAAATAGAAATATTTCAGTAGAATCAAGTGTTGATCATTTAAAATATGAATAATATAATAACCACAAAAAAAAATCTAGGAGAACTAGGAGATAACTAATCCATTATAGATAATGTTTCCAAAAACAATGATAAAATTAGGGCTTATGTAAAGAAAATTAGTTTACCAAGAAGAGAAATATAGATCACACAAAGTGAAAGGTGAGGCTATCTCTATGAGTAAAAAACCTCTAGTTAAGGTTCTACATATAAGAAAAAATGGTAGAGCCACTATATATGGTATTGGTGTTAGAAAGAAATTGAAAAGAAAAGAATTGTTTGAGCAATGAAAAGCTAAAGTAGTACTAGAAGACAAAAAGGATTGGATAGAAGAAGTAAGAATTAGTGAGATGATTTCATAACTAGTCTTTGAAGAAAATGACGAATCTAGTGAAGAGGTTATATTGAAGAGTAAAATATGAAAAGTCACCAAATCACCTAATTAATTAGGTTCTTTTATTACTTTATTACACATAATTTAAACTTAGGAGTTCTTTTCTAATTTTAGTTCATGTGCTTTTTTGTCTCATAGCATAGTATGATGACACTTGTCATGATCTAATCTAATCCTCACCTAGAGTTTCCTCCAAGGTTTCTTAATTCCTTTTTCCTTTTATAAAGATTCATTATAGGATGTATTAATCTATAATACAAAAGATCAATCATGGAGCCATTTTGGATCAATTCAATTCTCAAGGTTGCATAACACAATTAATGGATTTTTCTCTTTTCATGTGAGGCATTTTGGTTGCAAGTTACTTTTGGGAGTTATGGGGTTCAACAATCAAGTCCAACAATAATCTTATAACTATAATTTGAAGAAAAAACAATTGATGATAATATTAGTATTTTCTCCCAAGAAAATGAATTAGAAGGAATTAAATAAAGAAGATTGGGAGATGAGTGAAAGAATGCCAATATCAGAAAAGAAGGTTCAATGAAATAATGGAAGAAGAATTGGAAGAAAGTGTTCATTCTAAGTAGATGAGACCAAACACTAGAAATGATTTCATCTTAAATATTGATAAAATAATTCAATCATATGATATTCTTTGCACTTGTATATTTAAAAATCTTGTTTGAGTTTCAATCCACTTGGATTGATAGATAAAATGTTTATTAAATGTAGTAAAGTTTTTTTTTGGAAAAATTAGAGATTGGTGGGAAGGATTTGTTGAAAAAGGTCCTTGAAACGAAAACACTAAAATGTCTTTAGATGATTTAAGTAGAGAAGATATTGCAGAATCAGTTATACATCAATTAAAGTTTTAAATGATTGATCAATTCTATGGAGATAGAGAAAATACAATTCATGAAGCTAAAACACTTTGATATAGTTTTAAAAATTATGATTTGTCTAAAATTCATGGCTATAATGTAGTCTTTGAAAAGGTTTTTCTTGCTACTAGATTATAGAATGATATTATTTCTATAAGACATTTAAATTCTTTGCCCTATAGAATTGGTTAGTGGGTAGAAATAAGTATTCTTAAAAATCAAGGAGTTTTAGTGGAAAATGTATTTTTTGTTGAATTAATATATTATATTGTTTGAAAGCATATTGCTTAATGTCTACTTAAAACGATCAAAATAAGCATCCATGATTATACTGTTGCAAGAATGGAAAGATTGAAGGTGTTGTCATTCATGTCAACTGGTCAATTGGTTATCAACCGATTGTTGTTGTCATAAGTGTCATGGATATAGGTTATTAGTTGTATATGTCAAGAATATTGAGAGAATTGTAATGAAGATATGTTGTAGATGTTTAGTGGTTGCTTCGGGTTTTGCTTTGGATTCGTCCTTATATTTGTATGGTTCAGATATGTTGATCATGGTTGTTGGAAGCTACTATATCCCAATTTTTGGTTGTTGATTCATTATACAATGCGAGTTATGTTCACCAATTGTGAAATGTGGCTTTTTGTGTTTCTGGTTGAGGTCCGGGAGAAATATTATTAGTTCAAATTTCTCTACATGATGAAGTCTTATGACTTGCGGTTCTAGAATTGAGTTGTTTTGATTGTATTGAAGACAACTTTGGTATGTGGAAAGTTTGTGCTTAATTGTTTTGTGTTTTACATTGGTTTAGTCGAACTTGTGTGGAATACTACTTTCAGAGCAAGTGAAGCGTGTTGGATCTATTTGGGTCTTGATGAAGCGTTTGTTTGGGGTGCCCTCATTCTAATTCCACCCTAAGATGTTTTGGCATCGACATAATTTGAATTTGAATTTGGATGGCCGACTTTGGATATGTTTCAAAGTTGAAGATGATATAAATGCAGAATGAGTTAGGGAAGAAGAAGCAAAGAGAACAAAGGAAATAGAGAAAAAAGTGCAAAGAGAATAGAGATAAGTGTGAATCAGTGTGTGTGTGTGTATGATGCAAGTATGACAGATCAATGTGAAGCCTAAATTTTGAGTTTTTGGAAGTAGTGAGCTGAAGGTGCACTCTATCATTCGTGCATGTCTACAAGTGGATTGAGTGAATTGTGGTGGATTTATCTATTGCATTGAGATTGTCTTTTCTCTGTAGCAAGTCTTCTTTATATTCTTTGTATCTTTGTGGCAGTGAGCCCTTCAGGTTGTTAGCCCTATTGGAGAGTTAGTCCTTGTTCTGGACAATGAGTCCATGTTTTGGTAGTGAGCCTTGCTTCTCAGACAATGAGCCTCTTGTAATTGGTTTTGATATTCTCTATAGTGTGAGTTAATCCTCACCATTGTTTTTCCCTTATTGGGTTTTCCATGTAAATCTAGTGTTATTGTGTTTATGTGATGGTTTTCAATTTTTTCACTAGTATTTAATGTTTAATCTGCTAAGGAATGTTAAGGATTAGTTCTAGTGAATGAATTAAAGTTTAAATCTGTGACAATTGATTCAACCCCCCTCTCAGTTGTCTTGTTCAACAATTGGTATTAGAGCTTGGTTCCTCAAAGAAGAGCTTAACCACTTGAGGAAGGTTTAGGATAACTAGAAAAATGACTTATGATTATCTGAGGTTCGATGGAACTAGTTATGTTATCTGGAAAATATTGATGGAAGAATATCTAGAGTATTGTGGATATGGTGTGGAGAAATCTTACAAGAATCCTTACACTCCTCTTGCTAATGGTCTGACTATGGCTGATGAGATCAAAGCGCATGAAGCATAAGGTGAAGTGTATTTTGAAGAATAGTCTGGCACATTCAGAGTTGATTAAGGTTCAAAATCTGAAGACTGCTAAGGAAGTCTAGGATGCTTTGGAAAGGGTGCATGAAAGTGATGAGAGAGTTAAAGAGGAAAAATTACAGAATTTGGAGACACAGTTTGCGCTTCTGCATATGTTTAAAGATGAGAATGTTAAAGTTTATGTATAGAGATTGTATGAGATAGTGGTCGAAATGTGAGGACTTGTTGCTAATGTAGATTAAACCAGAATTGTAAAGAAGATTCTTAGAACTCTCCATGATGCTTATAGTGGGAAGGTGTGTACTATTGAATAGAGTATAGATTATAAGACCTACACTAAAGATCTGTTGTTGGTATTTTTTGCATCTTATGAGATGAGGAATCTGAGTCTGAGGAATGGATGCAAATCATAAACTGCTTTTAAGGCGAAAAAACCTAAAAATCCGGATGAAGAATTTTTTGATGAAATAGAAGCTAACTTTGTGAGAAGGATGAGGAAAGGCTCTTGTAAGTATGAAGGTAAGTTACCCTTTAAATGCTTTAGTTGTGGAGAAATATTTCATTATGCTTCAAAGTGTTAGGAAAGAGCTAAGAGGAATAAAAAAAGATATGAGAAGGAAAAGAAAGGAAAGAAGATTAATAAAGCATATTATGTCAATGAGAATACTAGTATATCTGATGAAGATTATGAGTATGAAGATCTAGATGACAATGAATGCTTGTACTTGGCTATAAAAGTTGAACCTACTTTTGCTCATTCTGAAAAATAAGTGAAGGAAAACCCTTTGGAGAAGGAGAAAAATAAAGGTACTACTATCTCTGCCCTACATGCTAAACAAAAAAAGAACTATTGGGTCATTGACAATGGTTGTTCAAATCACATGAATGGTGATAAAAGTAAGTTTTTTAAACTTGAAAAATATGATGGAGGCTTGGTTATATTTGGAGATGATACTAGTGCAAAAATTTGTGGGATAGGTTCAAAAAGTTTTGATCGCAAGCATAATACTGATGATGTCTACTATATTAAGGGATTAAGGCATAATATTTTGAGTGTTAGTCAGATGTGCAGTAAAGGATATGATCTTGTGTTTAAGAATGAGAGGTGTGAGATCCAGAAAGGATCCCAAACATTGATTGCTGCAAGAAAGAAATCTGAAGAAAATATTTATCAACTTAAGGGTGTTGATGGACCATACTTTATGACTCAAATTAATGATAGTTGGTTATGGAATAGAAGAATGTGTCACATGAATTTTGATAACTTGGCAAGGATTAATGCAATTCAGACCATGATAGATTTACCAATAATTACAAAGCATGTTAATGCTATCTATAGGAATTGTCAGTTTGGAAAGAAAGAAATAAGTCACTACAGATCAAAGGAACAATCTACTACTGGTCTACTGGATTTAATTCATACAAATATTTGTGGTCCTACAAGAGTCAAAATTCTACAAGGTGAAAGGTACTTTATGCTTTTGATTGATGATTATTCTAGATATATATGGGTTACATTTCTTAGAGACAAATCAGATACATTAGATAGATTCAAGACATTCAAAGCTATGGTTGAAAATGAAGTAAACTTGAAGATAAAATGCTTAAGGTCTGACAAAGGTGGATAATTCACCTCCCATGAGTTTAATATGTTTTGTGAAGTGCATGGAATAAAGAGACAGTTGTTTGCTCTGAGAACTCAGCAGAATGGAGTTATTGAAAGGAAAAACAAAATAGTTCAAGAGGTTGCTAGATCAATGATCACTGAGGTTGGTTTATTGGAACTTTACTGGAGAGAAGCTATTCATGTATTGCTATTTTTTTATTCAATCGAGTTCAAACAAGAGCAAATAGTACAAAGACCCCCTATGAGCTATGGTTTGGAAGAATTTCTACTGTTAAGTATTTTCAAGGTATTCAGAAGAAAATGCTATATCAAAAGAGATGAAGAAACTTTAGGTAAGTTTGATGCAAGAAGTGATGAAGGCATTTTTCTTGGATATTCTACTAAAAGAAAAGCATACAAATTTTTCAATAGAAGATTGAGAAAGATTGTAGAAAGTGCAAATGTCAAGGTTGATGAGACAATGAAGAATTCAATTGACATTGATGGATATGTATTTTATGAACCTGATTGTGTAAGAATTGAAAGGAATGTGAAAGAATAAGAAAAGGGTGAGCAAGAGAAGCATAAATAACGAAATAAAAGAGAAGAAGATGCTCTGGTGATGTCACCTAAGACGCCTAGATATTTACAAAAAAATCATTCAGAAAGTCAGATTATTGGAGATAAGACTAAAGGAGTATTAACTAGAAGCAAAGTTGTTGTTGAAGTTAATATGTGTTTAATTTATGAGATTGAATTGAAGACTATAAGTGAAGCATGTAAAGATGAACATTGGATGGAAGCTATGAAAGAAGAACTTATGCAAATTGAGAAGAATCAAACCTGGGAATTGGTCCCAACACCAACAGATAAAAACATTATTGGATCAAAGTGGGTATTTAGAAATAAGTTGAATGAGAATGGAGAAGTGGTTAGAAACAAAACAAGGCTTGTGTGTAAAGGTTACTCACAAGTGGAAGACAGATTTTCAATAAAATCTGGCTTCGATAGCAAGAATGGAAGCTATAAATTAGCATTTGTTGCTCATAAAGACTTTAAGGTCTATTGGATGGATGTCAAGTTAACATTTTTGAAAGCTGAGCTAGAAGAAGAGGTCTATATGGAACAACCAGAAGGATTTTAATTGTCAGATCAACCAGATATAGTTTGTAGATTGAAAAAAGTTTTATATGGATTGAAGCAAGCTCCTAGAGCTTGGTATGCGAGGTTGGATAGGTATTTGATTCAACAAGGTTTCAACAAAGGTACAATAGATAGTAATCTGTATTTTAAGATTGAAAATGACAAAATATTGATTGTAGTTGTATATGTTAATGACATTATCTTTGGAGGAAATGAAAATATGTGCAAGATGTTTGTGGAAGAGATGTAAAATAAATTTTAAATGTCTATGTGTGGAGAGATGAATTTTTTTCTTGGGCTACAGATCAGTCAAACAAAGAAAGAAATTTGTATTTCACAATATAAGTGTGTGAAAGATATGTTGAAGTTTGGGATGGATGGTTCCAAACCAATATGTACTCCCATGGTGACTGGTTGCAAATTGGGTAAAAATGATGATTCACCTAAGGCTGATCAAAGCAAGTATAGATCTATGATTGGTAGACTATTGTATTTGACTGCTACAAGATTGGATATTATGCATGTTGTCTATCTTGTGGCTAGATTTCAAGAAGATCCTAAGGAAACACATGTTGTTGTTAAAAAAATATTCAGATATTTGAATGGCACTCTAGATAATGGATTATGGTATCCTAGAGATACTGAATTTACTCTAAGTGCTTATACAGATGTAGATTGGGCTAGATGTGTAGATGACAAAAAGAGTACAAGTGGTGGTGCATTCTTTCTTGGTTGCAAATTGGTGGCATGGTTGAGTAAAAAGAAAGATTCAGTCTCCCTATCTATTGTTGAAGTTGAATATATTGTTGATGCATCTTGCTATATGCAAGTTCTATGGATGAAACCGAAATTGAAAGATATCACAGTGGTGTATGATGATCCTATTTCTATCTTATGGGATAATACATGTGCAATTAAAATTTCAAAGAATCGTGTGATGCACTCGAAGATGAAGCATATATCTATCAAATATCATTTCTTGAGAGAGAAAGTCATGGAGAATGAAGTAAAGCTTGAGTATGTTCCGACAAAGGATTGAGTGGCTGATATATTTATGAAGGCTCTTCCTAAAGATACTTTTGAGTATCTTCAGGAGAAGTTAGGGGTCATTGCCCCCCCTTTCTTGAACTAGACGCATATGGAGATGCATCAATCCAGTGGATCTATGGGTTTATCTTTCTTCTGGATTGATGTTTTGGTGGCTACCTTTCAGGGGGAGCTGGTAGTATCAGGTGTTGTCATTGTGAGTATCTTGTTTTCTATGTCAAAGGGGAAATCAAGGTAAAATATATTTTTCCTTTTCCATTGATGTCAAAGGGGGAGAGGAAGCATGTGAAAAAGAAGAGAAAGAAAATAGGAAGAATATAAAAGACTATAGATACTAAGTGGGAGAAACAAAAAGGAACATAAAGAAAAATCTTGAGAAGTGTATTCAGAGCTAGTATGGTGTCTTTGATGGTTTTTCACATCATGTGTTGTCATCAATGACAAAGGGGGAGATTGTTGCAAGAATAAAAGGATTGAAGGTGTTGTCATTGATGTCAACTGGTCAATTGGTTATCAACTGGTTGTTGTTGTCATTAGTGTCATGGATATATGTTATTAGCTATGTATGTCAAGGATATTGAGAGAATTGTAATGAAGATATGTTGTAGATGTTTAGTGGTTGCTCTGGGTTTTTCTCCTATATTTGTATGGTTCAGATATGTTGATCATGGTTGTTGGAAGTTGCTATATCATGATTTTTGGCTATTGATTAATTATACATTGCAAGTTATGTTCACCAATTGTGAATTGTGGTTTTATGTGTTTTTGGTTGACATCCGAGAGAAATATTGTTGGTCCGGATTTCTCTTTGATGAAGTCTCGTGACTTGCGGTTATAGAGTTGAGTTGTTTTGATTGTATTGAAGATAACTTTGGTATCTGGAAATTTCATGCTTAATTGTTCTATGTGTTTTATAATGGTTTGGTGGACCTTATGTGGAATACTACTTTCGGAGTTAGTGAAACGTGTTGGATCTATTTGGGTCTTGATGAAGCGTGTGTTTGGGTCACCCTCATTCTAATTCCACCCTAGGATGTTTCGGTGCTGACCTAATTTGAGTTTGAATTTGGATGGTCGATTTTGGATTGTTTCAAAGTTGAAGATGATATAAATGCCGAATGAGTTAGGGAGAAGAAGTGAAGAGAACAACGGAAATAGAGATAAGTGTGAATCAGTGTGTGTGTGTGTATGATGCAAGTATGGAAGATCAATGCGAAGCCTAAATATTGAGTTTCTGGAAGAAGTGAGTTGAAGGTGCAGTCTATCATTCGTACATGTTTGCAAGTTGATTGAGCGAATTGTGGTGGATTTCTGTGTTGCATTGAGATTTTCTTCTCTCTATACCAAGTCTTTTTTTATCTTCTTTGTATCTTTGTGGCAATAAGCCCTCCAAGTTGTTAGCCCTATTGGACAGTGAGTCCTTGTTCCAGATAGTGAGTCCCTTTTTTGGCAATGGGCCTTGCTTCTCAAGCAGTGAGCCTCTTGTAATCAGTTTTGATATTCTCTATAGTGAGTTAATCCTCACCGTGGTTTTTCCCTTATTGGGTTTTCCACGTAAATCTGGTGTTATTGTGTTTATGTGATGGTTTTTAGTTTCAACACTAGTATTTAATTTTTAATCTGCTAAGAAATGTTAAGGATTAGTTCTAGTGAATGAATTAAAGTTTAAATCTATGACAACTAATTCACCACCCCCCCCCCCGCCCCTCCTCAGTTGTCTTTTTCAACATATACTTCTTCTTGCAATATAATCAGGATCTGTAAAAAGACTCCTAAGTGAGAACTTATGTACAAAGGTAATACATGTGATTCTCATTGTTCATATTATAATTGTGTATCTCATAAAAAATGCAATGCTAACATGTAGAAATATAGATATTTTGAGGGACATCTAGGGACCACATATTCTAGACTTTTTAGGAGATACAAAATCTCTCCAATATCTACAAAGAATTTTAAGTAATATGGTTACACACCACCCTCTCATGTACTCAAAAGGTTTGTTCCACAAAAAGTGCAATCACATGTTAAGTGTTATATCTATAAAGGTCCTCATTATGCCACAAATTGACTTGGAAAAAATCATAACTTTCTTGTTGTAGTTACATTTTTTGAGTTTGAGTTTGATAGATATAGTGTGGTGGGATATTCTTCTAGCAAACTAGACATTGCAACAACATGAAGAACAATATTATGAGTTACTAGAAATTTCAGAATCTTATAATATAGTTAAAGACAAACACACGAAAAAAATATGAGGGTAGCTTAGATTAGTATGAATCTAATATTGTTACTTTTAAAAAGCTTGATATTATCAGGAATGATACAACAAGAATCAAAATAATCTTCTTGGACCAACATAATTAAATAAAAACAATTAATGATAGTATGAAAGAAATAAATAAAGTACTCTTTGAAGCATATGCCAAAGATAATAAGCTAGAAGAATTTGAATTAGAAAAATAATTAGAGGAATCGACCTTAGTTGTATATCTAATAAATAATAGTGTATATATCATAATTGATTTAAATTTTCCTAGTTATAAGCTTTTCCGACATCTTTGTGGATTCAAGCTTAGCAAGGTTTTTTGCTAAGACAAAAGTTATTTTAGAAATATTTTGGAAAGAAATAGTAGAATTATCAAAAGGGCACTGTAATATCCCCTTTAAATTACTTTCAAATCTGTAACAATTATTTTTTTCTCATACATCCAAAATATGAAATTGGGTAAAAAATGAAATTGCAACATAAAATCTGATTTTTGCCTTTTTTAATGATTTTTTTGAAAAATGAAACACCTTGTTGCAATTAAACATGTTTTTGATATTAAAATGCAGCCATTTACATCAGAGAACAATACCCACAACTTGCATGCATTTTTCCAATGTTTATATTGACAAACAATCCCTGCAACTCCAACCAATAGCTACAACTTTCATTCCAAAAACCTCTAGAACTGATCACAGAATTTGGGGCAACAAATACATCTAAAATATTATAGAAAACTAATACAAATTGTCATCTCATACATTTTCTAGAAGTAATATAAATCTACTGCAACTATGCTCAAAACAGAGAACAAATATGAAGCCCAAACACATACTAAACCAAACCCAACTTGCAAGGAAACTCTCTCAACTCCACACCAAGGTTTTTTATGATAAAATATCAAAAAATACCATGAAATATCAAAAATTACACGTCCAAAAATCTGTCATTAACATTTGCAACAAATAAATCATTCAAACCCCAAATATCACACTTCCACCTACAACAAAAATACAAAATGTTGAAATAAACTTCAACTGTTCAACACAATGGCAATTCATATGTGAAACTACTCCTGAGACTATCAGAACCACTACCTTCAAGCCTCAATATGTTTGGTTTACAAACCTCAGAGATTCTTTCTTCTTTGGTTTCCTAGCCTCAAAAGAATATAAAACCTGTGAAGGAAAATATGCAAGAATAACTCCAAAAAAGCTATAAATTGTATTTTATATGAGTTTCCTTCTTTACGAAGCTTCTTGGACGCCCAAAATCAATGCCAAAATAGAAGGAATTTTTCCTCTCATAATTTTGTAACTCCTTTTCCAAATTGACCTCCAATAAATTAGCCATTTCACAAAAATATTTTATTTTATGAGAACTATTGTCAAAAGCAATTAAATCTACTTTTTTAATCCAAAACATGCTCCAAGATAAATTAAAAATAAATATTAATTTATCCCCCAACATTGATTTAATAAATTTTTCATGAAACTCTAAATTGCTTGATTTATTTGCATCTCTTGATTAGCAACATTGAAAACCAGGTTTACTAGTAACTGTTATTTTTAGAAAAAATGGCTATTTTTAGAAAAGGGGACATTACAGGCACTCCTTTATAGTAGAATAATTGAAGACACGAAGATATGCTTCATTACAAATTTTGTAGAATTTATGACATGGATAGTGACATGTTGCATGTATATTTATTTTTGGTAATATAGTTAGACTAGAATGTATGCATATTATTCCCCACGAACCAACATATTTGTTAAGCCCTATAGAAATTGAGGAAAAGGATGAGAATCTCAATGAATTGCTTGAAAGAGGCTTTATTAGGAAAATCAAAAGTCCATTTTCTTGTCCTCCTTTCTTTGTAAACAAAAGATTGAGAGGGAAAGAGGGAAAAAAATGATTTTTTATTAATTATAAACCTTTAAATAAAATTATTTTTCATTTTAATTATCCTATTCCTTTTAGTAGTGACCTAATTGAAAGAACAACCAATAAAAAGATCTTTTATGAATTTGACTGCAAATTACGGTTTTGATAAATAAAATAAAGGAGTAAGATAAATATAAGAGAACCTATATCGTGCATCAAGGTTCGTATGAATGAAATGTAATGTCATTTGGTTTATGTGCAACCCCTACTTATTTTTAGCATCAATCAAGATTTGAGACATTTAAAATATTTGTGTATTGTGTACATAGATGTAATATAATTATTTTTCTAATACTATTCCAACACACCAAGAACACTTAGAACTCTTGTTTGTTGCTATCAAGAATAGCAAAATCTATTTATCAACAAAGAAAATGGTCATAGGGAAAGGTGACATAGACCTTTCGGGTCTACATTTAGATTTGGGAAAAATCATGTTACATCCCCATATTTTGCAAAGGATTTAAGAACTCTTAGATGTCTTATTTGACAAAAAGAAAATTCAAAATTTTTTGGGTTGTCTAAATTATGTATCTTGTTTTTATGAAGATTTGGTCAAAGATAGAAAACAAATTCAAGACAAATTAAAGGAAAAGTCAAGGTTGGGATGAAAAATAACTATTGCATTGTCGGTGGATGGATGTGGGTAGTCTGGGTGTGACGGGGGTTTAGTTGATGCTCGGGTTGTGGGTTCTGATTCTGGTGTTGCGCAGGTGGATGTCCTTACTAAGGGCTTTCCTTCTTTGGGACGGGTGAAATCTTTCTCTGAGGCTGCTAAGGCAAGTTTATAGCCTCTTGCTCTGACTCGTTCTCGACCTCTGTTGTATGCTTGTGATTCCCCTGTTGTGGTTTGTGGACCTGAGCTAACTGAGAATGAGGAGTTTTATTTATTGCAAGGAGTGGTTTTTTAAGTTTAATGGCTTGTGGCCCTCCCTTCTTGATCTCCATAATTGGGTTTCCACCTCCTAGAAGCCGATGGTTGTTGGGGATATTGAGCTCTATGCATGTGCTAAGGGTTTCTTTATAGCAACCTTTGCCTCCTCCAGGGAGCGTGATCATCTGTTGGACAGGGGGTGGATGTGGGGGATTCATTCACTATCCATTAGACCTTGGTCTCGCTCTTTCAATCCCCTCACAGAGCCACTGAATACCCGACCTATTTGGGTCCGTCTATCGAATCTCCCTCTCCAGTTTTCGGAGGATTCATGTTATGAAGCTATTGGCAACACCATTGGACGCTTTTTGACGGGGGACTCTACGACTCAGGATCTTGGGCACACTATGGTAGCTCATATTTTAGTTGATTTGGACATCTCCAAACCCATCCATGGTGATGTAGTATTGTTGGTGGAGGATAGACCTTGGAAGCAGCTCTTGGACTATGAGGGTCTCCCTTTTTGGTGTAGGAGATATTTTTTTGTGGTTCATCTGGCCTCTAGTTGCCCACTTGCCCGTCGCAAGGGCACTGCTACTTCGTGGAAGGATGCTCTCCCGAATCATCTCAAGGTGGGTTCTCCTCCTTTGGAGGTTTCTTCTGTGAAGGTTCACCCTCTTGTGTCTTCTCGTGAGCCTGTGTTTAGCCCGACTCCTCTTCTGGCTATCCCTTCTGTGGAGCCTATGTTGGCTCATTTTGTTGACATTCTATCAGAGCCTGCTCGAACCTTGTTGGATGCCTCTGTTGGTCCTTTGATCGATTTTGTCTCCTCTCCCATGCTGTCGTCTCCCCGACGTGATAGCTCTTCGCCCTTGGCGGCTATTGTAGATCTGCTTCTCTCTCCTCACTCGGTGGATGCTTCTGAGCTTTCTTGGTCAGTTGTGTTGCAAAAAAAGAAGGGACTCCTTCGTTCTGGTGTTGCTTTGCGGCCTCGGGTTTTGGGAGTCAGTTTGGTCCCCTCATATTCTAGGGTTGTCTAGTGTTGTTCGACAACTCTCTGTCAGTTGTTTTTGTGTGTGGTATGTCCTCTCTTCCTAGTTCATTCTTGGTTTGAATTAGTGACCCTTTGGCCCTTGGGGCTCTCTGTGTAAAGGGTACAACACCCTGAAAATGTTGTGTATCTTATAAAAAATTGTTGTAGTCTAAAAAATAGAAAACAAGTGTGCAAATCTCCCTACTCTCCAAAAACCATAGCGAGGTATACCGTTAATCTTAGATACCGATGCATCTGACAAAACTTGATTTGTTGTGCTTACTTAGGGATATCCAAATGAGTAAAAGAAATTTGTGGATACATATATGGAAAATTCACAAATATGGAGAGTATATATCATATTTATGAGAAGAAGATTCTAACAGTAAAAAAGGAATTAAATTTTTTTTTTTTTTCTAAAGCCATAACATTTTACTATCAAGATTGATAGCCACACTATGAGGAACTTGCTCAAGAAAAAACCTAATAAGGATATTTCCTAGGGAAGAACAACATGATGGTATTTTCAATTTATTGGATATGATTTCACTATTGAGTGGATAAACGGTAAAACAATCCTCTTGCTAATGTTCTATCCAAGAAATTTGTTGCTACCATAATTATCATAGGACCAGATCAGAAGGCATAATATCTAATTTTGCGTACAAATCTTATTTTGATATAATTAGGAAATTTTATATATTAAATAGATGGTCAGATAGTCTAAGGACCATTATAATGAATTTCTAAGACTTTAGATACTTTGACATAGAAAATATTATCCTGAGAAAACTTGGTTTAGTTGATGCTCCATTTTCACTTAAGTTAAGAAATAATATGACAATTGTTAAATCATTGGGTTTACAACTCTGTTTTGGCCCAAGAAACGGAAAATTAATTCATTAATGACATGTAAATATGGATTCATAAATAGTATTACTATTCACCAATTCAAATTTGAAGATCATAGAGATATCATAGGAGTGATGCTAAGTCTAGATATAAGAGATTTTTTTTATCACATTAAGCCTAGATTTAGTCTTATCTTATTGGAAAGAATGGTTGATTATCTTGTACAACCTTGGAATTATCTGCTCCATAGGTTTGAGTTCTATTCTATTGCTAGATAATGGTTTTCAATACAATCCATGAGGATAGTAAAATAAAATTGAAGCCAACTCATATAGCTCAAAGAAGTGAATGGAACATTGTGTTACAAGGACAAACAAATAGAACTCAATTTGTAAATTCAAAGAAGACTCACATATTTGATTGAGATATACCATCCCATGCCAATTGATTTCTTGCCAAATGTCAAGAACAACATGTAAAGACATTTTTTGTGTATCAAGAAAGTTGGAAAGAAATTACCTAGGATGAAGACCTTTGTTGGCCACTTGATAGAGTTGTGGAAGACATAGTGGACCCTATGGTCTACTTTTCACTATTTTTTTTAGATTGTAGGAATTGGGTAGCCCCCCTATAAATTGTAGTGTGCCTAGTAAACTTTTTTCACATGACCAGTGACGTTGGTGTGACACGCCCTCTAGTACCATAGGGACGGAGGGGAGACTAGACTTTGTAACCTCTTGCTTGCAACAAGATGCTTTAGCCAATCGAGCTAGGCCCTCCACCCCTACTTTTCACTATTTATTTACTTTTAATACTTTTAATATATTGAAATTGAGAAACAAAGATCACATGGCTCCAATACACAAATTAATCATTCATCTTCAACACATACACCATTACATTCTATGGCTTTATAAAGCCTTTCTTCCTTCCAACTACCCAAACCACTAACTACCAACCAACACATAACTAATAAGTAACTAAAAACTAACATATAATAAATTAACATTAACATTATTACACTATTTTATGGCATGCACTAATAATTTCTAACACCTCTCTTTCATGCTGATATAAGGACTTTATTTTGGTGATGTAATATCAACAATTGACTTATCTCATACTTTCCCCCTTCAATGAAACTTTTCCTTTGGATGTTGGTTTCTATCATTAATTCATCTAATTACAATATGCAAATGAAAGATCTATTAAACCCTTATGACTCCATAAAAATATAAATTAAATTGGTAGTGAAAATTCAAATGTCTCTATCTTCTACATCAAATTATGAATTAAATATTAATATTGTTCTCAAATCGTTTCTGAGTTTTATTCTCCTCTTCATCAACTTTCCAAAACACTTTAAATTTCTAGATTTTATTAAAAAATAAGAAAGATCACATTTTTAGTGAGATTATATTAAATTGTCATTTTAAAATCAAAACAATGTACCAACAATAGAAGGGCACCTAATGAGAACATCATTCATCCATTGCACAACTTGACTATCCATCAAAGAGCATCATAATAATTTCATAACAATCTTGAAACAAATAAAATATCCCAGCTGAAAGCTGCAAAACTTCTTCTCAACCACCTTAACCTCTTGCACTTTTCTACAACACCTTAGATGTTTGCATCTTTGAATGTATAAATATTTTAAAATTTTGAATTTTCATATGAGAATGAACAAAGTGGAATGAAAAAATATGAAAAAAGAGAACAAATATGAAGAGAGTAGAGAAACAAAATGTAGATGGATGATGAATGCCAACAAATCTGCACGTGGCTTGCACTACGCCTCTACTGGAAAAATTCAAGATTGAAATGCAAATGGATGATGATGCCAACAAATTTGCACATGGTCTACACCACTCCTTTGTTGACAAGAATCATGAATGGTTGATAGATAACAATGAATTTTCCATGTGGTTCTCACTGCACCATCATTGAGCACCGCTTTGCAGAAGGAAAGACAAGTGAATGGAAGGAAACGAATGTACAAAAAACTTGCTCTAATACCATATTGAAATTGAGAAACAAAGAGCCAAAGGCTTCAACCCACAAATTATTCATTCATCTTCAACACATACATCATTACATTCTATGGATTTATAAAGCCTTTCTTACTTCTAATTACCCAAACCACTAACTACCAACTTAAAATAACTAATAACTAACTAAAAACTAACATCTAACAAATTAACATTAACATGCTAATTTATTATTTATTACATTATTCTATGTCATGCACTGATAATTTCTAACATAATCAACATATTTGTACAAACGTGTCTCATCTTTAGTCGGTATTCCTTGATGAAGCATTGTGTGATGAGCTATTGATCTAACCTCACAATGAGGCTTCACAAGCTCATTTTTATCAACAATTGTTAAATGTTGAGTTTGAATAGATGCATGCTCTTAGCTTGTACTTTAAGTGATCTTGCTTATAAAAAACCTATTATAGTTATTGTGTAATTTGGTATATTGGCTTTTACAAATTTTGTAATCTCATATGAAATTTATAAAATCATTCCAATAAATTCATTTCATTGAAGAATTTGTTTTGAAAGAGTCTGCTCAAGATTAGTTAACATATCAACAATTGAAACCCTCCTCTAGAGGTGAGGATAATTTGAAAGAATGGTTTGATGTAGAACATCAAGACCTCAAGATCTTGGATTATCCTTGTGTGTGAGTTGCTCTATTGTTGTAAATATATATTTTCTTTCGGGCATGTTTAATGCATACCATTTTAGAAAAGAAATCATTTAAATAGTCCACCAAGAATTTTAATGGTTTTAGAAGCAAGAACTAGTTTGGTTTTAACAAAAGGATTGAGTTGGACAACAGGTTGATCATTTCACATGCTTTAATCAAAAGCCCTATGTAACTAATTTTGGCCAAAGATAGGAGAGAAAGTTGGGATATCAAAACTCCTTGTTTGTTTTCTAGTTTAAATCCATTGTATTCATTTTATTTATGGTTGAGGTTTCTTGTTTACATTAACAAAAGCATTTCTTACCTTGAAGATTGATACATCATAAACAAAATTATTATGTAAACGTCATTGGCTTAACTTTTTTGCAGTTTCTATCTTCATCAACCATTGATCTCAATTCAAGATTGATGTCAAGCTTTGTGAAACTTTCCTATTGAAAAGTGAAGTATGCAAGTCATTTTTGCCAAGCATTAGATTGGATGCAATAACATGAATAACATAGGGCAAATATTGTTTGAAAATGTGCTCGGCAGGAGAAAGAACGCGAGTGTTTCTGCATTGGATCGATCCGTTGGGAGGTTTGTGGTGGTGGGTGTTGTGGATTCCGCGGCTGACTGCGTGCTTCCGGTTGGGGGTGTGGTTGGGGACGTCGACGGCTCCATTTCCCGTGGTGTTCCTCGCTCTTCCTCCTCCCTGCGCCCTGCTCTGGCTCTGTGTGCATTGGTTTAGGCCTCTTCGGCACCCCTGGCTGCCTCTGTACCTTGTGGTGCCCTCGGTCTCTCTCTTGCCGGTGACTCTGTTCCTTCCCTGTCCTTGGCACTGGTGACTGGTGTTGACGGGATTGGCGGCTTTGCTCCTGCCTCTCGTCCTCCTGCTGTTGGGTGTCCTGCAGGGAAGGTAACTTCCTTTTCTGATGCTGCTCGGGTGGTTGCGACTGGTGTTAACGGGATTGGGGGCTCTGCTCCTGCCTCTCGTCCTCTTGGTCCTGCGGGGAAGGTAAAATCCTTTTCTGATGCTGCTCGGGTGGGTGCTCGACCTCCTTCTCATAGATCTCTACTTTGTGCCCGGGACTCCCCAGTGGTAGTGAGTGGTCTGAAGATTGTTGAAAATGAAGAGTATTATTTGAAAACAAGGGTGGTTTGCAGATTCAATGGCCTGTGGCCATCCCTCCTGGATCTCCACGAATGGGTTGCGACTTCTTGAAAGCCCTTGGTTGTTGGGGAAATCGAACTCTACCCTAACGCTAGGGTCTTCTTTATCACAACCTTTGGCTCCCCACTTGAACAAGACTGTGTTCTATACAGAAGGTGGATGTGGGGTATTCATTCTCTGGCCATAAGGCCTTGGTCTCGTTCTTTCAACCCCCTTATGGAGCCGTTGAACACAAGACTTGTCTAGGTCCGTCTGTCGAACCTTCCTCTGCAGTTTTGGTAGGAATCATGCTTCGAGGCCATTGGCAATACCATTGGTCATTTCCTAATGGTGGATTCCACAACTAGGGAGTTTGGGCATACCACAGTCGCTCGGATGCTAGTTGATCTTGATATCTCCAAGCTTCTCCATGGGGATGTTGTTTTGCTGGTGGAGGACAGACCATGGAAGCAGCTCCTTGACTATGAGGGTCTCCCCTTTCGGTGTCAGAGGTGTTTTTCGGCGGGTCATCTGGCCTCTGCCTGTCCTCATAACCGCCGCAAGGGCATCGTGACTTGGTGGAACGATGCTCTCTTGAATCACCTCATGGTGGGCTCTCCTTCGATTGCTTCTTCGTTGGGGGTTGATGAACATACTTCTGATCCTCTATCGGACTTCCTTCCAGGGATCCTCTTTTGGAGCATTCTAGTGACGCTGGTATGATTGTGCCTGTCCGGTCCGCTAACATTGTTGTCTTTGTTCGCCCTCTGTCGGATGCCTCTGTTGTCCCTTTGGATGTTTCATGTTTGTGTGCTCCGCCTCCTTTCCTTGGTGGTTCTCCTGTGGTGTCTGGGGTAGAGCCGCTCCTTTCCCCAGTGGTACTCGACTCCGGGTCTCCTTGGTCGATTGTCCTTCGGAAGAAGAAGGCCCATGTTGCTGCTTCTCGGCCCAGGTCTGGTGGCGTCTGTTTGGACCCCCCTGGTTCTGTTGCTGCTTCTCGGCCCCTGACTCGTGGAGCCAACCTTGACCCCTATGTTTCTGGGTTTGTTTAATTTCTTTGGGTTTCTACAGCTGTCTATCAATTGTTGTTGGTTTTTCCTCTAGTTCAAGATTCTTCTTGAACTATGTTTTCTTTTGGCCTTTGAGCCCTGTGTAAAGGATACAACACTCTGTAAATGTTGCTTAACTTTTCAAAAACATAGGGCAAATAACTAAGAAGGGGTTGAATGTTTCTTCCTAAGGGGAGGAATGTTGTTCAACGCTTTTGGATCATCTTCAACATTTAATGTTGTGTTTCTAGCATCATTGCAAGAGACTCAACATTGAGGGGGTGTTGCATGGTTTCTCTTCTTCTCTCTTATGGGGGGTCTTTTCATCGAATTGGGTTTTATCCTTCTCATTTATTAATGAGAGTATTATGTTTTTCATCTCTCTTTTGAGGAGGATTTTTGTCCCCTTGGGTTTTCTCTTTTTCTTTGTTTGAGAGAGATTGCATTTGCCTTTGTACATGGGTGCCTAAAATGGCCTCGTAGCTGGAAGACATCTTTGTGTCATTTGCATAATAACAATCAACTACTCCCTAAATTGCACTTAAGGGGGGTGTTGGTGTAAATAAAGTCTTGTACCTAGTTAATTCATTACTAGGGGTCTTAGGGGACTTATTTACATGTTAAATTTACTTAAGTCCCAGGAGGGAATCTTTTTAGAAGGTGTTAGTTGTCATTAAATCTTATCTTATTTTTTTACTTTTAACACATGTGTCCTAGGTAGTTATGATAAGTTGTCACATGACATAGGATTAAGACACTTGTCATAATCTTGTTTAATCCTATGTCTCACCTTGGCTATATGTTGGTTGAAAATTTTGTATACTTGGGAAAGCATATAAAATTGTGGTTTCAACCATAGCACGTGAGTTAAACTCTCTTAATTAAGGGAAGGCTCCCCCTTTCAACTAAACAAAACTAATATGGGCAGGACGTCAATTGTTCCTCTTATTTCAGGAAAGATTATACTCTTTTCTCTTCGTAGAAAAGCAATAGCAAATGTTAGGAAAACTTATTACAACAGCTATGCAGTGAAACCAAGAAAGAGGAAATCTGAAAGCACAAAGACTTCCGTCACTTCCTCCGGGACGGGAAAACAACCAGCAAACGCAAAGTCTTGAGGAATGAAATCCTATCAACCCTTTTTAGAATGATTACTTAATGAAAATATACAGCATAAAACAGCACAAAGTCTGCAACTATGATGTATCTATTAACTACTTTATATGAGAACTACTACAAGCACAAAGACTTATAATTCTTCTCAATTTCTAACACTAACTACGAATTCAACCTTCAACATTTACAACACAAAGACTATGAATATTTTGATTGAATCTCCCTTCAACAATATACCACAATTCTCAAGTAATCACAAAGCAATGCTCCAAAATGACATAAGAACACAAAGGATGCAAAGTAAGGCTTCAACACAAAGTTTGAAATTCCAACTCCTTGATATTACTTGAAAATTCTCAACTTTATAACTATAAAGCTCAAAGTCTTTATGAGTACAAAATTCTGCAGAAATTTCTTGCTTTTTAAAAAGATAGATATTACAAAGGACCTCCTCAAGTATTTATAGGAGAGAGGCCTTGAGAAAAAGGTGGGAGGATCTCAACAAACTTGAGAAAATCTCTCAACCGCTAACTAATTGCAATTGACTTATTCAAAATTACAATCCAAATTGTGATTTGTCTTGTAAGAATTTACATGTAATTACGTTTTCCAAAACTGCAAGAAAAGAATACTTGCAATTTGCAAAACTTGTTTTTACATATATTTTGTTGAAAGTAAAAAACATAAAACAACCTAATGATTTCATTATGTCCCGTTCCTAGCTTTGAAAGATAGAAACTTGCTGATAATTTATTTCTAGACCAAGTGTACTTCTAGCAACGGCAACGGTCTTTATGATAACGGCAACGGTCTTTATGATAACATCATAGTATCTGACTATTGCCTCTTAATGCTCTCTGAAAGCAACTTGCATTTTGTTAAAGACCAGCTGATGATTGACAAACTTATGGATTGTATCCATAGAAAACTGATCTGAATCCAACTCCTGGTGAAGATTCACAGTAATCTGAGAAACAACATCACTAGCTGCAAGTAATTCACCTTCATGACTTAACATCTTGCAAGGGATTTTCTCAAAATCTAAAAGCATGTCATTTTCAACTTCAACACTCATTTCAAGGGTAGCCTGGATATCTTTGATAAGATCTTGAATAACTAATGACTTGTTTGTCATAAGTTCCTCAAATTCTATGTATTTTTCTCTCTTTGAAATCACTGAATTGCTGCATAGAATTTCTAGTTTCACTTGATCAATCTCATGCTAGATTTTTAAGTCTTTCTCAAGAGAATGTAGATTTTGTTGAAAGGCTTCTAGAGTTTGATTCATTTTGAATCTTGCTGCTTTGATAGTATTTAAATCCTTCAATGCCTTTTCAACCACCGGTATCCCTTGATCAATTAGTTGGGCTGTCCAGGAATCAACTGCTTTAGCTTTTTGCGCAATTCTCTCTAATTGCCTGACTGATTCCTTAGGAGCAAACAAAGATGATGAACCAATTGTTTCTGATGACCCACTAATCCTTTGAACAACTAAAACAAGTTGTTCATTTTCCTCTTTGAGCTTCTCCTTCTTGGCTAGAAGTTCATTGTAGTTTTGTGCCAAAATTGTCACTTAACTCTGAGCATCTTGCATCACATTAGCATGAGTCTGCTTACCCAATTCCACCCTAGTGAATCTGTAATCAGAAACTTGCATCTCTTCATGTGGCTTGTCGACAAGAGGCTCTGCTATCTTAGCATATTTCATCTTGCTGCTGTCAACAAATACATGTGAGACTGTTTTGGCCTTCTTTGCAATCATCAGTTTAGATTTCTTTAATTTTTGGAAATCAAACACATCAAGAGAGACTGCTTGTTTCTTCCTCTTTGGAGCAACTGAGTTTAACCATGGAGGAAGGTCCAAGGTTCCTACCTCTGAAACAACTGCAGTCTGTGTAGAAATGGACTCAGTTTGTGTCACAACTGAAATTCTAGGAGGCGCCTCAATTTGCACAGCCACCATAGTTTGCTCAGAAGACAAATTATGATTAGGATCAGCCATGAAACAATCAAAGCTTGCTGCTAATGTATCTATTTCTGGGAGAGTTATCTCTGATATTGCCGAAAAGATTGGATTTGTATCAAAAACATTCTCCAAGTTGTCACGCAAGCTTCTCACCGGTGTATTCATTACTGATGTAGCCGAGGAATGATGAATAGCTTCTGAAGGTGGGATGGAAGAAACGAATACTGTGGAAAAAGAATCAACATCACTGTCAATGGGAGAAATAGGAGATATTGCTGAAACAGGTATTGGAGCTTCAACACGAGGAGACATTTCACTTAGAATAGTGGAGGTTTCAAGAACCTCCTCCTCTTGCTGATCCAAAACTTGAATCTGCGTTTCCTGAACTTCTTTCCCCTTCACTGTTTCCTTTTCCAACGATTCCTTTACAGCCCGGCTTACTCTTAACTTAATTATAGTACCTGAAGAAGAAGCTCCTTCTTTTGATTTATCTCTAATCTCTGACTTCAATCCTTTAGGCCTAGCTGAATCATTCTCAGCTCCATTTCTGATTTTTAGAGTCTTAATACCTATGCTCTTAAGCCAAGTGTTGGTATTTGCTAAGACTGACTGAAATCTATCAAAAATGGAGGTAGATTCCTTATGAGACCACTAGATTGCAGGAATAGAAGCGTTAGCTACCTCTTGTTCTTCATATTCAAGATCTAAAACCTGCCCATCATCAATTATTCCTTCTGGAACTAAGGTAAGATTAAGATCAATAACTTGTTCCACTATGAGCCTACAATAATCCACTTTATAGATGTCCTTTTCTGTTTGGAGGTCTACCCAAATGTCTTCAATGCGATGTACATGAGTGAAGGCTCTTTTAATCTTGTCTTTCACTCTTCTGTAGTCAAATTCCATTCTGGCCTGGAATTTCTTCAACTTTATTTCTTGAAGTTCAGCTTCCATTGCTTTTGCCCTTGAGGAAGTTGTCAAAGAGTACCTCCCAATTATCAATGGATTATGTGATGAGATACTGACTCCAATCTTATGTTGGGTAGCTTGGCGTGCATGTACTGTCATCAACTGCCTTCCTAGCTCCATCAAAATGATTCTATCTGTTGAATACCTTGGAAGCATATAAGGCTAATCTTCAAAACAGCGAACTCTCATATAAGTGAAGGTAGGGAACTAAAGAAATAAGCAACCATACTCATTTACTTTTCTCCAGGCAGCCTCAGACACCCTTTTGTTTTCCAGTGCTTTGTCAAACAAACACATGAAATGACCAAAGAAAGCATCTTGAACTCTTTTGTAATGCACTCGACTTTGCCTTAAAGTCAGTTGATCATAATACTCCCATACAGGAACCAATGATCTATCACCTCTAGTAGAAAGGCCTGGAAATTGCCTCAATGAAGCTGCTATATAAACCAAATACGAGTTCATGTAGAAGGTGAGTGTGGTTGGAACCTATGCAAGTTGTTCACACAAACTGTCACTGATTATTTCACCCCAAAAGATTGGGTACTGTGCTTTCCTGATAACCACAATGAACTTATACATCCAGTTTTCAAACATATTAGAAACTTTCAACCCCACTATTCTACTTAAAAGAGTGATCATATCATTAATTTCTTCTTTAAAATCAGACCGATACAATTTGGGTATCCGGGTTACACAAGGTCGTGATTTGAGAAGCCATCTATGATTGATATGTTTGATACAATCATTCTTTTTCTGGTCGAAATGATTATGGTCACTCTTCACTGTGATCTCTGAATATGTAGGAGCATCAGGAACTTTGAAGATTCGGTTGATAGTCTCAGGATCAAGCCTGATAACTGCGTTGCCGTCATCATCCCTGATGGTTCTGGATTCATTATCAAAACGGGATGCACATGCAAGAACGAATTCCAGCTCAAGGGCAGCAACAGGAAAAGAAGATACCAGGTGAATATGACTTCTCAACAACAACTGCATATCGTGAGAAGTTGATTTCTCTGCCCTTTTGAGAAACTCAGACATATCAACATGCCCAATTTCTGTGTCCTTGATCTCATCTATGTTGGAGACCACATGAGATGAAGAAATCTCATTCTGATACTTATCAAACTTATATTTCATCTTTTTGTTTGCTGGAGAAGTCGGTTCGTCTGTCATTGAACAGGAATCTGCAAGACTGCGGTGAAAACCCCATAAGGTTAGAACATCATTAGCATCAACATGCGAAGACATAGTAGCCATTATCAACAAGACTCAAACCCTAGGGCAATGAAACTGCCTTCTGAATGATGATGGAGAATGAATGGGGAAAGACCAATTTAGATCTTGGTGAAGTGATTGCGATTGAAAACAATGCTTTGTCCTTTTGGAACAGCAAGTCAAAAAGAAGGGTTTTCTAACTTAAAATTGGAGATAAGTCAAAAAGTTCAACTTTTGAGCTTATTAGAGCATTTCGGGTTTTTGAATGTTTTCAACAACTTTATAAAGTGCAATCGGGATTTTTGGACATTTAAACAATTTTTATTTTTTGCAACTTTCAAACGATTGCAATTTTCATGACAAACCTGGAGTTGCCTTTTGGTACTAAAAACCCGAAATTGAGACAAGGCATTTTTTTTATGAAAATGAAGGTAAATGAGATGGGAAATAAATGTGAATAAATGGGATATGGCGAAATGAAAGAGGTGGATTTAGTGAAGGAAAACGGTAATGGAAAATAGAGAATGGAGAAGTGAGAAAAAACGCGTTTTGGCTAAAAGGAAAGATGCTTACCAAAAATAGATTTTGTGATAATGACAAAAGTGATAATAACAATACACGTTTTTCATTCTTAAGATAGCGGTAGTCCTTCATGAAATCGACTTTACTAACAAACAAGAAGATGGCCTCTAAACAATGACAAGGAAAAGCTAAAACAAACCGCAAAAAACGCGTTTTTATTCTTAAGATGGTGAGATAACGATTCTCAAAGTTGAAGATGAGTAACGATAATGCCATCAACAAAACGCGAACAAGTAGGAAGAAAACACGTTTAAAATAAAGACAGCAACAGAAAACGCCAAGCAAAACACAATCTCATCATGAAAAAAAAACACGTTTTTCATTCTTAATATACCCGTCACTTATATCCAGCAAAACGTGATTTGCTAAAGATAAAAACCAAATAAAAGATGAGAAAAAGGAATCATACTTGGAAGAAAAGAAGCTGAAACACAGAATGAAGAAGAAGAACCCTAGCTAATTTGAATTTTCTTTCTTAGACAATGGGAGCCTAAATATCCAAGCTGGGGGCGTGATTCTTGTGGAAGGATTTATGAAAGCTCCCAAGGAAAGAGGAAAGCAATCAAATTGGGACACAAACTCTTCAAATCTGAGCAAACTTCTTCAAATCGGGTTTCAAAAACCAAATAGCAACAAGAACAAGCAAATTCGAGTTTTTTATTTCACTTAGCAACTTTATTTTTTGTCAAATGAATAAATCGGACATTTCAACTCATATAACAATTTTCATTTTAACAAAATGAGGGTTTTTGAGCAACTTAAACAATTTCGGGCTTTTTACTTCCTTTGACAATTTTTCTTTTAACAAAAATCAGAACTTTTGAGCCACTTGAGCAATTTCGGGTTTTTGAACCACTTTAACAATTTCGGACTTTTTGAATCACTAAAGCAATTTCAGACTTTCTATTCACTTTAGCAATTTTGCTTTTAGGCTTGAAATTCCCTATTCTGCTAAGCTGCCTAAAAAACCCGAATTTGACCAAAAAGACAAGAAAAAAGACTCAGAATTTGACAAAAACGAAAAGGGAAGCTGATGAAAGGATGCCCAAGGGGATCATCAATTAAAACCTGAAGTTTTTTGACCTCAACACCTCATAAAACTTGCTTTAGAGAGAAAAACTTCAAATTTTTTGGTAGGTTGCTCCAATTTTTGTCATGTCAAAAATTGAGGACAACACTATATAACCAGGTGGTCTCATATGTAACAATTGTAATATTGAATTCTTGGATAATCAATTCAAGTGCAATCTTGAGCATTACATATTGATCTATCTTGTGCTTTCATGAAGTTCCTAGACATTGGGGGCAATAATCTTTAGCCAAATCTTGCATGGTGTAGAGTTATTCTATACCAACTCTTACAAAAATAAGGCACCCAACTAATCTTAGAGCTTGAAAATGGGTGCTAACTTGCCTATGCTTAGTCACCCTTGCCTCCAATCCTTTAATTCTACCTCTTTTATTTATGAAAATCCCCTTTTTATCCTACCTCTATCACCCAATGGATTAATTTTCCTATCACCTTTGGATGCCCAACTTGCATGTGAATATGGCATGGTTGTATGACATGACATGACCTCCCTTAGATGCCATATGACATGACATGACCTCCCTTAGATGCCTTATGGGAGATATCCAACTAACCCATTAAATTGGGCCTATTTGCCTCCCATCCAAGCCGTAGTCTCCTCTTTGCCCACACTCTTCTCTTCTCCCTTTTGGTTATTTGTTTGTTTGTTTTTCTTGCTTCCTTCTCCAAGGGTTGATGGGAAGAAATGTTGGTTTTTAACTTATTTTGTTTTTTGTTTTTTTTACTTTATATTACATGATAAGGTTCAATGGGCTTATTTTCTCTTTGACTTATTTTATTCTCTCTCTCTCCCTCTCTCTCTCTCTCTTTATATATATAATGACTTTCAATAGTTCATAAGGTTGTCAGAACTTGAATCAAGGTTATTATAGTACCTCTGTAGACAAAAGAGGAAATGAGCGATCAAAGAAATCAAATGAGCATCTAGGTTTCTAAGGTTATGCTCGAGATTTAGACAATCCTTGCAACTCAAGCTTTTGATAAAAGAATCATTTAAATATCCTATTGCATACTCAATAACTAGTTATGTCATTGGTGGTTTGGGAAAAACATTATCATCAAGGTCTTGATGTTGGGTTGGCATTATGATCTCTTGACCTCTCTCAATGGAACCATAGAATCTATCTCACCTTGCACCCTAGATGCCTGCAACCAACAATAATCTTTGCACAATCCACGAACAAAAGATTAGTCCAATTAGTTGGAAATACATTTCATGCATTAGTTTTTTTAGATAACACAATTAATAATAACATTCATTAATGGTAAACATTAATGGTTTGTAAACACACCCACATACACACACACAATCCAATAACATTTTACGATTACAAGTTCCACTCTTAGTCCAAATTATAATAGGGATAAGGGTCTCACAAAAAATGATAAGGGGTTCCTAGGGATGTGACATTTTTATGATAGCAACAATTATCTTTTTTATTTGTTTCTAATATAATAAATTTGTAAACATTATATAATGGTGTTATTTGCATTTAGATTTCAAATAGTGATTCTTGTGCCTACTTGTTAAAATTTTTCTTCACTAAATTATTACCTTGTGAGTTAATCATCTTATGGATTATGTAAAATCTTATAACTAATGCAACTTGTAATTTTTAATTTGTATATTTAATTGAAAGATGCAAGTATTCATTAGTAGAGTTAGATTCTTTTTGCAATAGATAGCCATAAAATATAAAATCTCCCATCTAGTTCATAAGTGTATATCAACCTTTTGTCCTAGGCAAATCCAAAAAAAATGCACCTATAGTTTTGTTTAGCATGATCATTAACTACCTAAAAACATTGTACATATTCTAAATAGCGATTGATTAGTATCCAAATTATGTTAGTTTTTGCTTACAAGGAGCTTCCCCTTTTAATTCGAATAGTATATCTAGCATGCATCTTTTTTTGTTGTTGTACTAAAAGGTGTGAATTAAAATGCTTACACTTTGCATAATAAAAACCTAATGGCTTATGATAAGGATCCACATCAGGTCTCTAACAAGAAGTTCTTAAACCCTTGTTGAATTATTACAATTATCTCCAAGGAGAAGAAGAGGAAGATCTAGAACTAGAACATCAAATCAAGGTCCTAAGATTTTTTCTTGGCAACCTAGTCATACACTTCATCTTATGATGTTCATGGTACTTTAAAAAGTCAATCCTTTTGTCACACAGGTCATAGGAAGCCCATTGAATTTGTAGGGATGTAATGATACCCTAGCATCTAGGTTGAAGGATCTCTTATTTTGTTGGTGAAAATTCAGAGAGATCATGTGTCTCTAGTTGAACAATTAATCACTACTAAAGAAGAACATTTGGAGTTCATCTACGATTTCAATACCAGATTTATCAATAAAATGGTCATATGAATTATCTCTTTGCTAAAACAGTATATAGAAGAACATTAATAGAAGAAGTTATAAGAATGACTATTCTTTGCTAAAAGAATAACTAAAAACACTATACGTGGACCATACCTTTCATGCAATTTTTTTTTTTTAAAGAATAACTAAAAACACTACATGTGGACCATACCTTTCATGCAATTTTTTATTAAAAAAATATAGAAAGGAATTTGCGCATTTAGATTGAAATTTGGTTGATATGTCAAAATTACAGCATTGAAGTCACATCCAAAAAGTGTTTTTAATTTTCATCACTCTTACTTTTATTTTTCTTGGTCTTATTGTGGATATACAATCTCTAAAGTGGATTTCACATTCATTTCGAATCCCATGGTGAAAGAAATTATGAACAAATAAGTCAATTTTTTCCCAAGGAAGATTTTTAAATTGATCTCTTCATTGGACATCTCATTCAAAGTTGACTATGATTTTCTTTGAAGCTAATATTGTTTCAATTTGTTATATCTTTTTTCAACACAAGATTTGTACATTCAAAAAATCTAAATATGCCATCTTGTTGGACATCTCAAATATACGATGAGGCTTGACTTTGAAACATGAGTTGTATATATCTAAAATTCAATCAACTTTTAAAAAACCTTAAGAAAATCTTGCATAATCTTGACTTTCCATCAAAGAACTTTTTTTTTAATAAAATTGTTATTTTTAACATGCTGAGTTGTTACTGATCTACATATCTCCATTCTAATTTGGACGACTTTGTGAATGCGGAGCATTATATCGAAGTTGGTAAGGGAACTCATGCAATAATAGCAAAGGCACATTAGCATTGATTTTAAAGCAGCAATGATCAGTCTGACATTTTTTTGCATCAGAAAAATAAGGATTATGGGAAACATGTGCAAGCAAGGGACTATGAATAAATATACAAGGTAAGATTATACAATTAACTCAAGTTAAAATGACTAGCAAATGGCTACTTCTGCATTATGTTCATCTGATTTACCTGATTGATTTAATTCATTTTGCAGTTTTTTTCCCTTCTGCCTTAGACGTCTATTACTTTCTAGATGAATCAAGAGAGCTGTAATGTCCGAAGGATTAACACCCCCTACCCTTGATGCCTGACCTATAGTTTGTGGCTGAATCTGCAGTATTAACCAAAATGGATCTTAGTTTTTCAGAAATACATCAGTGTTAACAAAAACTTGGAGGTAGATATCTTATGTCAGGTATCGCTTCTAATATTAAGAATGTAGACTCATGTCTTCAAAATCTCTCTATGAGAGCACCCTATAGACATTTAAAATTCACCTCATCTAAAAAAATAATTAATATCATCCACAATTCACTCGACTAATTAAATCCAAATCACTAAATTATTAAAAATAATAAATAAAATTCTATTTCCATCTCATTCTTAAAATAAATTAATTTAACACATTTCCACCCTATCAGTAAATTTAAATAATTAAATCCACTTCCATTTAATTATTAAATTAAATCCATTCCACATCATTATTAAATAAAATAAATAAAATCCATTTTCACCTAATTATTAATTAAATCCATTTCCACTTGATGATTAAATAAATTAAGTCTAATTCCATCCCATTATTAAAATTAAATTCACTTTCCAAGTCATTATTAAATAAAATAAAATAAGTCCACTCTCACCCACTTAAAATAAATAAATAAAATTTAAATAAATTTATCCCTTCAAAATTCAAATAAATATGTCCACATCATCCATTCATAATAATTAAATTAATTAAGTTAAATTAAAGAGCTCCCTTGCATGTGATCCCAACCCCAAAGTGCATCTCTACCATCCACCCATCATTTAATCTCAACTATTCACATCCCAATTCAACAACATATAAATTAAGCCATCAATTCTTCATCACACACACGAGTACGCAAGCATAACATAGCATGAACATCCACCAATCATATAGCATGTACAAACTCTCACATAGATCATCAAGCATAAGCATACACATACACATATCAGCTATTAAGATCTTGGAGAATCTAAGAGTAACTACATCGCTCATATCCATGAGCAAGTCCACTCAACAAAGAAGATCTCTTGCTTGGTAAGTGAAGGTAAGAATTATTTTATTTGGTGTTCTTTATGCTCAGTCTAAAGGTATTTTACTTGACTTAGAATGAAGATTTAATATGATTTTAATCTCTTGCATGTTGTTCTAGATCTAGCATCATACATTTTGTCCTTCACTAATTTTTGGTTTTGAAATATTTTTGTAGCCTAGTTTTTCTTTGTGTATTTATGTTTGTGTGACTTACCTATACTTTTCTCTTGCACTTCATATAATCTGAAGAATTAAAAACAATATATTCACTTGTCTTAATAATAGTTTGTGTATGCTCTTCTCTTGTACTTTATGTGATCCTAAGAATCAAAAGCATCTATTTCTTTTTATTTTTATTTTTAAAAGTCTAGCGCATTCCACTTAACGTTAGCCAAAGTCCATGTTCCATGGGCTATCTAAATTCCTTGGAGGAACTATTGTTCTAGGCTAAGTTGAAATTCCCATATAGGTTTCTAGTGAAGTTGATGAAGAGTTGACTTCTCAAGCTAAGCTGTTAGACAAGACCCTTGCATCACAAACTCGGGCCTTGCATACTGCAAGTTATATTGAGGACTCTCTTATTTGAGTCTTGTTTAAGCATAGATTAGAAAACCATTGACTATTTGTAACTTATGATGCATTAGTAAGTTGTTAGCCCTAGGAAGTTACTGCATATCATTGAAACACATTCATGCCATGCAAAATCCACCCAATATAACTATTCCAGCTAGACAACCAAAACAGGAGATAAAATGAAGACAATACACCTCTACAAGAACCATTAGAAATGGTGTTTTACAGATTGGTTAATGCAAACATGATAGTCTTTCCACATATTAAACCTTTAATGAAAGCAAACCTAAGACAACATGGTATAGAGAACATGAATATTGTGAATATTGTAAGATCAAAGGTCACTCCATTAACAATTGCACACAATTGAAGAATTATGTTCAAAACTTAATTGATAATGGGATATTGAGGTAGAACTAGAAGTACAACATCATCACCTAACAAACAATTGGGGTTATATCAAAACCCTTTTCCAAAGTATGATCTACTGTGTCCATTATCCACTCAAAGCCAAAATCAAAACAATCACAACATTTTTTATACCATAAAGCCTCTCACACATGATGTTGTAGTTGTCACATTGAGCACCCTAACAACCAGATAGCTACCATCAAAATAAATGCTCCTAATTGTGCCATTACTTTGAGACATAATAAGATCTCTATTCAAGGGTCTTATCAAACAACTTGAGAAGAATCCAATACAAATCTCAACCATGGAGCTTCTCAAAACATATGATGTTCATAGGGATACATTGAATAAATTGCCATTGGAGTCAAGAGTCACAAACAATATTGATCCATTACAATTTCAAATGCTCATGGGACAATCATCCTCAAACCACCACCTCACATTTAGCCAACATGAGATCCCTCCTATAGGACCATGTCATAATTTCCCTTGTACATCAAAGCCTTCATCACTAGGCATAAAGTGAATAGAGTGCTTGTCGATAATGGATCAAGTTTGAACATTTGCACTTAGACTGATACATCTTGATTACTTGGAAAAGTCCTTGGATCAACACACTATTACTATCAAGGCTTATGATAATGCAAAATGAGAGTCCATAAGGATAATACATCTACCAATTGAAGTTAGGATTGTCTTGCTACAAACCTTGCTACATGTCATTGATCTTGATCTTCCATATAATATCCTCTTGGACCACCCTTGGATCCATGCCATGCAAGATATTCCTTCTATATTCCATCAATGCATTACTTTTCCTCATTTAGGAATGGAAATAACTAATTCCCATTGATCAAATATGGTAAAATGTTAAAGGTTTACTACCTAAACACCAATCACTGCTCCATAATTGAAGCATCGTCGATACTTGAAGCAAAAAAATCATTATCCTACATAGATCTAGATAAACTCACATCCACATCCACCAATTTGCATCCTAAAACCCATATCAAGATCATTGATAAAGGTTGTGGAGAATACAAGATCCAAGATGCCTTTCATATAGGTGTTAGTTTTGTGATCAGAAATGAAAGCAATCAGAAAATGTAATACATAATACAATGAACACCACAAGATACCCTGGGAAAACCCTCCAACTCGAGGGGAAAAAACCCAGCAAATATATCGCTTATATATTCAGGAATAAGAGCAGAAATCTGCTTACAACTCAGGCCCAACACAAGGCCGAATTTGATACAATGAATAATAGCACCTCTCCTAGATGCGAAGATACAACATGAATATATTTCTCCTTGAAATCAATCTGCTGTAACAATATAATGGTCTGTTGCTCAAGATGATGATCTGCTGCACAACTGCAAACTTCTTCTAGGAATGCGAATATGATGAATGAACTTGATGATGAAATTTGATGAACAACACCTTGTACTTATACAAAACAATGTGACTCTTCATGAGGTCGGCCTCATTAAGAATTTCCAATTATTAAATAGGTCGGCCATCATAAAGAAGTCGGCCCAAATAAATAATAAATATTATGCCAAGTGAAGCGCCTCTTCACTTTAATAGATGCAATAAATGAATAGCCGTTACGCTATATGAAATTTATTGCTCAACAAGCAAGGCAGAAGTATGTAACCCGAAGCTACAACATCAACACTCCCTCTTAGCTAGGGAGGAATACTTCCGATACACACTGTCATGGAATCTCTCAACATGACACCCACAATGGCTACACCCATATGTGGAAGGGGCTCATCAAAGATTCACTCAATCGTGATATCAACCATCATGGCTACTCCCATGTATGGTAAGGCATATGTGCACAAGTGCCCATCATGGAATCACTCAACGTGATGTCGTCATCTCAACATGACATTCACCATGGATACCCCCAGAGGGTGAATAAACACGAGTACAAGAAAATCATCACAGACTCTCTCACGTGAAGTTTTCATGGAGTCACTCAACATTACATCCACCATGGCTACTCCCAGAGGGTGGAAAACAAGGGCTTACACCTCAAATTTCTTTAAAAGAGAAAAATGCATTAGAGAAAATTACAGAAGATCACTGAAGTTGAGTCTCCCTCTCAACTAGGGCTTCATTCTCCACAATACCAAGCTTGTCTTGGAAGTACGCAAACTTTACTTTGGAGAGAGGCTTGGTGAGAATGTATGTTGTCTGCTCATCGGTGTTAATATACTTCAACTGGATTGCTTTCCTCAATACCATATCTTTGATATAGTGGTATTTGATCTCAACATGTTTGGTTCTGTCATGAAACACTGGATTGACAAAAAGCTTCACACAACTTTGATTATCACAATGAATGATAGTCGGCTCCAATGATTGTCCAAACAATCCTGCAAGGAGCTTTTGAAGCCTTCGAAGCCACACTGCTTCTCGAGCTACCACACACGCTACAATGTACTCGGCCTCTGTGGTGCTCAGTGCCACTAAAGACTGCTTCCTGCTACACCAGGAGATAATCACATACCCCAAACTGAAACAACATCCAGAGGTGCTCTTCTGATCAGCAACACACCCTGCCCAATCAGAATCAGTATAACCATGCAACTTCAAGTCCACACCAGAAGAATATCTCAAGCCATACCCAACTGTGCCATGCAAGTATCTCAAGATATGCTTTGTTGCAACTAGGTATATTTGCCTTGGTTCACACATGAATTGACATGTACTCACAGCATAGCAAATATCTGGTCTAGTATTGACTAGATACATCAATGATCCAATCAACTACCTATACATATTAGGATCCACCAGATCTGAACTAGCTACAGCCTCTTTTAACTTCTGAAAATTGGTTTCCATAGGTGTAGACATGGATTTGCAATCCATCATACCAAATCTCTTCAAGATGTCTATTGTATACTTCCCTTGACTTAGAATGATCTCATTAGGCCTCTGCCATACTTCTAAACCAAGGAAGTAATGCATGTACTTAAGATCCTTCATTTCAAATTCAAAAACTCACTCCTTCTTGCATTTGATAATGAGGTGTTCTTCTCCGGTAAGAAATAGATCATCAACATAGAGAACCAAGATCAATGGTTCGCCATCAATTACCTTGAAGTACAGGTTTCAATCAGCATCATTCTTGGAGAAGCCCAAGCTCAGTAGGTATTGATCAATCCTCTCATACCAAGCACGAGGAGCCTTCTTAAGGCCATACAAAGCCTTCTTCAATCTGCAAACATGAGACTCCTTCCCATGAACCTCAAATCCATCAGGTTGCTCAACATATACCTCTTCTTCAATTACACCATTTAGAAATGTTGTCTTGATGTCCATTTGGTGTTACTTCCATCCTTTAGCCGTTGCAATAGCAATGATAGTCCTAATGGAGGTATAACGAGTAACTGGACCAAATGTTTCCTTGTAATCTATTCCCTCTTTCTGAGAGAACCCCCTAGCCAGAAATTTAGCCTTGTACTTCTCAATGCTTCCATTAGCCGCATGCTTGATCTTGAAAAGCCACTTAGAAGATACGACAGATTTGCCTTCTGGTCTAGGTACAATGTCCCAAACATCGTTCTTAAGGATAGATTGATATTCTTCAGCCATAGCATCTCTCATACTTGTTGACTTGTAGCTTCCTCAATATTAGAAGGTTCAGACTCAATGATATGACTCATCAATGCAACAAAGCTTGAAAACTTCTAAGGTCTTTTGCTTTCTCTAAATATTCCTCTAGGGGCTGCAAACTTTTCTACCTCTTGCATTGTTTGCCTAGCCCATAGAGGTCTCTTTCAACCAATAACAATGTCTGTAGGCCCATTAGTAGATTCCAGAGGCTCAATTGGATCATCATCTTCTTTAGGATCAATAGCCTCCCTCTGAATCTCAGGAGTATGGTCAACTTCCATGTCCTGAGGAGACTCTTGGTCTTCATTGTCTATCTCCATGTGAGAGCCTTTAGATCTCTTCAATGCAACATCTTCTTCAAATGTAACATCCCTTCTGATCTCTATCAGTTTCTGACCTGGTATATAAATCCTGTAGGCTTTTGAGGACTCACTGTAGCCCACAAATATTCCCTTCTTGCCAGATGGTTCCAACTTTGTCCTTTTATCTTTAGGGACATGAACATACACAGGACAACCAAATATTCTCAAATGATTGACTTCAGGCTTCACTCCTGTGAAAGCTTCTTCAGGAGTAATGTTCTCCGAGATACAATGAGGGCTCTAATTCAGAACATACACAGTTGTCCTAGAAGCTTCGGCCCAAAGGAAGATTTGCAGATCCTGATCATGAATCATGGCCTTAGCTGCTTCTAAAATAGATTTGTTCTTCCTTTCTGCTACACTGTTTTATTGTGGATTGTAGGGAACACAAAACTCCCTCTTAATTCCTGCTTCAACACAAAAGTTACGAAAGCTTCCAGGGATGTATTCTCCTTCGTTGTCAGATCTCAAAACTTTGATCCTCTTCTCAGACAAGTTCTTTACTTGAGCTTTAAATTCCTTGAATCTCCCAAGTACTTCCTCAGATTCTTTAGTCTTTAAGAAATAAATCCAAGTCTTTCTAGAGTAATCATCAATGAAAATTACATAATACAAGAAACCACTCAAAGAAGCAATAGACATTGGACCACACAAATCAGAATGAACAAGATCTAGAATGCATTTGGATCTACTTTCACTACTATGAAAGGGTCTTTTAGTATTCTTACCTAATGCGCATCCTCGGCAAGTACCTTCATGCTCCTGGCTGAGTTTAGGAATGTCGGTGACCATCTTCTCCATGGTTGGAAGCGCTCAGAAGTGAATGTGAGCAAGTCTTCTATGCCAAAGCTCACACGAACTTGATGTATCATGCAACACAGCCTGTAGTGGACGAGTGGAAAGTCTGTAGAGACATTCTTGCCGAACACCAATCACTCGGGCTGATTTGATGCTAGAGTTCTTCGGCCATGCAAGAACTTTACCTTTGGAGAATGCAACTTGATATCCCTTATCCTCCGAGGCTGAAATAGAGATAAGGCTCCGCTTGATGCTCGGTACAAATAGTACATCACTCAACTGCAAGGAGATGTCGGAATCTAAGTGAAGAGTAGAGGTCCCAACACCATTCACTAAATAACATGCATCATCTCCAATTATGACTTGAACACTTGTATCTCTCATCACCAAATCTGAAAGATGTTCTCTAAATCCAATAATGTGACGAGAGGCGCCACTATCAATCAACCAAATGTTGCTATCTGCTGGAACATTGCTTGATAAAGCAGAATAGAATAGAAATTTACTTGAATCCTTTAGAGGAGAGATCTCACCCACATCCGCAATTGAAGGATGCTGATTTGGTCTAGTTGGCAATCCTTTGCATAGTGACCAAAATTGTCACATCTGAAGCACTGTATGTGGGAAAAATCCTTCTTCTTTTTAGATGTAGGAGCATCATCAGATCTTCTATCTTTATTCCTTTTAAAGTAGCCTTTATTTCCTTCTCTTCCTCTCTTCTTCGAAGATTGAGTGGCAAGTACATGAATCTCCTCATTGATAGAACTTTGCCCATTGCCTCTTGCTGCTAATCTCAATTCCTCTTAAATGCAATCTGCCCTCAAGCAATCAAACTTAGGTAGCTTTGATCTCGCACTAATGCCTTGGATATATGGTTCCCAAGATTTAGGAAGACCATTAAGAGCCAACATGGCCAAATCCTTGTCATCAACCATATGCCCAATGGTAGAGAGTTGATCTCTCAATTCAGTGATCCTCATGAAGGAGGACATGACAAAATCTCCTTTGGCCATCTTGACATGATGAAGTTGTTGCTTCAAGGCAAGAGTTTGGCTTGTGTTATTGAACTCATACATTTCCTCCAAGGTTTTGAACATTTCTCTTGTTGTCTTCAACTTGGAGATAATTGGCACAAGGTGATCCTTCATGGAATCAACCAAAATCTTTTTTACCTTAGTGCCATTATTCTTCCATTGTGGCTTCTCATTTTCATCAGAAGGTTCAAGAACTTCATCCTCCATGAACTCAGCAAGCTCACTTTCTTCCAATGCAAGCATCACTCTAAACTTCCAAGAGGTGAAGTTGGAAGCACATTCAAGCCTATCTTCGATCTTGAGCCCGTTCACCATTTTGAAAATGAGATAGATGCAAGAAGATGAGAAGAAGAGTGGATGAGAGTGCTGCTTATATAAATCTGATCACGATCTTCTTTAAACCCGCTCTGATACCATGTTAGTTTTGTGATCAGAAATGAAAGCAATCAGAAAATGCAACACATAAAACAATGAACACCACAAGATACCTTGGGAAAACCCTCCAACTCGAGGGGAAAAAACCCAGCAAATATATCGCTTATATATTTAGGAATAAGAGCAGAAATCTGCTTACAACTCAACCCCAACACAAGGCCGAATTTGATACAATGAATAATAGCACCTCTCCTAGATGCGAAGATACAACATGAATATATTTCTCCTTGAAATCAATCTGCTGTAACGATATAATGATTTGCTGCTCCAGATGATGATCTGCTGCACAAGTGCGAACTTCTTCTAGGAATGCGAATATGATGAATGCACTTGATGATGAAATGAGATGAACAACACCTTGTATTTGTACAAAACAATGTGACTCTTTATGAGATCGGCCTCATTAAGAAATTCCAATAATTAAATAGGTCAACCGTCATAAAGAAGTCGGCCCAAATAAATAATAAATATTATGCCAAGTGAAGCGCCTCTTCACTTTAATAGATGCAATAAATGAATAGCCGTTAGGCTATATGAAATTTATTGTTCAACAAGCAAGGCGGAAGTATGTAGCGTGAAGCTAGAACATCAACAATAGGTAGGCTTCCACTTTCTCCTCAATCTCGTGGTAGGTCTAACAAAAATTACAAGAAAGAAAAAGCTTCAATGCAATATGGATCAACTACTTTCATTTGACTGGTTTCCTTGTAGCTGAAAAGATTGAAGGTACAAATGATTCTTGGCACTATGATGATGAAAAACTAGCATTTTGTGTCAAAAATGAGTATCTTGTAGCCAATGAAATATGTAAGAGCATGAAAAACAAAGGAAAATTTCTCGGACTTCATTATCACGGAAGCATTGAACCTATACCTATATATGAGAATGTGGCAACTTGGGGGCTAGGCTATAGGTCTTTTGATGAGCAAGCTAATGATGTCAGTGATACTTTTGAGATCGTCAGGCCCTTCAAATAAGTCTAACAAACTTGAAGGGAGATCCATATAGCACACATCATGAGTAGAGAAGGATTCTTTTCCAGCAAGGCTCCATTGCTTGATGGGGCAAATTATGCATTTTGGAGTATGAGAATGGAGGCCTATATAAATGCTATAGGATTTGACGTTTGGCAATCAGTGGTGAACGGATATAAAGCTCCTTCGACACCTCCAATGGATTCAGCAGGAAAGAAGGCAAGTGAGAATAATGCTAGAGCCAAGAATGCAATCCTATGTGGATTAAGTGAATCTGAACTTGTGAAGATAATGCATTCGCAAATCTGCCAAAGAGATATGGGACAAGTTGAAGCAAACCTATGAAGGAGACAAGAAAGTAAAAGGAGTCAAACTACAAACTCGTAGAGGCAATTTTGAAAGTTTTCAAATGAGTGAAGAGGAAAATATTGCTGGATTTTTCTTGCATGTGGATGAAGTTGTCAACACCATTTGAGGACTTGGAGAAGAAGTAAAGGAACCAGCAGTAGTGCAAAAGGTGTTGAGATCCCTTCCATCAAGATTTGACCTCAAAGTATCAACAATAGAGGAAATGAAGGACTTGGACACCTTAACCATGGATGAACTACATGGAATCTTAACAGCCTATGAGATGAGAACTGGAAAATATACTTCACTACAAAAGGAGGCTGCATTCAAAGCATCCAAAAATTCAAAAGAAAAGAAAGTGGAAGATAATTGTGCAACAGATGAGGCAGAAGCAAATTTCGTGAGGAAGTTAAACAAAGAATCAGGAAAATTTAAGGGTAAACTACCCTTCAAATGCTTTACGTGTGGTAAGATTGGACGTTATGCAAAAGCATGTCCTTATTCTTACAGCAGTGATAGTGGAGAGAAAATTGCAAGCCAAAGAAAGGAAGCAAAAACAAGAAGTATTACAAAAATAACAAAAGAGAAAACTTCAAGAAGAGCTTATACTCATATAGAGATCAAGACTCATCAAGTGACTATGACATTGAAAGTTGTGAGGACGAAATGTTATTCATGGCTGAGATAATAAAGGAAATTGAAGATAAAGATAAAGATCACAAGGAAGAGGTAGAACATGATCCAAAAGACTTGGCAGAAGAGTTGGAATTTGAAATAAGTGAAATTGAGAGGCTAAGAAGAAAGAAGAAAAGAAGAAAAGCTAGATTTGAAGAGGAAAGGAAGAAGTTTGTTGAAACTGAAAAATTACTTTCAGATCTAAAACTTCAAGTTGAGGAAAGTAAAAGGATAGAGGATCTAATCAAAGCCCAATTTGAAGAAAAAGAAAAGGAATGTGAAAGTTTGAAGTGTGAGATTGTCGCACTAAGAAAAGAGCTAAAGAAAACATCATACAAAAATTATGTTGATGTTGTCAAAAGCTCTACTAAAGGAGAATGTAGCAAGAAAGAGGAGAGTCAAGTTCAGACTAAAGCAAACAGTACTTCACTAGAGAAAAGTACTATGGAAGAAAGGATCAATCTGCAAAAACAATTCCAACCAAAAAGGCCATTTTATCCATTTTTTGGTTATTGCTACTCTTGCTACAAATTTGGTCACAAAGCTATGAATTGTAGAAGCCATAACAAACTTCATGATAAGAAAGTTAACCCTAGTAGACCTGAAAGGAGAAACTATAATTCATTTTATCCACTTAACCTTGCAATTGAGTGTTTCAAATGCAATAACTTTGGGCATACAGCAAGGAATTGCAGAACCATTTTTCCAACTACAATTCAAAAGGAAGAAACACTACCCAAAACACATGGGGAATGTATGAAAGTTTGGAAACAGAAAAGAAAGGAAGAAAAAGAGAAAGCTATGCTTGTTCAAACAGCATTTCATGTGCAAAATAAAAAGATCATTGGTACATTGATAGTGGTTATTCAAACCACATGACCAGAGACAAGAAAAAGTTCATCCATCTACAAAAGATAGATGGAGGTTTAGTAAGGTCTGGAGACAATACTACAGCAAAGATTGCGGGAAGAGGAACCTTGAATCTAGGCAATGGAAGAACAAAGACAAGTAATGTTCTATATGTTGAAGGCCTATAGCACAACCTACTAAGTGTAAGACAAATGTGCAACCAAGGTCATACCTTGATCTTTAATCAAGATGGTTGTGAAATTAGAAAGAATGGAAGACATATTGCAGATGCGAATAAAATTGAAGATAAGTTGTACGTTCTAAGTGAGACAAGAGGTCAAAAATGCCTTATAAGCCAAGAAGATGAAAGTTGGTTGTGGCATAGAAGAATGGGACATATGAACTTTGACAACTTGGTTAAGATAAGCAAGAAGGAAGCTGTAAGAGACATGCCCAAAATTTGCAAACCAAGCAATACTATTTGCAAACATTGCCAACTAAGGAAGCAAACAAGGGTATCTTTTAAGACAAAGGAGTATTCATCATCAAGGCCATTAGAGCTTGTTCACACAAACCTATGTGGACCCACTAGAACCAAAAGTCTACAAGGTGAGATATACTTTATGCTTCTCATTGATGACTTTTCTAGGATGACTTGGGTAACCTTCTTAAAAGAAAAATCAGAAGCCTTTGAAAAATTCAAGAAATTCAAGGCATTAATTGAAAATGAAACGGGTCTTAAGATAAAGTGTTTGAGATCTGATCGAGGGGGAGAATTCACCTCAAATGAATTCATAGAATATTGTGAACCACATGGGATTAGAAGACAATATTCAGCAGCTAGGACACCACAACAAAATGGGGTTGTGGAAAGAAAGAATAGAACAGTCCAAGAAATGGCAAGAACTATGTTAAATGAAGCCAAACTACCAGATTCATTTTGGAGAGAAGCGGTTCTTACATCAATCTACATTTTGAACAAATGACAATTTAGAGGAAATATGGATAAAACTCCATATGAACTATGGAAAGGAAGACCCGGAACAGTCAAGTACTTCAAGGTTTTTGGAAGCAAGTGCTACATAAAGAGTGATGATGAAAATTTGGGAACATTTGATTCCCGATCTGATGAAGGAATATTTTTGGGTTACAACTTAAAAAGCAAAGCCTATCGTTGTCACAACAAAAGATAGAAAAAAATTGTCGAAAGCACTAATGTAAGAGTTGATGAGGAAAGGTACTACAAAATTAAAGCACCCGAATTTGATTATCAAGAAAAGGAATGTTGGGATGAACAAGAGGAAGAGATTGAGGAGAATAATGAAGAGAAAAGTATAGAAACTCCACAAAAGACTCCTATGAAGAATCCAAAGACACCATCTAATTTGTGCAAAGAAATCACCCAAAAGAATTGATCCTTCATGATAGATTTAGATCAACAAGAAGAATGGTGAATTACCAAGAAGATTGTGATTTTGCATTACTATCCAAGGTTGAGCCCAAAACCTTTCAAGAAGCAAGTAAAGATGAAAGCTGGATTGAGGCAATGAATGAAGAGTTGGACCAAATTGAGAAGAATGACACTTGGGAAAATGTCCCACGACCAAAATATAATTGATACCAAATGGGCTTTTAGGAACAAACTCAATGAAGATGGTCAAGTTGTAAGAAACAAAGCAAGGCTAGTTTGCAAGGGCTATGCTCAAGTTGAAGGTGTGGACTTTGAAGAGACATTTGCACCAGTTGCTAGGATGGAGGTAGTCAAGATGTTCTTAGCCTATGCAAGTCATAAAAACTTCAAAGTTTACCAAATGGATGTAAAACCTGCCTTCCTAAATGGAGATTTAAAGGAGGAAGTCTATGTTGAGCAGCCAGAAGGGTTTCTACTATCAAAAAACAAGGATTATGTTTGCATGTTGAAGAAAGCACTCTATGGCTCGAAACAAGCCCCGAGAGCTTGGTATGCCAAGCTTGATAAATATCTTCAACAACAAGGTTTCAAAAGAGGAGTGGCTGATAGTAACTTGTATATCAAAACTCTAGGAGAAGACCAATTAATACTAGTTGTATATGTGGATGATATTATTTTTGGAGGTAAGAATAATAACATGTGTCAAAAGTTTGCTATGATGATGCAAAAGGAGTTTGAAATGTCAATGTTGGGAGAACTATCTTTCTTCCTTGGTTTACAAATCTCACAATCAAACAAAGGAATCCTCATCTCCCAAACAAAGTATGTGAAAGAGATATTAAAGAAGTTCAAGATGGAAGATTGCAATCCTGTAAGTACCCCCATGGTTAGAGGTTGTAAATTGAGCAAAGACAATGAATCACAAGATGCCAATCAAACACTCTATAGATCAATGATTGGAAGCTTGTTGTACTTAACAGCCACACGACCAAATATAATGCAAGTTGTGGGAATGGTGGTAAGATTTCAATCTGCACCAAAGGAAACACATGTTCAAGCAGTGAAGAGAATTTTCAAGTACATGAAAGGTACTTTGGAATATGGCCTATGGTATCCTAGAGGAAAGGACTTCACTCTAGAAGCTTACACTGATGCCAATTGGGCTAGGAGCTTGGATGATAGGAAAAGCACAAGTGGGGGAGCCTTTTTCCTTGTAGAAATTTAGTATCTTGGATGAGCAAAAAACAAGCATCGGTCTCTTTATCTATTGCAGAGGTTGAATACATAGCAGCAGCAGCATGTTGCACCCAGGTATTATTGATGAAACAAACTTTGAAAGATGTTAAAGTGGAGTACAATCATCCTAGTATCATCTATTGTGATAACACAAGTGCTATTAACATATCAAAAAACCCAATGATGCACTCAAGGACCAAACACATAACTATCAAGTATCACTTTCTAAGGGAACAAGTGGTTAAAGAACAAGTGAGTTTGGAATATATTGCTACCAAAGAGAAAATTGCTGATATATTCACAAAACCACTACCAAGAGATACATTTGAGTATCCAAGGGACAAATTGGGAGTAGTCCCACACCCATTAAATTGATAGATGGGAGCATGCATTCAGGCGGCGCTATACATGGTATCTTGTAGCTCCATGGAATAAAAATGCAAAACATTGTTGGAAGACCCCTTGCCATTGATGTCAAAAGGGGAGGAATAGAGTAAGGGGGAGCAATGCAGAAAGAAAATTTGTGTTGCCATCAATGACAAAGGGGGAGATTGTTGCAAATTGTCATTGATGTCAAATTAAGAGAAAGTAATAAGATCAATATAACTGAAGTATATTACAGTTTGAGCAAAATCATAACACCCTTGTAGAGATCGATTCAATCTAAAGATAAAGAGAACAACGATTTATAAATTAAAAGGCAGAGCTGGATAAGAATGAGACAAATTAAGAAAAGGACAAAAACCAATAAGACAAATTAAAGAAGTTACAAAAGTGCCACGATTTCATAAAAGATAACTATGATTAAAAGTTTCTAATACAAACAAAAAGGAGACTTGAAATGATACGATTGTTCCAAGAAAATGATGCGACATCAAGACAAAGACATTGAACAATAAAAGTTAACTAAACGTTGCACTAATGAAGAGACACGAGTCTTCTTCAGATTTGATAAGCCAAAAATTATGGAGGGGTGCGATTCAAAGTAAAGACTAATCTATCAAAGATTTAAAATGTGCGATTCTGAATAAGACAAAATTACATAAAGGACAAAATTAAAGAGAAGACAAAAGACAGATTTATTAAAAAGAAAATTCAGATTTTGAGAAGTGTGAATTGTCTTGGAACAACTTCAGATTTATCAAATTAAGGATTAATTTGTGAAGTGCTGCGATTTGTGTTTTGGAAAGGTGCAATCTTCAGATTCAAAAGAAAAAGACATGTTGTTATACAAAGGTTGCAATGCTTGAGAAATATATATATGATTCAAATTCAGATTTGAAAGAAAGTGTGTATAGTTTGTGTGTAGAAGTACAGAAGTATCTCGTGTGAGACTAAAAGAAGAGCATACATCACAAAGAAGGGATAGATTGAAGCATGAAGCAGATCTATTGAAAGATCTCATTCTACTTTTGAAATTTTCAGTCAAGAAAGTCTTGGTGCCTTGCAAGGAGTTGGTGCTCCTTGTGGGTTGGTGCCTACTAAATCAAGTTAGGGAGTTGGTGCTCCTTGTAGGTTGGTGCCTACATAACTAATTAAGAGGTTGGTGCCTCTAGTAGGTTGGTGCCTACCATTGTAAACCTATTTTATTATAAAGTACATAATTTTCTACCGTGGTTTTCTCCTGTAAGGGTTTCCACGTAAAATCTTGGTGTCAACTTGTTCATATTGTTATATTCTTGCATAGTTGTTATTGTGTTAGAGTTTAAAGTTAATAAAAGATGAGAGGGTAAAAATTGAAATATACTGATTCACCCTCCCCACGCACCCCCTCCCCCCCTCCCCCGGCCCTCTCAATATATTTGTGTGCTCGTGAAAAAGCACTTGAGATTTCTTTGCATTCTCTATCCTTGACCTAAAACGCTTATCCAACTTGAGGTAGATTAGGGCAGCCCTCCGCTCTCGGCTCTTCATGACTTGGAGCCTTGGTGTGGTTGGTCCCCCTCTTCTACACTTAGCACTCAATCTAGGTTTGTCCAAGACTGTAATTTGTTATCAGCAGCAAGTTAGTTTGAATATCAGACATTAGTGAAAGAATTGCTCTGCAAGTTGGTCATCAGATTCCTATGTATTGATCATGGTTTTATTGTCATAATATACACATTTCCATGCCATAAGTTTGATAAAATGGTGCATTTGTCAAACTGATTTGATTGAAAAAACTTCATACAATTTGGAAGCGGTTCTTACAGTTTCGTCCAACTCACCACATTCACAAGGGTTTTCGTCCTTGGAATGAAGCCCAACCAAGGTTGCAGCCAAAGAGAAGAATCTCCAAAATGAAATTCAATATGAATGGATATTCCAAATGACTTGCACTTTACTTTCTTTTATAGCTCTCCGCAAAAAAAAAACCTTAACAAGGCCGACCTTTATTTATTTATTTCCTTTTTTCTCCTCCAAACTTGGCCAACCCCAATAAAGCATTTTTATTTTATTATTTATTTATTTATTAAATTTATTTGATTATATTATTTATATTTTAATATTATATAATATACATACTAGTGTTTAAAAACACTATTAAAATATGGTAGATTTAGGGCAGGAAAAAGGGGACATTACAAAAATCCAATATCCAATATCCAAAATCCAAATCCAAACGCACTATCTAAAATCCCACACCCAAAGTCCAAAAATCCACAAATCAAAAATACAAGGTCTCAATCAAAATTTAACATCCATAGTCCAAGACACAACTCATTTCATCCTCCTCGGTGGCACAATCTACTGTAGGGGTTATGATGGCACTTTGTTAAAATATTTAAATTTAGATGAAGCAAAAGCCTAACAATCGAAGAGGTTCATGATGGTATTTTTGGAGTGCACACAAGGGACATGATCTTCGCAAAACAACCAAGCAAAACAAGATATTACTCACATATCATGGCAGGAACATGCAAGTTGGCTGCACTAGAAGGTAAAATACTAGAACCAATGAACATCGTGCACTCCAAACATTTTCATGCTTGAAGTAGCAACAAATAAAAATTAAAAAAAAAAAAATAGTAAAGAGGAAAATCACCCTTTGGTGAAAACCATTTGTATGGTGCCTTGGAAAGGTATCATGATGAAAACCCCCTTGTGGGCATCATTCATAGCATTTTCTATTCATTATCTACAACCCTTACACTTGGGGATAACTTTGAGCCATCCGTCCCATCCATTGCATGTTTCCTTACCATCACCTATCATGACCATATTGCATCCATCCACCGTCATCTCCTTTTGATCTTACTAAAGAATTGGACAAAGTATTGGCTCATTCTTTAGAAAAAACCTTGATTCTTTCTAGTGTGCATTGTTGGCATCATGGTGTGCACTCTTCTATAGCATAATTTATGGAAATTCAGAACCATAATGTCAAAAAAGAGAATACCTAGATACATTCTTGCATTCAAACACAAACAGATTTCAAATTGTGGCTAACAATCAAGCATCACAAGCACAACTAATTTACCTCTCACTTTGGTGACGGCCTTGTTCAAAGAATCAATCATTATATCATTGCCCCAAAGCTAGAAAGAAGTTTGAAAATGCTCAAGGGACCTTTTACCATGTAGATACAAGACTTTATAGCCATTGCAGCCTATAACTCTCTTGTAGGCAACTTGTAACTAACCTGTCCCATATTTATAGGTAGATCTGCAACCTAAGGGAACACCTATAGAATTATAGGCAATATATACCCAATATGTAGCGACTTTTACCTAATCTATGATAACTTGTACCCAATCTATAGAAATATGTAGCAGCCTTCTGAATATGCATATTTGATGAAAAGTCAAATAGAGAAAAGTGACCAAAACTAAAGAAAGTTAAAATTTTACTTAAATATAACCTATTCTGTTTTTGGTGATACAAGATCACTCATGAACCTAGATTCTCTTGCATTAGGATAGCTTTCTCATCAGGACAAGTATCAAATGTTAGATCACATCATTATTTACATCTCCATTGTAAAATAAACAGAGATAGGTAAAACAACTATTATCAGCTTCAAGATGATGTTCAAATCTCGTAGACAAACTGTTCCATTGATAGGGGTAACTAAAAAATATTCACACTTCTTTGATCTCTTTATGTAGAAAATCATTTTGGAAGAGATAGAGGTTACATATGGAAATCCTCAACTTTCAACTTGACAGAAATTGAATGAGAAGCACATTCTACAAACCCAAATGGACAGTGGAATAAAGGTTCAAATTTATTTTCAAGATTCTTTCTTTCATCAAATCCTAAGGGACCAAGTTGGCCTTTGGAAGATTTTAAAAGCCAGTAAAACTGACAGAAATCGGCATCCAAGAAGAATTTCAGCATAAATCAGGGGAACAGATAACTCAGCCACCAAACAATGATTTCAATGGCATTTTCAGCAACCAATTACTTTCGAGGAAGGCCTAGAATAGCTTCCTTTTGATATTATAACACTACATAACAAGGAAAATTGGAAATTCCAAGTTCAAAACATTATTGAAAAATCTTGGAAAGTAGCCAGATTTATGAACTAGTTTGTAGTAGTGGACTTGCCGTACCATGCTATGGATCAGAAAATAAAAATTCCAACCAAGTTGCAGTCCTCCAAAAGGATGCTGAAATTTTCCAAAATCAGCAAGCATAGCAGAACATTATACGCTGACATTTCAATGAATGCATCTGGAGATCTAATATCTAAGTTCAATTGTTGAAAGAATGTGTCACCTAAGGAAGCTAAGGGCAAGATGATAGCTGCGGAATTAAATCATGAACTAAACCTGAAATGCTATCTAGGATCAAATACATGTCATTCTGATTAAATGAACAATGTGGCTTATAGTGATCAAATCATTGCTTGAAGCAAAATTAGTAGGTCTGGTTTTTTCTGCACAAAAGGAGAGAATACAAGCAGGTTGACACCACAAGGCATGGATTGGCTACTCAGAACTTCAAGACAACTTAGTTGTTGATGTTATAGCAGCTATGGGCTGCACTTCCTTTGCACGAATTCCAAGGAGAAGAGCATGAATTAAATGTATAGCCATTCAGCTATTTAATTCATGACTATTACTTTATTAAATGGAGAGGGTCGACCCTATATGATTCGCTTGTCTTGACTTTCACTTGGGCCGACCTCATTTGTTATTTATTATATTACTTGAGAAGGCCGACCTACCTTGAAGAGGCGCCTCTCTTGTATATATACAAGGTCTTACTTGTCATTGTATTCATTCAATTAAAAGTTCAATTCGCACTTCCTCAAGCAAGTTCGCATCTAGAGCAGCAGTCCGTACTTTCATAGCAGCAGTCCGATTTCAAGGAAGAATACATTCATTTGTATCTTGTGCATCTAGGAGAGGTGCGAACTCATTGTATCTATTATTGGCCATTGTTGGGCCTGAGTTGTAAGCAGATTTCTGCTCTTGTTCTATATTATATAAAAGGATTATTTGCTGGGTTTTTTCTCCCTCAAGAGGAGGGTTTTCCCAGGGTATCTTGATGTGTTTATTGTCTTATGTGTTGCAATATTTAAGTGCTTTCAGTTATATAATCTGATCTAAGAAACACTAACATGGTATCAGAGCGGGTTTGAAAAAGATCGAGATCAGATTTATTTTGCAGCACTCTCTCTATTCTTTTTCAGTCTATCTCCTAAATTCTTCAAGATGGTGAACGGTCTAAAAATTGAGGATAGACTCGAAGGAATTTCGAACTGCACATCATGGAGGTTCAAGATCATGCTCACATTGGAAGAGAATGATTTGGCTAGGTTTGTGAAAACAAAAGTTCCCGAACCTGAGAAGGAAGAAGAGAAGTTGCAGTGGAGGAAGAAAGATACTAGGGCAAAGAAAGTGTTGGTTGATTCCGTCAAAGATCATATTGTTCCTATTGTCTTCAAGTTGGATACCGCAAGGGAGATGTTCAAAACATTGGAAGAAATGTACAAAATCAACAACACCAGTCGTGCCCTAACCTTGAAGCAACAACTACTTCACATTAAGATGGCGGAAGAACAATTTGTCATCACCTACTTCATGAAGATTTCCGAATTGAGAGATCAACTCTCTACCATCGGTCATATTGTTGATGATAAGGATTTGACCATGTTGGCTCTTAATGGTCTTCCTTCATCTTGGGAGTCTTACATTCAAGGAATTAGTGCGAGATCGAAACTTCCCAAGTTTGATCGATTAAGGGCAGACTGCATTCAAGAGGAGTTGAGGTTGGCGGCTAGAGGCATTGGTCAAAGTTCAAAGAATGAAGATTTACATGTTCTCACCTCTAACTCTTCGAAGACAGGAAGAGTTTGGAAGAAAGGATTCTTCAAGAGGAATCGAGATAATCGGTCAGATGGTGCTCCTGCATTCAAGAAGAAGTGGGACCTCTCTCATGTTCAATGCTTTAAATGTGACAAATTTGGTCACTATGCGAAGGATTGTCCTACCAGGCCTAATCAGTATGCTTCATTTGCGGATGTGATTGATATCTCTCCTCAAAATGATTCTAGTGAATTTCTACTCTAGTCATGGGTCTATGTTCAAGCTGTGAAGGTTGTGTATTAAGCGCAAGAGCAAAATATCATACAGTGTGTTGTACCCAAACCGAAATTTTTGCTTCATTAAGGCATTTTGCTTAAAATGGTCTAAACCTTGTAAAAGTGGGGTCAAAACTCAGTTTTTGGGCAAATAAAGTATGGGCTTTTAGTCAGTGTGATGCCAGGAAGATACTGGCAAAATTTGAAAATTTTGCCAGTATCTAGGGTTTCTGAAGTCTATTTTTAGCCTGAAACCCTAAAAAATAAGAACTTGTCAGTATTAGCTGAAATTAATTTTGATTGGCTTATTTCACATCACGATCACAGTGGTGAAGTCAGTTTCAGTTAAAAGTCAGTTTAAGGCTGGTGGGTAGTTATAACTTTTTCAGGAGAAAAGTTAGGACCTTTGAGGTCATTAATGGCAATTGGCCAGTACCAGGTGTTAATATCTAAGCCTAAAACTCAAAGAAGAACACTCTACGATGAAAGATGTTGAAAATTATGCTTTTTGACGGAGGAGATTTTCAACAAGGTAAAAGTACTGTGAAATTGGCTAATTCTGGATTGAAAATATTCTAAGTCTGGAGTTCAAAAGCGCCACTTTCAGCTAGGGGCGCCCATCATTATGGAAGCTGTATTCAACTTTTTGTGAGATTTTCTACCAAGATGATTTCTTCAGTTTCCTGATAGCTTCGCAATGAGCTAGCCAGCCAGTCCGACGGAGGAGTAAAACGCCTGAAAACGTAAATTCAGTACAGAACGAGGGAAATACAAAGTAGATGACTTTGAAGAGAAGAAGCGCCCCTGGAGGCCAGGGGCGCCCATCTTTCGGAAGATTCAAATGAAGTCTTTTGATCAAGTGACACCCAGGAAGTTTGTTTTTATTTTTGGTCCAGCTCCGCGACGCATCTGTCAGCAGGTGAATCTGAGTTGCCGAGTTGCCGCCATCAGTGGTCAAACTTGAGGTTCCAGACTTGATCAGAAACTATTCAGAAAGGACAAAAGCGCCCCTGGAGGCCAGGAGCGCCCAAGGTTTTAAGACCTTTAATGAAATCTGTTCAATGATTTCAGATGTTCGTCTCGTTCGTGTCAGCTTTAGCTTTCCGTTCCCTATCTCAGCCAGTTCAGAAGATGTCTTGGCAATCCGCAGCCGAAAGTTAAGTAATTCTTGGTCAGTTACAGTAATGGTTGACATTGGTTGGGAAAAGCGCCCCTGGAGGCCAGGGGCGCCCATGATTTAGGGAGGTTTAAAGATGTTTTTATACAAAGTGTTCATTAGGAGCCTTTGCTCAGAATTCAGTCTGCTCCGCAGTGAGCCAGTCGGCGTGTTCTGAAGTTTTGTCAAATACCGAGAAACGTCAAGTGAAATATGGTCAAGTTATCAGTGAAAATGATGAAATTGCCTGAAAATATTCTAACACTGAGGTCAAAAGCGCCCCTGGAGGCCAGGGGCGCCCATCTTTTTGAAGCCTCAGATGGTTGAATTTTGAATTGCCACCTCAAGGAATCTTCTTGTCAGATTTGGTCCTGCTCTTCATCGAGATTGTCAGCCAGTTGATCCGACGTGACAGTCAACCAGAATCAGTGATCGAACATGAGCTTCGTTTGAGGTTTTAGATTCTAAATTTTCAGAAAATGTCTAAGTAAGGAAGGACGCCTAAAGTCAAAGGTTGACTTTTTTGAAATTCAAAAGTAGAAGTGCGCATGAAGAGAGTTTTCAATTTACCAAATTTAGATCTTCAGTTAAACTCTTTGCATGTCGACTTCTATTTTACCTATTTTTAGTCATAACTGGCAAAAAACTAGTTTGCATGCATTAGTTAACTGAGTCTTTCAAGGTGGCGCCCTAATTTGGGGTTGTTCTACATCCAGTTAACTAAGTTTGAAGCCAAATATAGGCCATGCGTGAGTTTTGAAGCACCAGTTGTACTTCAAGCGCCATTTCCAATGCTTGACATGCATTTCACACGCCTTAGAAGATATTTTGCTATATATTTTGCTAATGGCGTCCATTATTCTTCATCAGAGTTGACAAGAAACATCTTTCTTGAGCATAAAATTGATCTGCAGGTGCTACAGGTGTCAGATTTCAGTATTCTTCGTAGCTACAGATTCAGATTGTTCAAGGGAAGATTATTTCAGACTTGGTTTCTATTTTGCATGCAGGTGTTATCAGTTCTACTTCAAGCATAGGCGAATTTTTACAGAAGAAGAGAGAAAACAAAAAATAAAACTTCTATTCTTCTATCTTACTTTCTTCTATTCTCGTCTTAGGTTTTCTTCGCATGTCAAAGAAAACGGCAGATTTTTCAGAAAAGCATCATCTGGGTTCGAATATTTCAGCATCAACAACAATACCCATGTCTTAGATTATTTTGTGAAAATTGCCCCGTTGCCTCTTTTCTAGAAGCACTGTGTTTTTTTTCCAGAATTCTCTTTGCATGTGGGCCTAAATCACATTTTTTCGCAAATCTATTGATCTGGGTTGTTTTAGGATCCATTTCTACACAAAACCCATGTTCCAGATTTTCGCGGGAAAATTTGCCCTCAGTGCCCCTAACTGCCAATTCAAATCTCAACCGAAAACCTTTTGCATGCAAGCCTAAATCCCATTTTCTTGAAATTCTGACATTCTGGGTTGCATTAGAATTTGATTCTGCACAAAACCCATATCTTAGAATTTGTTCGGAAAAATTCACTTCCCCTTGCTATTTTTAGCCTATCCTCGAGCTTTTTCAGTTTTTCCAAAGTTGTCCAAACATACCCGACTTTACAGTCAAAAGTCTAGTTTTTCAGAATGCAGTATAATCCCATAGATTATAAGGCCAAACAGGTCTTTCTTCATAACTTTCTGAAAATTACCGATACCGACTTAAGTCATGTTTTTCCCATCGTCAATCTGAACTCATTGGAGGGTATTAGCAGTACTACAATCAAAAATCTTGAACGTTTAGGGATATTTGCAGCAGCGTCCATTCCTATCTCAGTCTTTGATCTTGAGTTCGTACTTGCTTGTGTCAAGCATTATGACTCATCTACCAGACAAATCAGATCGACAGATGGAAGGATTATTTGTAGCCTTAAGCCAAGGGATATAGAAAAATGTTTTTCTATTCCTCCACGGTCAGATCATTTCGCTGTATCCATTTCAGATTGTGACAGAATATGGGAGGAGGACAAGGATGGATCACAGAAGAAAGTAGCTCAACGGTGGTTGAAAATTCAGAAAACCAACATGCCAAGGAAGATTGCATGTGGAGATTTCAAGGATGAGATTGCTATTTTGATAACTTTCCTTAACCGGTTAGCAGGTTCTGAAGATGCAAGTGTTTTCCGAACATGGATGTTCTACCTCATCTCACGAGTTATTGATAAAAAAGAAACATTTGACTGAGCCATGTTTATCAGCGAGTGTCTTCACCAGCAGATTACAGAGTTCCTAAAGATTCATGAATTCCATATGGTAACTTTTCTAGTTTACTTAGTTGCATTTCAAGGCAGCTTTAAATTATTAAAGACCGATGGAGTTTTGGGTGTTCAGCGAGTGTACGAATACTACCCTCAATTGGAGTTTCCGAAAGCTGAACAGGACTTTACAGCAGTGAATGATCACTTTCTTATGAGAACAGTCAAAAATTTAGATAACGAGATGCATGTGAGGATTTCTACAGAGGCACAATCAGCAATGGAGAGTTGGGCAGATTGGTTTATCCAATTTCCTACTTTCACATATATTCGTGTATATGGATATACAGGAGAGCCTCTGATGCTACCGAGGTACCCATCGGATAAGGTTCTTTTCATGGAGTTCATGAGACAGGCACATGAGGTTCACACTTTTCTTCGCAATCGACATAAGCCAGCTTTCACCTTTCCGTTTGAGTTAGGTATTTACAAATGCAAAACAGCTGCTGATTGCAAGTTAATGGCACACGAGTTAGAGAAACTTCAGCTTGGGTGTTTTCCTCAGAAGCGTGCCTATGATCCGTTGGGTCATTATTCAGCAAGGTTGGAGCGAAATGTTTCACATTCGGCAGCGCTTGAGGACTTTTGGGTCAATTGTGAGGATGAATTTGAGGTGCGCCGTCGTCATTATTGTAGGCTTACTGTTCCACAGATTGCTGATTTCTTGTCAGAGGATGTGGAAGGTTTGTCTGATGATGATGGCGAGATACTACTTCATTCATTCATTAGAGACCAAGTTGCTCGCCAGCCACTTCGCCAACCTGATTGGTATGTTCCATTGAACACTTCAGTGAAAGACTTATCCAGGTCTGTTATCAAAACCACCATGTACTTCCTTGAGAGCAAGCGGAAGCGAAGGGTGATCCCAGTTACAGAGCCGCCAGCAGTGGTAGCTTCTTCTTTACCTTCTACTTCGAGAGCTAAACCTCGAGTCAAGGTTACTATGAGGCCGCCTGAAGGGGTTAAGATGGGAATTAATTCAAAAGGAAAAAGCATCACCAAAAGGAAACAGGTTGAGAAGGAGCCAACACTTCCAGTTGCAGAGACAGTACTTTAGAGCCCAGAGCCAGTTATTCAGACTGAGGCCGGTTTGTCATCTCCAGGTTCACCTTTTTCAGCGCACTCATCTCCCATAGATATTGATTCGGAGCCTGAGATTTCGATACATGAGACCTGCATACCAGTGGATTTGCCAGCAGCTAATACAGTAGAAACGACTCCACCTCGAGAGGACAGTATTCCTTATTCATCTTGGCTCGAGAAGTCATTGGAGAGGGAGAGGCGTATGCCTTCATATAATCTTGATTTGTCTGAGTTTGGTGAGCCCTATCAGAACAGGTTGAATAAGAGGGCCAGAAAGCAGATAAATATTGAGAAGAATCTTGAGGCAGAGATCGTCATAGAGGTTGCTACTCCTCCAAAAGACAAATACTTGGATGAAGTTGATGTTGGTGATTTTACCTTCGTCAAAACTAATCTGGGTAAGAATACTCGACACACCGACGTGAATCTATTCAGAGTCGTCGCGAGTAATCTAGAGGAGCGCGTCATGAAAGATGGTGAGGATAAGGCAGTTCTCAAGGCTGAAATCAGACAACTTCGCAGGTACATCTCGGGTTTGCTTCATGGCAACGAGGGGCAAGCACCTTTACTTCCACAACTTCGAGAAACCGCCGCAGAACAGCAAAAGATTCAACACTTGGTTAATCGAGGAAAGCTACTGGATACCTGGATTGAAGACTTTATCATTGCTGGTCGACACCTCCTCATAGAGCTATATCAGTTGAGGGTTGACGCACATAGTCTTCGCCAGAGAATTCAGGAGCTCGAGATTTGCATAGCCGAGCGTAAGCCGAAGGACCTGATTTTGATATCACAGCTTGCAGGAATCTATGACGCCATTGAAGCAGATGGAGATCAGAAGAAGGTCTTCACTTGGAGAGAATTATATCTTTGCAGGGTGGAGACATATGACAGGATTTCTGCTAAGATGAGCATGATTCAGGAAAAGGTTGTTGCAGCTCTTCGTTTCATCAGCGAGTACATCACTCAGATCCCATGTCATTATCGGCATGAGGATGGTACCTACGCCGAGTTAGAGGCAGTTCAAGCTGAGTTTGAAGAGTTAGTTCGTGATAACCTATGTGGAGGGCCAGAGGCGTCCAAGATGGAGGAGTTTACAATGCTGACTATCAGTTTCAAAAAGGTGACCACAGAGGTTAGAGATAGTCAGAGGGAGATCCGAGATGGAGACAAAGAGTTGGACAAGCAGTTAATCATCGTGGACAGCGTCAAAGTGCCAGATGATGATACTATTGATAAATTCCTGGAGGAGATGATAAACTTGGAGTAGATGTTCAGTTAGACCATGCAGTTGCTTACAATGATGAGTCATAGAAGTAGTTAACTCGAGGCTTCTTTCCGAGTTAACTTGCTGTTATACATTGCATGCATGTCTTTCTTGTAAACATCTACATATACTTGGAGATTAGATTAGATTTTTCAGTTGACTGATGATAGCATTCCAGTTGACTTGCTTTCAATAAGGACGTGCATGTTGCACCTTGTCCATTTAGATTAGATGTTTCAGTTAACTGATGATAGTTTCCCAGTTAACTGTATAGTTTCATTCAATTAGGGTTTAGGAATAAGATCTTGCATGCATTGCAAGACTTTAGTTGACTCAAGGTGATTTTAGGGTTGCCTACACCTTGAAGTCTATAAATAAGAGCTTTAAGCTCATTTGTAATTTAACTTTTGCTTGATAGCATACATGCTGCGCCTACCTTGCCTGTAGTATTGCTATTATTGTATTTGTTCAAAGAGTAATTGCTGTTATAATAAATTGTTGCGCCTACCTTGCCTTCATGTTATTGTCATGGTGTTTATTCGACCTTAGTTAAATGGGGTTGCTGGTTTGATCGTTATTGCATGCGTGTTGCGTCTATACAATCTACTGTCCCAGTTGCTTACCTTTTGTTTTGTTGATTATAAGCCTATTCAGAAGAGCAAATAGTTGCGCCTACCTTGCCTTCATGTTGCGAAACTGTACTCAAAGCTTATCGTATGATGTGTGTTATAGTAGACTCATTCAGCCAAGCAAATAGTTGCGCCTACCTTGCCTTCATGTTGTGAAGCTGTACCAGGTTTACCATCCATTTGTTTGTTTTAATAAACTACTTCCCGGATTAGCAAATAGTTGCGCCTACCTTGCCTTCATGTTGTGAGCCCACACCTGGAGTTTATCGTACAATACATTCCTGCTCCATTTCCTCATGCTCTGTTTCTTGAGGAAATTGGATAGATATTAAAGAAGTTAGCTTAGTTGTAGTTACATGATCTGCGAAACCAGAAAATACTTAGCTGCAACGTTCTAGGTTTTCTTAACCTTGTGCCTCTACCAGCTGAGAACAAAAAGATAGGACATTAGTTTAGTTTTCTATTTCATGCATTCCAGCACAACGAAGGAGCTTCCCCTCCTAATTTGAAGAGCACTCATTACGTAGTGTGCATAGCTGTTCGTACAAACTTACACTCCAGAGGTGTTAGTTCTTACGCCAACACAGTGTCCACCCTTCAGAATATTTAAGAGATAAGTATTCTTTGTTTTTGATTGTATTTACTATTCTAGGTTAAAATTCAGTTTGCTGAGTTGTGCAAATCTGACCTTGATTTGTGTTTAGTCAAAAATCGTGGTTCTCTAGTAAATAGTGATCTCTCTGATAAGATTCTTTAGATTTATTCATTACAAGTAGGATCATGCTAATTTGTGAAGATTGTCTTTTGTTTTGTTGAGATTAGCTCTTCTAAGAAATTGAAAGAAAGACATGTCATGATTAATGAATTAATTATCTATTACTCAGGAAATTTTGAATTCCATAAGATAAGTATTACATGATTGAATAATGTTCATAAATTGTTTTGTAGTTGCTAATTCTTGCTATAACATTGAGATAGTCAATCATGTATGCTCCTAGTTATGGTATGTCTAGTTGAGTTCCATGAACTATTAGTAATCTCTTGTTAATGATTTCAAGATAAATCAAGAAGCGTAAGAGATTGCTTTCAAGATTAGCTGAAGTCATCCTTTTGAAGAGGAAGAATTAACCTTAAGAGGGAGTCCTATAACTCACTGAGAATAAGTAAGGGTTGCAGTATTGCAAGGCCGAATGCTAAATTGTTGAAGTGCCTCTTCAGCAAGTGGGTTCTAAATTGCTTAAGTCAAGTTAACCTGGATTGGTAGCTCCGCAAACCTATTCAGAATAGAGTGATTTGGGATGCGGTCGAAGAGGACAACCCTGAATCTCTACAGAAGTATGCGTTGGAAACCATTTCTCTAAAGCAAGCGTTGCAGGCAATCTTGGACAATGAGGGCAAGTGGTTGATGCAAGAGATTGAAGATTTAGAGGGAGCCTAGTGAACCTAAAGAAGATGGTTGTGTTTCTCTAGATGTTGTTCAGTTGAGGCCTGCGATGATATCCTAGTTCAATAGGAAGCAGTCTTCTGTGGGACTGAGTACAACAGAGGCTGAGTACATTACAGATTGTGTGGCAGCTCGTGGCTTCAAAAGTTCCTTGCAGGATTGGTTGAACAAGTATTGAAGCCAACTGTCATCCTTTGTGTTAATCAAAGCTTTGAGAAGCTTTTTGTCTTTCCATGTGTTTCATGATGAAACTAGGCATACCACTATATCAAAGATATGGTATTGAGAAAAGATATTCAGCTGAGGTATATCGGCACTGATGAGTAGATGGCAGTCATTCTCATCAAGCATCTCTTCAGGATAATGTTTGTGTACCTTCGAGACGAGCTTGATATGGTGTGTTGTACCCAAACCGAAATTTTTGCTTCATTAAGGCATTTTGCTTAAAATGGTCTAAACCTTGTAAAAGTAGGGTCAAAACTCAGTTTTTGGGCAAATAAAGTATGGGCTTTTAGTCAGTGTGATGCCAGGAAGATACTGGCAAAATTTGAAAATTTTGAAAATTAGGGTTTCTGAAATCTATTTTTAGCTTGAAACCCTAAAAAATAGGAACTTGTCAGAATTGGCTGAAATTAATTTTGATTGGCTTATTTCACATCACAATCACAGTGGTGAAGTCAGTTTCAGTTAAAAGTCAGTTTAAGGCTGGTGGGTAGTTTTCACTTTTTCAGGAGAAAAGTTAGGATCTTCGGGGTCATCAATGGCAGTTGGCCAGTACCAGGTATCAATATCTAAGCCTGAAACTCAAAGAGGAACGCTCTACGATAAAAGATGTTGGAAATAATGCTTTTTGATGGAGGGGATTTTCAGATTGGCAAAAAGTGCTAAAATATTCTAAGTCTGGGAACTTTTCACTATGTAACGTAGTAGACACTTGCGCAATCAACGTGCAAATCAACTTTATAGTGTCCGTACATGTGAAAATGATGAAGTATAGTCATCCACACACCTCAGCAGTCACAACGCTTCGACATGGTCAACCGCAGGGATGGATACAGCGTTTGCAAAGCATAAAATGGTGAAAATCAATGAATTCAAAACAAATCCGCTCCCCTGTAGCCTAGGGGCGCCCTTCCATTTGAAGGTCAAGATTTGAGTGTTTTGGATAAAGGATACATTCATTATGTTCAGTTTTCAGTCAGCTTTCCGATTAGCCATGAAGCAAGATTATCCGAGTTACAGAACTCCGGCAAACGAAGACAGAAGCAGAGGTTGCGAAGAGTGTTTTCATCAAGGAGGCAGTCTAGAGATGCAAATCCGCTCCCTTCTAGCCCAAGGGCGATTTTCTTTTTGAAGGCCCAGATCTAGATGCATGTGTGTTTTGATGGTTTCAGTCTTTGCAGAATTAGTTTGGCTTTTCAACGAGCTATCAAGCGAAAGCGTATCCAGTACAGAAATCCGGTTATCAGCGTTAGAAGTGGAAATTGCAGGCAGGATACATGTCAGTAGAAATGAATTCAAAGCAAATCCGCTCCCCTGTAGCCCAGGGGCGATCCTGAATAAGACCTGTTTGATGGATGAATTTGCAATTGAGGTCTTCCTGAGATCTCTTCCAGCTCAGTTCAGTTTTGCAGTGTATCCGTTCACAAGACGATCCGATGTTCTGAGTAACTGTGACAGAGGTCCTACCGAGCACGTAAAACAGAGGATGGTGAAGCGTAGCTACACAAAGCTGCACAGCTGTAGGCTAGGGGCGATTCTCCTTTAGGCCTGCCAGACGGGGTTATTTGCAATTATAGTCTTCACAAGACTTGTGTGCAATTACTCAAGCTATCCAACGAGTCTAGCCGACAGCCTCCGGGATTTGGCGAATGCTCGTACGTGCGAGGTCAAGATGATAATGCTGTAAAGAAGAGTTGATTGAAGGCAGTTCAAAAAATGACTAAGTGTAAGAATATTATTTTCTTTGAAAAAGGCGATTTTCTTTTAGAGGCCTTAAAAGCAATTTTCTAGCTTCGTCGTCTCCAAGAACATCTCTTGCAAGTTGACCAAACTGTACAGCAAGACAGACGGCACGCATATCGGAACATTCCAGTTCCCGGTATCAAGGGTCAAAGTATGGTGTTCAGATGAAAATCACACTTTTGTCAAAATGGTGTTTGAGCTATCACAGAATAGGGGTGCTCATGCTTTTGGGGTTCTTAATACAATTTTTAAATCCCTCACATACAGTCATTGGATGCAGAATACTTCTAGTCATGCAATGAATTCATTACTCAGTCAGTGGGGTTCATTATTCATCGTCAGCGGCAGTTTGAAGCATCAGAAGGCAATATGGAGAAATGGCTAAGTCTGGAGTCAAAACATCAATTTAATCAGAGGCGCCTAATTTTCTAAGGTATCAAATGATGATTTTAGCAGTTGTTGCTCCCAGCAGACATTTCATCCTTTTCATGTAAGCTTCGCGGTGGATATCTCAAAACGGTCGCAGGATCATTCAATCATCCGGAAATCAGAGTTGAACAGGGTCAGTTGTAACTTTGCAGTCAGCTATAAAATAGGAGATTCTCAAAAATCTCATAACTCTTGCAAATGGAAGCCTAAAAGATCAAAATTTGACTTTTTGGAATCAGGGAAGTGTGTTGAGCACAACAAGATGCTATTTTTGGCAAAATGATAAAAATAATATTTTTGCATGCAAGGCATTAAAAAGTGACGAATTTCTTCAAAGATAAATATTGGTGCCACTTTTAGTTCTTTGCATGCTTTGAAATTAAAATATTATTTTTAGTCTAAAGACTCAGAGACAGTAGCAGTTCAATTGGTGAAGGGCCAATCAAATTCTTCCTTCACAGTTAGGGTTTGAGCGGGTTCCATGCATGATGGTATGAATTTATCTAGTTATGCAAGCATGGCATTCATCATTTCATTCATCCAGCTTGAGCAGAGGTGAATTCTTTCCAAAGTTGGGCGAATTTCTTCAGCGATCAGTTGTGAAGGCATAAAAAATATTCTTTTGCAGGTACAAGTCAAGATTCATCAGCAGAATTCAAGGCAGAGTGGCGATTTTGACAGAAGAAGATAATAAATAAATAAAAATTAAAAAACATCTTTCTTCTCTAGATTTCTTCCATCTTCTCGTCTTAAAATTTTCTCACATGTTTGAAGAATTGGCGTTTTTGGCAAAACAAATCATTTGGGTTGATTCAGAATTGCTTTCTCAGCGAAACCCATGTGTTAGAATTTTCAAGAAAAATTTGTTCCAAAGCATCAGTTCTTGAGGCTTTGATTTTCTGAAGTGAAATTCCTTTGCATGGTGGAGTAGAAGTCGATATTTTTCGAATCTAACGTTGTGGGTTGTCTTAGAAATATCTTCTGGACAAAACCCATATCTCAGATTTTCTCAGGAAAAAATGTCCTCACAGCACCTCAGATCTCAACTGAAAACCTTTTGCATGTGGGCCTAAATCACATTTTTTCACAATTCTGACATTGGGGGTCATCTTAGTATTTGATTCTATATAAAACCCACGTCTCAGAATTTTCTGTGAAAATTGTCCTCCGACAAGCTATTTTTAGCCTCATTAGGAGTGATTTTTGGTTTTTTGGAGAAGTTGTCAGAGTATAGCCATGTTCACAGTCAACAGGCGAGTTTTTTCGGATGCAGTTCACGTAGATCGAATTCAAGACCAAGTCAGTCTTAATTCATGATTTCATCAAAAAAGTTGACATTGATTTGTATCAAGCGCATCGGAAAGGTTGACAAGAGTAGTCACTCAAGTTGACATGGTTTCATGTGTCGTATAGCTGATTGTCTTCCAAGGCCAGTTTAGAGGGTTGATACCGTTGGGTTTTTGTGTATGCAGCATGTTCATTTGTATTTCTCACAACCAAAGAGTTCGCAGTTTCATCATGCAACACTCTTCCATAAAGAAAAGCATGAAAAACGTGAGAAGCATCAAGCTGCAGAGGAAACAGTGGCCATCACTTCAGTTACAAAGCCGCCATAGTTACCAGCCAGTGAAGGGCCAGTTTAAGTATACAGAGATTTTCAGTTTTGCTTGAGTTGCTAAGAAGCAGTGAATTGACAGTTGAGACATGTGACGACCTCTAGATGGTGATGCAGTCACTAACCTCGTGGAGGGGTTACTTGCTCGAGATCAGGGTCAGTGAACTTCAGTTCAAGGCGTCCCACCTTTTCCAAGATAGACATTAGACACAGGAGTTAAACTCGAGGCTTCTTTCCGAGTTAACTGGTTGTTACACATTGCATGTATGTCTTTCTTGGAAACATCTACGTACACTTGGAGCTTAGATTAGATCTTTCAGTTAACTGATGATAGCATTCCAGTTGACTTGTTTTCAATAAGGACGTGCATGTTGCATCTTGTCCATTTAGATTAGATGTTTCAGTTAACTGATGGTAGTTTCCCAATTAACTGTGTAGGTTAATTCAATTAGGTTTAGAGAATAAGATCTTGCATGTCTTGCAAGACTGTAGTTGACTCAAGGTGATTTTAGGGTTGCCTACACCTTGATGTCTATAAATAAGAGCTTTCAGCTCATTTGTAATTAGCTTTTCCTGGTGATAGAGAATTGCTGCGTTGTCGGCAACATGCCTATTCTCAAGATTGGTTCACCCTTGTAAATTAGAACTTTTGCTTGATAGCATACATGCTGCGCCTACCTTGCCTGTAGTATTGCTATTATTGTATCTGTTCAAAGAGTAATTGCTGTTATAATAAATTGTTGCGCCTACCTTGCCTTCATGTTATTGTCATGGTGTTTATTCGACCTTAGTTAAATGGGGTTGCTGGTTTGATCGTTATTGCATGCGTGTTGCGTCTATACAATCTACTGTCCCAGTTGCTTACCTTTTGTTTTGTTTATTATAAGCCTATTCAGAAGAGCAAATAGTTGCGCCTACCTTGCCTTCATGTTGCGAAACTGTACTCAAAGCTTATCGTATGATGTGTGTTATAGTAGACTCATTCAGCCAAGCAAATAGTTGCGCCTACCTTGCCTTCATGTTGTGAAGCTGTACCAGGTTTACCGTCCATTTGTTTGTTTTAATAAACTTCTTCCCGGATTAGCAAATAGTTGCGCCTACCTTGCCTTCATGTTGTGAGCCCGCACCTGGAGTTTATCGTACAATACATTCCTGCTCCATTTCCTCATGCTCTGTTTCTTGAGGAAATTGGATAGATATTAAAGAAGTTAGCTTAGTTGTAGTTACATGATCTGCGAAACCAGAAAATACTTAGCTGCAACGTTCTAGGTTTTCTTAACCTTGTGCCTCTACCAGCTGAGAACAAAAAGATAGGACATTAGTTTAGTTTTCTATTTCATGCATTCCAGCACAACGAGAGAGCTTCCCCTCCTAATTTGAAGAGCACTCATTACGTAGTGTGCATAGTTGTCCGTACAAACTTACACTCCAGAGGTGTTAGTTCTTACGCCAACATGGTGGAGAATGAAGTTCTAATTGAAAGGGAGTCTCAGTATCAATGATCTTCATATTTGTTAATGCATTTCTCTATTGAGAGAGATTTGAGGTGTAAGCCCTTGATAAAACATTTCTCTATTGAGAGAGATTTGAGGTGCAAGCCCTTGATAATGCATTTCTCTATTGAGAGAGATTTGAGGTGAAAGCCCTTGTTTCCACCCACTGGGAGAGCCATGGTGGATGTCATGTGTGTGACTCCATGACAGCATCACGTGAGGGAATCCGTGATGATTTTTAATGCATTTCTCTTTGATATTTGAGGTGAAAGCCCTTGTTTCCACCCTCTGGGAGAGCCATGGTGGATGTCATGTGTGTGACTCCATGACAGCATCACGTGAGGGAATCCGTGATGATTTATTTGTGCTTGTGTATCACCCTCTGGGAGAGCCATGTTGAAAGTCACATTGAGGTGACAACATCACATTAAGTGATGAGCACTTGTTCATACCATCTATGGAGGTAGCCATGATGGATGATATCACGATGAGGTGATATTCTATTTTGTTTTCATTCTGATATGATGTGTCTTGTGCAGGTGGAAGTTCATCCCTAGCTGAGAGGGAGTGTTGATGTTATAGCAGCTATGGGCTGCACTTCCTTTATATGAATTCCAAGGAGAAGAGCATGAATTAAATGTAAAGCCATTCGGCTATTTAATTCATGACTATTACTTTATTAAATGGAGAGGGCCGACCCTATATGATTCGCTTGTCTTGACTTTCACTTGGGCCGACCTCATTTGTTATTTATTATATTACTTGAGAAGGCCGACCTACCTTGAAGAGGTGCCTCTTTTGTATATATACAAGGTCTTACTTGTCATTGTATTCATTCAATTAAACGTTCAATTCGCACTTCCTCAAGCAAGTTCGCATCTAGAGCAGCAGTCCGTACTTTCATAGCAGCAGTCCGATTTCAAGGAAGAACACATTCATTTGTATCTTGTGCATCTAGGAGAGGTGCGAACTCGTTGTATCTATTATTGGCCATTGTTGGGCCTGAGTTGCAAGCAGATTTCTGCTCTTGTTCTATATTATATAAGAGGATTATTTGCTGGGTTTTTTCTCCCTCAAGAGGAGGGTTTTCCCAGGGTATCTTGCTGTGTTTATTGTCTTATGTGTTGCAATATTTAAGTGCTCTCAGTTATATAATCTGATCTAAGAAACACTAACATTAGTTACAAGGTGGTGTAAACTAAATTTACAGAACTTTCATAGCCATATCTAAGAGAGAATAAAAGGAAGAGAAAATTTAATTCATCTCATTAGATTCAAATCTAAGAAAAACAATATATGTGAGAATGATTGTTTGCAACATGTAATATGAGTAAGGGCTTCCTGTAAAGTCTGACTGGTGTAAATAAACATACAGTTTTTACCAAAAAAAATCCTATTCATTATCTTGGACCATGAACTTTTTTCTTTTTTTTTTTGAGCTGGAAACAATGAGAAACAAATGTATTTACACTTTAATGTTTATTTTCTTAAATGTTGTTGATACAATAGTTTGTCTCATTTGGTGACACAATGTTGGATCAAATATGATGGATTTTATTTGTAATGATTAATATTTGTTTGATTAGTTTAGTTGCTGCCAATAGTTCCCCATTCTATATGTTGGGCCACTTACACTTTATCAGGTTGTTTAAGCATCTATTTTGGAAATTGTATGTTTTAACGGTAGTTTCTTTTAAGTTATAGAATCTGTGTGCAAATCCTTTCTACCTCTAGCATTTTTACTTTTAACTCTTTTGTATATTTTCTGTTTTTAATTGTTTTATATGTGAAGACAAAAGACAATACAAGGATTCCTATTGCTAGCAGAAAAGCATGTTTAAAAATGTGTCGTACTGGTGTCACTAAGGAAATCGTAACCTCAAAAAATGACCAAAATCCACTGACCTTGGAAAGTTTTTCTCGTGATTCCAATGATAAAGTGCTGATTGCATAATAATCCAAGTTCTCTGGAAGAGGCCTATGCTCTTTCTGTGAAACCTACAAATCAAATGAGATTAAATAAAGGTGGGTTTCTCCTTCATTAACTATTCCTTGCCAATAATTTTCAAGCTCATTGTATGTGTAGAGATCAAGAGATTAATAGAATAATAGACTTAAATAAAAGCACTTATAGTTTTGTTTATAAAAGCCAGTCTAAGAGCATAAATTACATGCACAACCTTTGATCCAAATTGGATCAAGAAATTAAAAATCAGCTAACTAAAATATGTGGTATCTATCCATTTCAACATCTATGATAACATTTATAAGATTTGCTTCTTGCATGGCATTGAAGAAAAATTGTTTGCCCCGAGTAAAACATCACATAGCTCTAATATGCTACATTAGAAATGATGGTGATATTGATGAGTGGTGTGCTTCATAGAACCTGAGATAAACTATTCAATGTTGTATGGTTGTGGGTGAGGCATCATCAGTAGGTTCAGTTTCAAATTGCTTTTGGAGAAATCAGGTTTCTAGATCTAAATTGGAAGATGAGCCAGTGTTCGTATTTGCTACCATAGTACTCAGCTCACGATCCATGATATATGTGCATTTGTCTTGTGCTCATGCAATAGAACTTGATGCTTCTATTTGTGAAGTAATTCTTTTTTAGCACATTCTTTTGTGGGTTGTCCACTTGGATTGTATATTGTGCATCACTTGCCAATCTTTGATTGCTTCTTCTGCTCCGTTAGTCCACAAGCAATGTGTTCTATTGGGAACAATGTGAAACTAGATTTCCTTGCTTTAAGTTTTGTTTGGCATCAGACATGGAATTCTTCTTTGGCAGCTTATCTTGGGCTTTAGAATTTTCATTCTTAGACTTGTGCTTCGCTTTTACTTCAAATTTGCAAGCACACATGCAGGATTCTCCTAGAGAAAAAACATGGAAGAATTTCATATTGGCCTAAATGAATAGTAGCAAACCTAACCTATACTTAAGAACGAAATTTTGTACGAACTCCTAGATTTTCAACTTGGAAGTCAAAGTATAGAATATGTCACTATACTCTTGAGTATACTGATCTTGACCTTGACAAAGTTGAGAATACTTATGCACTGGTCTTATATTTTTTCAACAGGGTAACAGGCTTCTCTCGAGGCTTCAACAAAAACATTCCGGGTATCTACAGGTATAAGGTTATTCGCTTGGATAGTGCAGTACTTTTTCCACCATTTTTTGATAGACTAACAATTATAAAAGGGAAAAAAAAAATCTTTTCTTGATCTAAAAGTTGATTTAGCATGTAGTAAAAGGAAATGAGGTTAAGCTAGTTATCTAGGATTCTACAGCATTTGCATCTATTTTACTTTCAAAAATAGGGACATCTAAATTGATTTATACCTTTTATGGTGTCTGCCCATCACAAGGTCCATTTTCTGAAGAAGTTGAAGGTTTTGGAGGAGATCAAACACATTGTAGATGATGAGCAAACTGATTACTGATTCTGGTTTTGACTAGTGCATAATGTGTTTCTAAATTATCCCTTTGTCGGTTGTCCCTGTGGAACATCATCTATCTTTTGAAACATTTCAAAAGTTGACATCTTTGGAGTAAATTTGTTTGCTGTTTGTTAACATTGTGACAAACTTCAATACTGCTAGGACATGATACAAGGAAAGATAACTCCAATACTAGGAGCCATGTCTACTTGGGGGATAACCCACTCAATTATATTCAAATGTGTTGTAAATGAAAGTGAATGCAAGAGTGATAAGATTGTAAGTAATCCTCAGAGTGTTACTTGATAAGAGAGATTCAAAAACAGGAAAACACCATTCTAGAACTATAAATTGCAAAATTGCATTATTATAAATGAAACCCAAGAGACCAAATGTATCCAAAAAAGATGCCTATTGTTTGATATGTGTTCTAAGTTCTAACTTTGTTGTCATGTGAAAGTATAGTCATATTACATTAATATACAAGAATGAAAGATGAAGGAATGTCATGGTAGTTATAAGAAACACAATCACTTGCCTTCTATTGATTTGTATCCTCTGTTTGGTTGCTTTCTTGAAATGCTGCAGAGCTGTGTATGACATGGATGTCATTGTCAAAGTTGCTTAGCATAATAGAGAGAATTTAGAGCTTTGTGCTATGACCACATTGGCTAGGAAAGGTTCTGAACCTAGTGGTGAAGACAACATATGGCATGTGGTAAATGCCATTTTACTCAGCAGAACAAAAAATTTCAACTAGGTAAAAACTTGGCAAAACTCGACAACTTCAACAATACTTTATTTTTTTTTAAACAAAAATTTCAAAGTTCAAGAACTTCTAAAGCATAGTTCACATACTCAGACTCGGTAGGGAAAATAAGAAAATGCTGATGGAAATTTGCAATCTTCATCCATGTAACTATTACAAACCCTACCTGTAAGAGAAAATATGAGAAAACACTCACATTTAGAAGTTATTCAATGTGTTCCCTTGTTTTAAATGCAACTAAAACTAATGCCTTAAACAAAATTGCAAAAAATGTCCACAAGGTTGGAATTTCCTTAAAAATGCAACCTTTTTTGGCCATTGTGACTGCAATGGCTAGAAATCGTCATCTCACAGGGCTCACACAATAGACTAGTGCTATTGGTTCAAGATTCACTCCTTTGCAAAATAACATGATTGTTTCATTGCTGCAGCATCCAACCAGCATTGGGTGAGTCCACATTTTAGAGCCACCAAATACTTAGAGTACTCACAACAAGTTTGACATGCATACTTGTCTAGACTTAGGATTGGCATGCTGTAAGTTAAAACTTGAGTAACTCAATTTTTAAAAATCTGCAAGTAGTCACTAAATCCAAGGGTATGCCAACCATAGAAGCAAAAAAATGGAAAAAAATTGCAATTAATGGCAAATTGCTCCTTTTCACAACTTTTCCCCTCTAAAAATTGCAATTTCCTTGCAGGTTTCTTTTTCCCTATTTTTTCCCAAATAATCAACCTAAATTGGAATTAAATGAGCCAAATCGTGTGTAATCATGGGTTATATTTATCTTTGACTACTTTTGTCCACTTTTGACTTTGATAGGTGATTTTTTTCGTCAGATAGAGTACTTTTACATACAGTTTTTCATTTGTTTTCAACACATTTTACCTTGTCTACATTTGTTTGGAAGTAATGACATCAACTTCAAGTTGAGACTTTGTACCCTCCATCATAATCTTGTCTATTTCTCTATTGCACAGTCCATACTCCAATTTGGTTCATAATTAAACCTGAATATAGAAAAATGTTTATATGGTAGGTTTGAATCCTATGTCTTTTATTATCTGTTTTTCAGTGTGGTAGTTAATAGTCTATCCCCTATTGCTGTCAAGTTTGGATTCCACTTCCTCCTTATCATATATTAATTTTTTTTTATGGTTTTAGTAGATGAAACCTGGACTGAGAATGGATAAGGGGAACTACGAAAAAGTTGTAAAGGTCTAGTTAAATGCAACAACAATAAGTGTTAATGAAATATTGTTGCCAAGGTTTGAGCACCATCTATAAGGTCTTAAATTAGCTATGGTATAAATAAACCCTCTTCCAATGATTGCACGGGAAAGTTTTTTCCAAATTTTTTAATAAGTTAAACCCCAAAAAAGGATTTCTACAACTATATATATTGTATGAAACTCTATGTTTCTTGGGATCTTGTAATGACCCTTAAATAAATTATCAATACAAATTGCTCAAACTTGGAGTAATGCAATGAAAATCCACTACAAACATTCACGCAAAATACTTAAACCTAAAATGCCCACATAGAATAAACAAATCTGCACATATAAACTGATTAGAACAGAGTGTTTCATTCACACAGTTCATTCAAATAATTACATGGATCTGCTACAAGTATTTGCTGATAATAAAAAAGTAATGATTACAAAGATATTCTAAAAATGATCTATTGAAATATCCAACTATTGCTAAAGTGACAAAGTACTCCAAGTTGAAGTGCTGATACAACCTCTATATAAGTTGCCCTCCAAAAAGTAAAAACCAAAGTGCTTTCATCCTCTAATCTTCAAATCCAAGGGGTTTTTGTCTTTAGATTCAATTGTTGAACACAAGTGCTTGAATTGGGTTTTGGGGATTGTTGATATCATGAAAAAGATGATCCCAATGATGAAGTTTCTTTCATTATATAGGAGCTGAAGGCCTAGCATAGGTCCAAACATGATGAGAGTTGTTTGATATTTTCCTGCCATTTTACATTTAAATTTGGGCCCATTAATCACATTCTTAGTTAGTTGTGGTGGTGAATGAAGTCCTTCATTTGAATGACGGGGTTTTGTGAAAATGCATGCTTAAGTGCAAGGATCTAGGGAAATGTATGCCTGAAGGACAAGCAGAGAATTCTCTCAAGGCTCGACTTTGGAAGTTCAAACATTTGAGTCACTAAAGGAAGCAATACTATGGGAGTTTGAGGATTCACATTCCTAAAGGATACAATGGCAAGGGAGATTGGGGAAACGAGAGTTGGGATGTTGCTCAAAAGAATTTCCATTCGTTATGTTGTCATTATGTTCTATGAAGGTTTGATGTCAAAGGTTTGCGGAATGAGATGTGGGGATGCCAGGGTGCCAAGAGATGCAATCGTCTGCAAAGATTAACGGTTGTCGACACCCAATGCAAGAAAGATTGGGGATTGGGGATCATACATACTTGTTACCATCATAATGAGGAAAATGGAAACCTAAAATTCTACAAAAGACAAAGGATCAAGAAAGTGGGGGACACGAGTAATGAAGGAAAGGTATGCTAATGTGAGAAACTCTAAAATCCTACCCAAGAAAGAAAGTGAATTTCACGACCTCAAGCAATGTGAATTTTAAAAGTGATAAACAATTCAAATTTAGATAATGCAATAAAAATTAAAAAACTTACTTGTGATAAAAAAATTTAAGACAACAGTCTAAAGGTGTTGTGATGTATGGCCATTGAGGTACCACCAAGTGTGAGCATCCTTCTTAGTCATGGAGAGTGGAAACACTTTGACCACTAGAGGCTACAAACTCATTTGTAACTAATTCCTCCATTTCAAGATCAAGGAAGAGTTTAGTAAGCGCTTTCCTATATCCTTCATTGACCTCTACATCTTTGTATGGTGGCAACCTTGAAGGCATAGCAAGAATTTCATCACCTTAAAATTTAGTCAATACAAAGGCAATAAGATGTGGGGTGGTAATTTTATTCCATCACTCGACACAAACTTCACCTCTTTGAAGAAATTTTCTTGAGAATCTCTCTTTTTCATTGATGATGGATTTCATCTTCTCAATCATTGAGTCAATGCCATCATATAGGTCTCCCAAACATGGCTTATCCATGTCAGAAAATGGATCATAGTCATGATGGGCTCAGTGAAATCAAGAAGATATTCCACCCAATCCAACCAGCTGTCATCTAGAATAATTTTCTTTACATTTTTTACCCTCTCACTATTGGATTGCCTCCATAGGAACCACCTTTGGCTAATGACCATGCTAGGAAGTGGCTCCCACACCTTCATAAGTTGTCTTAAGATGATTATGTTGGATGCAAATCAGGTCTCAAGAACCTATTCAAAGATCACAAATTAAAATTAAAAAACATAGAAGAAAACATATTTGAATTTTAAAACTAAATTAGAAATTTAGTAGTCACTAAAGTGAAATGTAAAATTAAAAAATCAAAGTGTTCCAATTACCTTCAACAACTCCAATTCTGAGAATGATCTAAAAATGGCCTATAGCATGTGGTGGTTTGTGTTGAACATTTGAATCTCTTCAACCTTAGCATAGATTTGTTTGATCCAATTTATTTTCTTTCCCAAATTTTGTAGCATAAGGTTGAGTGAGTGGATAGCACAAGGTGTCCAAAATATAAGTAAAAACCATGTCTCGACCAGCATACCTATCGCTCTATAATTCTTTGCGTTGTCCATTACTACTTCAACAAAATTTTGAGGACCCACTTCCTGAATGCACTGTATAAGGCTGTTAGCAATCAATTGTGCATCCTTCACTTGCCCCTCACAATCCATGGATTTCAAAAACATTACCCCTTTAGAGCAGACTTCAATCACATTGATTAATAGCCAATTTCTTGCATCCTTCCATCCATTGGAAATAATGGACATCCCTATTTGATTCCATGAATTTCTAATGGGAGCTAATGAGCTGTCTATATTTTTTACCTCCTTTGCTAGTAAGGTGTTATGCACCTTCTCATAACATGGCCTTGTGTATAGATGTGGAGCCTCATTTACTTTTCTCAACATATACCGCCAATATGTTGATCAAACAACATTCAAGGAAAAATCATTTGCGTAGAGACAACTTGCAACGATTTAATAAACAATCTCTCTAGCATCGTTTTGAAATGCTCTCTCTAATGGCCCCCTCATTCTATTCACTTAGCAAGTTCTTCATTCCTACCCAAAAACGGGTTGCTCTCTACTAAAACATCAAGGAGGACATTGTGAGATGGAGAAGCAAAGGGCCTTTGTGATCCCCTTCCTCTCCTTAAAAGATGGTTTACACTACAAGAAAATATTGCATCTACTTCCTCTTGTTCTCTAAAATATTTTGCTATTTGATGAAGTGGCACACCTTTACCATCTTTTCCTATACATGCTTTGATTCTCATATTGGAAATATCACAAAAATGGGCTTTCACCCGATTGTACAAGCTAGTATACTTCACATTACAGACATTGTATATCCAAACAAATGTTCCACCACCTTGAATTTGTTTTATCATTTGTACATGTCTCCATAAAGGTGAATTTGGGTTAATTTTAAAGGTGGGTCAACCAATTATATTCTCTACAAAAGTCCAAAAAACAATTATTGAACTATAAATGTCAAAGATTTAAATTTATATACTATGTTTAATAAAATTAAAATTAATATTAATTATTTAATGTTTAATTTATTACTAAAATTAGTGTAATTATATTATTAATTATTAGTTATTAAACTATTGGCAGCATATATAATACTTATTATATATCCAAATTTTCTTTTTGATAGATAAGTGCTACAAAGGGGGTAGCTCCTATTGCATTAAAATCATTGAAAAATTTACATCGGCTCAAACAAAGCATAGACATCAGTACACTGGGGTCCAAAGAGACAACAAAATGAACATCCCTTCAATGACCTCAAAAAGATGAACAATTTGCATTGGGGAGAATAGATCCATACTGGCTAATGAAGAAATTAAAAGTCTCCATATTCTTTCGAGACAAACCTTCCCTAAATAGATCAAGTTCTTCTTTGATTATTTTGTTTGCTTTCACAACATTAATGTCGAAGATACCCGCAATTGTTCCATCAATTGGGGCAGTGTCTAGTTCCAATAATGCCATACTACTTTTTGGGTTGGGTGCAGAAGGGCACATGCTAGCATTCCCAAGCAGTTGCACAACATTTGTAAAGAAAGTTTCATAAACTCTTTCATCGTGGAGATGCCCATTTGACTTGCATGAAGAGCCAATGATCTTCAATATCACTTCATCCACTGCATTAATTTCAACTTTCAATCTTGAACAACCTACGAATTTGTGCCTTGGCATTCTCTTCAACACAATTGCAATCTGTTTCAAATAGTCCCCATTCAGCCATTATTATATATATAATATTAATAATTAATTATTAATATAGTATTAATGATTAGACCATTGAGTCACTGACAACATATATTAATATAATATTTATTATATACAAATTAAATTGTATATATAATTATATTATTATACTAATAAATAATAGATTGTGAATTATAATTACTAAACTATACAATGTTAAAATTTAAAACTAGTGAAAATAAATTATAAATTTAGATTTTATACTTTAAACTTTAAACTTTGAAACAATGAAAACAGAAAAAAAAAGAGGGATTCCAAGCAATACCTACTTATGGATTGGTTGTATGTGAGTGCACCGAAAGAGCAATGGAAAAATCACAATGCCACTCCTATCTTGACTCCACGCTACCCACGTCTTGGTTTGACTAGTAGTCATGTCCCCGGATGCTTACAAATTGCAGAAATGTTTTATTTTATATAGTCTACAACTTAGTTTATCTAGGAATGTTGTGCTATGAAGTGTAGATGGCTAAAATGTAAAAAACGAAAAAAGAAACATGTTTTCTAATGAAAGGCTAGGATTTTCTCTTTTTACCATTCAGAAAAGTAGAAGAAACACTCAGAAAAAGTGTGCCAACCTTCTGAATCACATTGGAATCATCATGGAATCACCATGTCAATGATGGATTCATCCAGATTTGGCAAAAGAGTTTGCAAAACATTTTTAGCTCCCAAATCTTGAAACTTATTTGATTCCACAAGTATTCTAGGTAGTACCCAATTTCGGGATGTACTATACCTTATTACCTAGAATTGATAGGTAAAATGGGTGATTCGACAAGTTAGTATTTTTGCAGATCATAGAGGACAGAAATCCTCTTATATTTCTGTCAACGGATTTGTGGATGAAAACCCCCATCTCTTTCAGGCTGATTCCACCCAAAAATTGCACGTGAGCTATATTTGGTATCCTTCATGCACATTTTCATATTTGGGCGATTGGTTTTGCAAGCAAATTTTGGTGTTTGTAATTTTGGAGGGTTTCATTGCTGACTTTCAAAGTTTATTGGTTGTTGTTTGACATCATTCCATGTTAGATTTTGAGTGCCTTAATGAGGGAGAGTTTCCTTCATCATCCATTCATTAATTTCAGATATTATACGTACATTTTTTGTTGTTTTAGAGGAGCGCCAGCCATGCAGGGGGTCATGCAACATTTATTGACTCAATTGTTGCCTTATTTTGTTGAGTGCCATCATCACAAGGGAACACTGAACCAGATCTAGGCAATTTTAGGGTCATACTTCTACATTACAATGCTGTTTCCTACATTTTCCAGCTGTTGCAGCCTTTACCAGCCGCCAAATCATTCTTCTAGGTCAGCCACAACTCTATACCAGCTCTCACCTTTTCTTTTGGGGCGATCTACCTTGTTCAAGGGTTTGTTGTTGCTGGTGCAGCATTGATACAATCATTTCCAGCTGCCAATTTTCTGTTCACTCACCATATAGGGGTTTCTTTGGTGTGTCTCAGATATACCATCACCATTTTCAATCAAACAATCAGTTATTAGATTGGATGAGCAAGTTAGGAGCCTTGTGAGCAAGAAAGAGACTATTGTAATTCTAAATTTATACTTCTAGAATCATTTTATCAACATTGTAATTTTTTTCCAGCCACTACAGTTGAAAAAAATTAGTTTCAAGGGTTTCTTATTGCTATTATGATTATTTCTGATTATATTTGGCAGCCTAAAGTTTATATTAGTCATAACCAGCAATTGTATTTGATGAGTTTTGACTTATACAATTCAGATCTAGGGTTTAGATCAGTCATATCATCAATTATACTTGATGTATTTGACACAAACTATTCGGAACCATTGTTCATGCTGCAATTGAAGTTACGTATCAGCATTGGGAGAATTTGAATTTGCTGTTTGAAGTTGCATAGTTCTTTCAGAAGGGTTTTGGAATATTGTATTAGTACTGATCAGCTAGTGTTTGGCACCTATATTTGGCATTTGATTATTGTCTCAGCTTGCAAATATTTGAAAAATCATTTAATTCCTAAGGTTGTTTGATTGAGGACATTACAGCCACATGAAAATCTGCAAAACCACTAAATCAAATGCACCCACTATAACCTTTAAAAATCCCTCCCTCTAATAAAGTCTTGGTTCTAATACCTAATGTTGAGAATAGGGTAAATAGATGTAGTGAAAGCATAAACACAAAGTATTCAAATCCCATCAACCAATTAGATTGGCAAGTGATTAACCATCAAAACTAAAATATAACATGGAGAAACGCATACAATAGAAACTTAAAATCAACGATAACAAATAACATTAGATACACATGGAGAAACCTTTCCAAAAAATAGAAAAATATTCCACCAAAGAGACACAACACTTGTATTAATCTCAACAAAGTACATCAATATAATCCACTATAACTCCTTGGTCTAACAACATTTTGATAGTATGATAGTACTTCACTTGCATAACATTTAAAATCTCCATCTAATGCCTCCTATGTATAGAACAAAAGAAATAGGATATCACCAAGTGGTTTCATGGAACTAGTGGCCACCAAACAATGCCCACCAATCAAAAACCTATTCCCCATTATACATTGAAACCAAAAAAGCAGAAATTGCAAAAAAATCGTAATTAATTGTAAAAATAGGAAATCCTTAGGTTTTCTGATTTTTTCCCTCATTAAATCACGATTTTTAGCAAAATTGTTAACCCACAATTTGCAGAGAGTTAAAAATGTCTAAACGTGTTGAAATCTGGAAAAAATCAATTAAAAACAGCGAAAAAATCACTAGTGCAATGTGGCTAGGGTTTTAGGAAATTTTGCAGGTTTAGGAGAATAATTTTCAACACTATAACGTTTTTTTTGGGCTGTCGACCCTCCATGGACCCACAATACCCACTGTAGCTATGCAAGCCATAGGAGCCTATGGCCCATGGGGCCAAGCCTTTCTGTAGCAAGGCACGCACGATAGGGCATCAACCTTGTCCACCGTGCCCTAATATATAATTTTTTAAAATTTGTTTACTTTCTTTTTTTAATTTGTTTTTGAACTATGATATGATTTCCCCCATTTTTATAATAATAAAATTATACTAATTATAATAATAATATTTCAGATTTGACTATTCTAATAATAAAAACCGTAATATAATAATTATAATATTATTATAATTATAAAATGAAATATAATATTATAATTATTATATTATATATAATTATATTATTATAATTTATTATATTATAGATTTATTTTTTTAAATCCATCTTTTTGCCGATTTTTTCCCCAAATGATTTTTGCTTCTATGCATTGAACATAGCAACCAAGATAGACATCATCTTTGATTCATAACCCCCAATAGGCACCACTAACCAAGTCTAGTACTACATGATGAGATCAATAACACTTAGGGGTCCATCATTTATGACAAGATGCTCCACTCCCAAAAGGTAACTCCCTAGCACTCCAAGAGAGAAAAAAACTACATTGATGAGTGACAACAATAACTCCCACTATTGACCTGTTTTCACAACCTCCTTAGTCAATGCCATTACAACAATATTCCAAGTTCTTAGAAGAACAATAATAAAAATAATCTCTCGACTCCTCATTTGCATCCAAATACCTATTCCAAGAACATTGGAGACACAAGCATTATGCATAGGATTGCAACGTGAATATCACACTAAATCCTAACAGTTGTTAGCAATCTTGTTCTTCTTTCCAGGTCAGTTTTCTGAGTGATTAGTGCATAGTGAATTTAGTGCAGCAGAGAAGCATGTCTAAGCAAGTTGCATAGTTTGCAAATGTTAGGATAATATTTTAGTGGAAATCGGTGTCCTTGAAGAACTAGAGAAGACAACAAACTTGTATTTAAAGAAAAGACAGTGGCAAGATAAAGTAAACAGGGTTTTTTTCCCACATTGGGTTCTCCATAGTAAGATCTCTTGTGTTATGTTCCTGTTTTTGTGTTGCTTTCAGATTCCATTGATATTTCATTCGTGCATGCAACTATCTCTATTCATTTAAGCACCTTACAAATTCATTTGTAGCCACTTAATCACTATTAGTATTTTCTGAGGTAAGCATTTTACGTAATACATTGTTTTTCACTCAAGAGAACTATAAGAAAGATAAGATCTATGTTTGTGAAATAGTTATAGAATATATCTAGATACTAATTACAAATCAACCTAAGAAAAGATCATGTTCAACTTAGAGAATATACGACCTGGAAGATTCTTTGAGATAAAGACAAAAATGGGATGCTTCAAAACCTGCTGAAGATGGGTGCGTTGGCGGCTAATGAATCCTTCATACTTTATATCTACTTCCACACACTCTTTCTCATCTCTGGATAAAATGGAGTTTCCAAATCCATGCTTGTCCAAGAGTTCATAATGTATATGAGGACGTTTCAAGATATTTTCTAGTGTCATGGTCTCTTTCACTGGTTGATTCGATTGTTCTGCAACTACATCTGCAATTTCAGAAGTTGCTGCAGAAAGCATATAAAAATTAGTTACTTTGGGTAAAATTAATCATGCACAAAAATAAATTAAACACTCACATCTCTAAGCACTCAAAAATAGCTCCCTAACCTGAAATCTTCTCAGTTTTAACACGGCTTTTCTCATGCAATATTCGAGCTTGCTTTTCTTCATAATGTTTCCACATCCGATCATCAATTAAACCAATTTCCCGACCCAATGGAGTAAGTCGGGAATCAGCATTATCTGCTCGAAGTAGTAAACGATGTTCTGAACGACTAGTATGCAGCACAACATTCATTAGAGAGAAAAAATAAGCTTAAGACAAGCTACTTAAACTACAACGCAATCACTTTAGTTCATGAAACAAGATGGAAAGAAACAAACCTATTTGTATTTAATTTTCTATTTTAATTCTTTTGTTTTAATTTAAATTTTGATCATATCAATTTTGACTCCAGACGCTTCAAAAGTTCACATTTCTTGAATTTTCCAATATTGCAATTATGACAGTCTTGACCAAGTACTAAAATGGCACATATAATAGATATGTCCAGAAAGCTATTCACTTAAGAACATAGCACAATTTACAAGACATATTTCCTAATAGATGAGAAGACATGGGTCATGCAAACAGTAAAGCTCTCAAGAAAAATAATCAATACATCCATGCATTAAGAAGGAAAGTAACAACTTCCAATGGGCATTGATACTACATATGCATCTTAATATATTCTGATGATAAACTACTGTCCTGTCCCCCGAATTGCAACAATAAAATATAAAAAATAATCAAACATTGAAATACAAATAAACAAATAAAACAAATATATATATATATATATATTAGCAATTTTATTATAATTATAATTATCAAAATAATATTATAATTCTAAATATAAGTAATTACCATTTAAATATTAACATCCTAAATATTATTATAACTATAAATACTGACAAATCAAATATTATTAATTATTGTAATATATAAATATATTACAATTTTATATTGATAACTTTGAAGAAACTAATATAAATAAAAATAATAAATATATTACATATATTATATATATTTTTCAATAAGAAACAATCAATATATTAGTGTAAATTACAAGCAACGTCTATGTAATATATAAGGATTGGCATCTGTTAGGATTAGAAGGCAGATATCTAATAGTTAAAGACAGATTTGATCAATAAATCAGAAAAATAAAACACGCAGAAAAATATATGAGAAACAAAACAACACAGAGAATTTAACGTGGTTCACCCAATTCGGGCTACATCCACCAAATCGTAGCCATCCAATGATTTTATTATCCAGTGCAAAACCTATTACAATCATGCCAATAATCGTTTCACCGCAACTCTCATCCAACCGCTTATTTCAAGCTTTTTAGAAACTTCTAGAATTAGGGTTCTACAAAGTCGGTACAATATAGCATGATCAATCGCCACATACCAACAACATCCACAAAAGAAATTGTCCAAAGACAAAAGGATACAAAATGCAGTGATTACCTTTATAAAGGGGCAGCGATTCACTCATGATTAAGGGAATGATTTTCTAAGGAAGCAATTAAAACAAAAAGTGGCAGTTAAAGAAGATATGGAAAGGAGCGATCCTCTAAAAGGCTGCGATAGAAACCAAAGGGCAAATCCCTGGACAAACAAAATGGTGTGACTGTTGGTAAATCATGCCATAAAAAGAAGATGATTCCAAAACAGATGATCATTGATCTGGAAAGTAAGAAAAAGACACAGCAACGGCAGAGATAATCTGTGAGTATCCATTAATTTATGATTTCAGAAATATAGAACTAGTGCATCAATTAGTTTAAGCTTATTTTTCAAAATTATAAATTAATATATATTATGATAGAATATTAATGAAGGATTATAATATATTATTTAGGATGATTCATGCACTTGCATATCTATCTTATTGCATAACATATATAAATAACATCAAGATATATTATTTTCAAGGAGTTAATTTTATTATTACTTTGTTTAACATATTTATATTACATTTGTATTATTTTTAAAATTATAATATATTATGCTTATTATTATTGAAAATAAGTTTTCTATAAATTTAATTATTTTTAAAATTACATTAAATTAAATAATATTATAATATTATCTAAACATTAAATAATAGAATTTTTATAATACTTATTATTATATATATTTAATAATTTTCGCCCTCATTGTCACAATAATTATTATATATATTTAATAATGTAACTATTTTTAGTATAATATTATATATTTAATATTTGTATACACTATACATTATTAAATATAAATATAATTTAGCTTCTTATAGATATTACTAATTAAATATATTATAAGTTTAATATTTATCTATATTTATTTTTTAAATATAGATTATAAATATTAAAAATTATTAAAATGTTAAATATATTAGAAGTTTAATATATATCTATATTTATTTTTAAAATATATTTATATTTATTTTTAAAATATATTCAATTTATATTTATTATTACATATTTTATGAAGTATGCTGCATATTATTAAATATAAATATTATATACACACTCCCTTTTCCTCCCACCCTATCTCTATCTACCTCTACTCACTCTCTACTGCTTTCCTCTATCACCACCTATACCTCTACTCACTCTCTACTGCTTTCCTCTATCACCACCTATATCTCTCACTCTTTCCCCCTCTATATTTATCTCCCTATCTCTCCCTCCCCCTCTCTATCTATACCTCATTACATCTACCTCTATCTCTTTCTCTCTCTCTCACTCCTCTTATCTCTTTCTATCTATATCTCTCTACATCTATTTCTCTATCTCTATCCCTGTACATATATATCCTTTTCCTCTCTCCCCCTTCTTCATTCTCTATTTTATTCTCTCCATCTATCTCTTTTTCTCTATATCTTTATCTTTATTTCACTCGATATCCCTCTCACTCATCTCTCTTTCCCTTTCTATCCATATCCTTCTCTACATATATCTCCCTATCTCTTTATCTCTTTTTTTATCCCTCTCTATCTCTCTATATCACCCTCTATTTATATCTCTCCCTCTTCCTCTCCCCTCTCTTCTTCTCTCTCCCTCTCTACATACATCTGCCTCTTCCCCATCTTCTCTCTATCTCTCCCCATCTCTCCCTCTCTTGCTGCCTCCCTATTCCCCTATCTATCTTTATATCTCAACCTCTTTCTCCCTTTATCATCCCATATATATCTATATCCATGTCTTTCTCCTCTCATTTATCTATCTCTCCCTCACTCTCTCCCCCTTATTTCTATCTCCCTCTCCATCTTTATTTGTCTTCTCTACTAGGGAGAACTACTAAGAGGGCACCCAATTAAGGGAGAATTACTAATATTTAATTATGATAATCAGCTAATTAGTATTATCGTGGTAAATGGTTGTAATCCGCTAATCAGTGTGATTGTGGTAAATGGTTTCTAAATTGTGTGCAGGGCTTCAATGAGTTGAAAGGCATTCTCTAACTCATTTGTTTATTTGGAAATTAAGGATTTAGGGCAAATTTAGGGGACATTACAACTACAGTTAGGAAGATAAGCTTTTCAAGTCCAAGCTGATAGAAAGACTATTAAATAGTTCCAACAAAAAACAACTTTATAATGTTTTTGACAAATTGAAAATATTTGAGTAAGGGGTAATTTCTTCAGTAATTTCTAGTGAATATGAAGAAACCATGATATTGAGACAAACAATTGATCAGTGATACAAAATAAATTAGTTTAAAATCAAAATGAGACAATCTCAGTAGCCCTACCCTTCAAAAATTTCATTCTTGGATCCATCTGACTGTAGTGGAAATTTAGGCCAAGAAAAGAAGCAAATACAAAAGAAAAGAATGAGGATACTTGGCATAATGGCAAATGAGCGAAGTTTGCATCACATTCTGATCTGAAATGTTGAACCTGTATATTTCTCTCTCTGAAAATCACCAAGGCACACATACAAGTGTGACAATGTGCTGCAACATTTCTACTTGCAGGTGCACAAGCATAAGTGTAGATATCTCTAAGATACAGAAAATAAAAGAAAACATAGAATTATTCATCACATATAATGAGAGACCCATAGTCATAAGCTAATTGGCATGTCATAGAAGAGAAACTCATTATAGTTGGCCAGTGGACTTATATCCACAACTTGCAAACTTTCCACGGTCAACCCCAAATATGGATTTTATCCACTCATATTTGTCTTTTCTAGACTTCACCCCTGTGCAGCATGATAAGAAGTAGGTCAAGCACTGACCATGGGATTGATGGTTTGAAGGAGGTCTGTTGATGGCTATGTTTTAATGCCTTCATCAGGAAGGCTAGCTAATTTGACGACCATGTTACACATTAAGTGCTTTAGTGCATACCCATTGCACAATACCTATGCAAGAGCAGATTCTCATCTTTAGCTTCATGCCAAAAAAAAAGAAGGTATCCTGTATCAAATTGTGTATTGCTTAGCTACTTTTCTCATTTCCTGAATTCTTTGTGTTAACATCTCTACAAGAAGAAAAAGAAAGAAAAGAAAATTAATGTCCACAAATGACCCAAAATGGATCAATAGGACTAGAACATACAGCAGGTACAATATCAAAGGACTAAGGCCAAAAAAGAGGCCCTAGACAAACAGAAAACATAAACATCATCTACTCTAAAGAAGGCAAATCCCCATGCAAGGACAATAATATAAGAGGAAGGGGAGGACCCCGTAAGATATTAACAGAAAACCATCTAGATGAGCAACCAAAATCTTCAAGTGTCCATGCTCTGAGATGCATTGGAGGAGCCAAAAAAAATGCCATCAAACACAGTGGGAGTACCAATGCAAAATCTGAGAATGCTTGCCAGACATATAGACAGAGTTGCAGCTGATTTAATAGGCCAATCAATGATCCATTGAATCAAGGAAAGATACTGACAACCTAACCAAGAAGATACAACTAGATTGTCAATTGGCTGGGTCATGTGGCAACGATTATCAAGGCAGCTGGCTTGGTAGATGATAAGGACAACTTCAAGATTACTCAAATGATTTTTAGGGGATGGACAAGTATGTGACTGTATCCTACTTTTTCTCTTCTCTTGCTCAGTCACACATGCTAAGCCTAACAGCTATTGCAATATGCTTCTGCAGATCAGAAGACAACAGAATCACATAGACATAATTAGACTGTCACAATAATAGAAACAGAGTCCATCTATTTATCTTGCAAAATTATCACAATAATAAAAACAGAACCCAACTATTTAGCTTACAAAATTATCACAATATGAAACGAGAGGAAACACAAAGAATATCATGATTGTAATTATTTCCAGTATTATCATGTGCAAGAGGATTATTCCATTATAGGATTCCATGAAAAGTGCATAAGCCCAATAGCATCGAGACAGGAAGTAGAAGTGGAGCTTAATTTCATTTTTGAACTGTGTATCTCATAAAGTCAGAGGCTGTTGAATGATGATTGATGATGGTTCACCAACTCCTCTGATTATGACTTAATTAGAAAAGTAATCATTCCCGTGCTAATCTCCTAGTCATCATAAAAGGTTGTTGAGGATCGATTCATGTCAATCTGTCTGAAGATCTTTGGCTAGAGATTCAATCTAAAAAGGTAAAACATTTATATCTTTCCATTTCCAGATTTTAAGTTCTTATGCTGAACGTGCTGATTGCAGAACATTAATTGATTTCTATGTTTGCATATCAAAGTGGGATCTGCCATTTATATGTTATTAAGACACGCCTCTAAGAGACGCGTCTCATGAGAGGATGTGTCTCCACAAGTGGAGGCACGTCCACTCATGGGATGTGTCTCTTAGGGCGCGTGAGTTCTAAGAGAACTTACTAACATTCGTTAGTAATGCTAACACATAACCTCCTGTTTTATTTAATGCAGATCTTTAATATTTTATATTTCGATTTATATTAACATCATTTAATATTTCGAATTTATAAGTATATATATTCATAAATTCGATTCTACTTATATTTCAGAAATATAATTATGAAGAGCAATCTGATCTAATATAAATAAAGATAATGCTTTCAGAAATCAATATTTATATCTGACCTGAGCTATTATTCATTAACACTCCCTCTTAGCTAGGGAAGATATTTCAAATCAAATAAGTAGAGATATCACCTTAACACGTGATATCTAAGACATGGTATGATTTCTCAATATTGTCAAGTCACATGACATTCTTCACAACATATCTTTAATATGCAAAGAACTCCCTCTTTAGCTAGGGAGGATAACTTCCATCAAGTAAACGTGATTTTACCTAACTCGTGATATCAAAAGATATGGTATGCTTTTGAAAGTGTCCAGTCACATGACATTCTCCATAACACATATCCTTTATTCAATACTCCCTCTTCAACTGGAGAAGATAACTTCTATCAAGTAAAATTGATATCACCTAACTCGTGATATGATGTGTTTTCTCAAAGTTGTCAAGTCACATGACATTCTTCATAACACATCTTCATCATTTCAACACTCCCTCTTTAACTAGGAAGAATAACTTCCAAAAATGATATCACCTAACTCGTGATATCAGAAGATATGATATGCTTTTGAAAGTGTCAAGTCACATGACATTCTTCATACATATCTTCATTATGGTATGTGCACTGACATCAAGTCACATGATGTCTACCATAGATCATGGCATATCCACGGATATAATCATCCACCATGATCATCTCTTATGGGTCACAATGACCTTCAAATATCAAGTCTCATGATATCCATCAAGGTGTCTAAGAGATACTATCATGACATGTCTATAGATATCAAGCCATATGATATCTATTATGATAGTTTTATCATTGTAGAGTCGTCACTTTACAATGTCAAATACAAGTGTTCATTATCAGAAAGATCGTCACCTTTCGATAATGTACACAGGAGGGGTAGGCCCATAAAGTCATGGAGTCACACACATGACAAAAGAGTTTACACATTAAACATCTTTATATATTAGTACAACTTATAAACAAATTTGAATTTCAAACATAATATCAAATTTCATACCAAGTTTTCTTCCCGAAGAGTTCAACTTTAACTCCAGAGAGAAGTTGTTGAGTATGTCCGCTGTTTAAACATTTGAACTAATATACTCCAACTGGATCACTTTCCTTTCCACCATATCTCATAATGGTAGGGGATCTCAATGTGGTTAGATCAAGGAGTCCCACAAGCACTTTACGAAGCCAAACTGCTTCTCTTACTCCCATTGAGGCTGCAATGTATTCAGTTTCTGTCAAACTTTGTGCTACTAAAAACTGTTTTCTGCAGATCCAAGAGATCATAGCTGATCCTAAACTGAAGCAACATCCTGATGTGCTTTTCTGATCGGTTACACTTCCAGCCCAATCATATCCAGTAGTGCTTTGAAGATATCTCAATATATGTTTTACTAGGACCTTCCATTTGTTGCTGGAGTGCTCTACCAACTGAGCTACTGGCCCCTTGTGGCCAACCCATCATTAGTCCGGGTGTGGCTTATATCCAACACCCCCTCTTAAGCCATACTACGGGTGCAAGGTGCTCTTCTGAAGTTAGATCTTGGGACCTGTCGACATGGAGTCTCTCAACATGATGCCTCATCTCAGTCTCAGAGATGAACAAGGCTTTCACCTCATATCTCTCTATCTCAAGGCATTACAACAAGTGAAGATGAGACTCCCTCTAAAGCTCTAATTACTTCTTCTTCAAAGGGATGACTTCAGCCATCCACACAGTCTGAAGGTGGCAAGCAGAGTCTTCATTTTTTTCTTCTTTTGTAAACAATCTCTTATGCTTTTGATCCGTCCTGAAAGCATCTAGAAGAGATTATAAATAGTTCATAACTATCCAAAAATCATACAAGTTATATCATGAATGAAATTTTCAAAAGGATCTTATGTTAGTGACACAACACAATTCAAGAGAATTCACAAGATCAAAACAAATGATATAACTCAGCGACCAAAGAATACTTATCTCTTTAAATATTTTGATCCGTCCTTAATGAAGTCATGAATCTGAATGATCTATCACAATATCTACTCTCTCCGCCCTATATAGTGGCATTGATTGCATCAAGTCTACCCTTCGCATGAGTTGAAAAATTTAAAGACTCCTGTGACAGTGCTTATTTAATTTCCAGGTAGCACAGGTCCCTTCACTCAACCTTGCCAATATCAGGCTCCTTAGTGCTATGATGACCCGAGGATTAAGACTCCGACCTTCCTGGTTTCCAAGTTTATTCAATGGTTCCTTCTTTACCATGTAAATCAGACAGTCTGGTTCATGATAAAATCTGCATATGCCTTTATTCAAGAGCTATCCCGAATGAGCCACAGGCAGCCAGGCTATCATCGATCACATATAGGAATGTTTGCAATTCGTGGTAATGACCATAGACTTATTGCTCCACACACGAAAGTGCCTTCAGGTGATGTCGGGTATTTTCCAAGCATACGTTGAAGTCCACATACTTGGTATATGTCCAGCCTTCAATAATATTAATCCACCCAGACAAGTTTGAATTACACGCCACCCTTCCCTTCATCCTGCTTGGCATAATAATGGTGACTAGTTATGATGCACAAACCGTCTTAAGATAATCAACATTTCATCACCCAATTTTAAGATTCATTCTTCAAACCCTCCAGTTCGAAATGATAGAGATTAAATAACCCACACTGAAAGTTCACCGTGAAGTGCGATGTCAGAGATAATTTCACCGGCAACACTAAGCTCCGCAATGAGATTATATTCAACACTCCAGCCCGATATTTAATCTAGCGCACCACACATACATTCAATATGGTCCAAAGACTCACAATTCAATTGATTAATAATTTGCAATGTATAGCAGGACACGATATGATTCGCGCCAGATCACTGATGATTATTTTAGTGAGTCGAGATAGACCTAGGAGCCAATGAATAAGTATATTCTTACCGACCTGGACTCCACACGAAATATACAGAGGTGTTCGATGATGGCGTCTTTTGCTACACACAACCTCTCACTATACCAAGGGTCTCCGCTCTGGCTTGAATCGAGTCCAGCGCTGATTGTGACTATGGATGTCGTCGCAATGGAAGATCTTATTGTGAGACCCGTGCGTTCAGTTTCACGACTCGAGCCACAAGATCATGGCTCGAGCAGGCCATCAGAAACGGAGTCGTCTTCTAGACCTGTTGAGGAACTTGACCCGAGATAAAATATGTCTAGTGTCGCCTGGGTGAATGCTTCCTTGTTATTTTTGTATCAATGAGAAACTGAGCGGAAACTGGACCAGGATGCGGGAACGGTAAAGCACTCTAGTAAAACTCCCGTAAAGGCTAGATGATCGACTCACCACTAGTGGAATCTCCGCTCCTGAGGATGCTACGATTAAGTCAAATATGCATATGAGGTTAGGTGTCTTCTACACCCGATCTCCTTGCTTGATCCTGACTCCAGTGATCACATGAAAAACATTCGGTATCTTGATTGAATCGCCTTTGTCCTGTGCTTGACAAATCTCAGATTAAATTTCCCTTGAACCAGCTCTGATACCATGTTGAGGATCAATTCATGTCAATCTGTCTGAAGATCTTCGGCTAGAGATTCAATCTAAAAAGGTAAAACATTTATATCTTTCCATTTCCAGATTTTAAGTTCTTATGCTGAATGTGCTGATTGCAGAACATTAATTGATTTCTATGTTTGCATATCAAAGTGGGATCTGCCATTTATATGTTATTGAGACACGCCTCTAAGAGACGCGTCTCATGAGAGGATGTATCTCCACAAGTGGAGGCACGTCCACTCATGGGACGTGTCTCTTAGGGCGCATGAGTTCTAAGATAACTTACTAACATTCGTTAGTAATGCTAACACATAACCTCCTGTTTTATTTAATGCAGATCTTTAATATTTTATATTTCGATTTATATTAACATCATTTAATATTTCGAATTTATAAGTATATATATTCATAAATTCGATTCTACTTATATTTCAGAAATATAATTATGAAGAGCAATCTGATCTAATATAAATAAAGATAATGCTTTCAGAAATCAATATTTATATCTGACCTGAGCTATTATTCATTAACAAAGGTTGCTCCCAATTATTAAATAAAAGAGCACGGCAGCTACAAAATCCAATATTTTGAATAATATTGAATTGTGTTCTTGTTGGCGTTTCAATTAGCACCTCTGGAGTGCTTATTGGAAACAGACGGCTATTGCAAGTGTTATAGTACTACTCTTCAAATTATAGAGAGGAAGATCTCTCTTTGCTGATGTTCTACGTAAAAAAAGGTACTAAGGTTCCTATCTTTTTTACTTAGCGGCAAGACACAAGGGTGCATAAACACAATGCGCCGTATTTAAGCTTTTCTCTGGTTTCTGCAGATCTTAACTACGACTAAACTAGCTTCTAAACTATCCTATCTCCTCAAAATTAACAGAGGATAAGGGCATAAGAGCGAAATGGATGGGTTGGGTCACTTGAATCCGCCATCTCTTTAGAATATGGCCGAGGCTCTGAACTCTCAGATATACATTGGGATAAGGTTTTATACAAGCGAACACTCTTTACGGTAGGTTGGATCTAAGACTTGCCAAGGAGGAGGAACCCCTATCTAAGGTATAGGCTAGGAAACAACGTACTAGAAACAACAAGGTACGAAGATATGAATATCAGGATTGCTAAGGAGGAGGAACCCTTGTCCGAAGTGTAGGTTGAAATCCAGATCTTTAAACAACATCAAACGATAGCAATCGATGACAAAATATCCAAGAAGGAGGAATCCCTGTTCGAAGAGGAGATTGAAACAATAAACTATTAAAAACAAGACATTGAATCAACTCAAATCTTAGATCAAACATGCATACGCCATCTGATTTTCTTCTTCAAGCTTTTCCAATGAATTACAAAGATTGGGACAGCAAAGGCACGAAATCAAGCACAATTGCTATCAACCAACTAACTCTCATCCAAGAGCGAACAAATACAACTTGGCAAGGTTTCTGGCAACAATGACGAAGCAATTTTGCGTAGTAAATAAAGGTTAAACAAATAATGAGCCCAAGGCTCTAATTTATAGAAACTCAAAAGAGTAGGCAACCCTAAAATCTCCTTGAGTTAACAATCAGTTCTTGCCAATCAACAAGAATTATTCTTATGTCTAAATGTAGGTGAGCAAGCAGTTAACTGGAAATCTACTTCAATTAACTAAAACTAAACAAAAGTCAAACTAGAAGTCTACCTCAGTTGACTGAAACCTAACTATAAGTGAACTTAAATTACAAATGTGCCTCCAAAATAGACATCCACATTTAGTGGAGATTTGAGATCCATAAATCGTGGAAGTCAATTTAGACATCCTTAATTAATGGGATCTGAAATGCATGATCTATGGGATCTGGAGTTAACTTGGAAAGGGGCATCAAGTTAACTCCAATCATAATTAATGCCTTTTTGGAGGGTAGGACGTCCTTCTTGGGGTGCTTTACACCTCATCATCACTGGTCAACAGTGCCTCTATCCAGTGTTGACCTCTTCGGCCCTTGAGCAATCAATGCTCCGCAAGATGATGGTGTGGCGTCCTAACATTTCTTCACCTGTCACAAGCTGCTACTGATAGTCTATGCACTTGGTAGCTGCGTCATCCAGCCTGGTAGACATGGCTACAACTTTGGCCAACTTGCAACCATCAAGATCATCAAGGAATGTGCTACGAATGACATCTCGGAATTGATTTTGCACTATTCCTAGCTCAATGTACTCTCCTCCCTCATGCTAATATTCCATGTGAGGGAAGGATATTACCAACGTTCTTCCGACGTTGATAATACCTGCGACAATATGTTTGTAGTCAATCAGCTCCACAGAATTGGCATCGTAGGCTTTCACCTTGTATGTCAATTGTTATTTCCAAGCAAAACGATGTTGCTTGTTCTTTGTGGTGGTAACTGATTGATATGCCAATTGCAAATCAGCGACTGTCATTTCATCCCCCGGCCTCTTCTCTGTTGTCCTCAATTCTAACTGTTGGATCTCTGAGCGGAGTCCATGTGCTCTATCTCTCAACTAGTATGTTTCTGCCAGTTCACACCGTCCTCTCACAACAACTTCTTCCACTTGATTTCTCAAGTGTTTTCCATATGTAATCAGTTGGCAATGGTTTTGCTCTGCGGGGAGATCAAGCATCTCTCGTGGCAAAGCAGAGGAGTTGGGAGTGTCACACATCAAGCTGGAAATGTACATCCTCAATTGCCAGTTTTCAGCCTTTAAGGCTGCTCTGTCTTGGCCATCCTTAGCCATCCTATCTTGTGCGCTCACTAAGGCAATTCCAAGAAGGTCTGCCTCCACCTGATGAGTGGTCTTTCAGAGGTTGATCTTCGACAATGTGAAGTCATCAACCCCTACCTCATGTATGTTTTTTTCCTCAGGTGGGGCAGCAGTCTCTATGATGAACTCATTATCTGCATTCCTCCCTATGTGAACTTGCTCCTTCAATTTCTTCGTCAGCATGTCTGCAGAGACATGATCAAACTTGGTGAAGTCAAGTTGGTAGGATGGCCTATCCCTCTTCCTTCCTAGGAGACTCTCAAGCCAGATGGAATTCTGACTTGCCTCACTAGAAGGAGGAATGCTAGGCCTTTGAATGCTAGATGAATGAGACTGTGCTTCATTGATATCTCACGGTGGAGAGTCCAAGTCGATGGGGACTTGTGATTACTGCGATGGTGGTGAAGTAGGCAGCTTTGTCTCTATCACTGGCACCGTATTTGCTGCAACTGCTTCTAGCATGGGCTCTGTTTCAGTCGTGATTGCCTCAATCACGAGCTCAGCTGCAACAGTCTCTACTATCTCAGGTAAGTTGGTGGTTGTCTCCACCTGTACCTCTTGCTGATTTACATCAGCCAACAGTGTTCTTCCCCATGTAAGCCCTGACATCCTCATCCCTTTGGGAGTATTGCTCCACTACTTTCTTCTAGGCTTCTTCTTAGACATGGAAGGTAGTGTAGACTGAACAATTGGCGGCTCTGTTCAGGGAAGTACTGTGATGTCCCCGCTCTAGGCAGTCTCAAGAGCAGTGGAGTTAGCCTATCTCGTGGACCCTTGTAGGCTAACAGGATTGGGTTAGAGGGTTTGTGGCCTTATCTAGTGGGTTTTGTCGTTTCCATTCCTTGAGTTCAGTGATTGGCTCACAGTAGGCCTTGGCAGTGCAGTGATTGACAGCTTCTGACGGCACGTCGATATGCTGAGTTATGAGGGAGATATTAATTTTCCAATGTATTAAAGTGTTTTACTTTATTTAATGGAATATTATAAAGTCAACTTGATTTTATAATAAAGTGATCACTTAAATTTATTTAAGTGAAAAATTAAAAACACTTTATTGAAAAGGGCGCACAATATTTAATTATAAACTATTGGAAAGTGTAAAATACATTCAAATGTATTTTAAAATGAAAGTGGCGTCACTTTTGGGGATGAATGCCTTTTTGAGAATATAAGGCAGCCAAAGGAAAATTTGAACTCTATTATTGATTATTTGACATTTTTCTCTAGCTTTGGCTAAATACGTGATTTCTCTGAGACAAGGGTTTCAAGGAATTTTATCTCTGGAGAGTGACAATTCTTCACAGATTGGTGATTGTGAGACTGTGAAAGATCAGTTGAATGATTGCAACCATGAGAGCTTCACTTCAGGAGTTCTACAGTGTTTTAAACAAGATTTTTTGTAAAGGTTCTTTCAATTTACAATAAAGAAGAGGGCTTCTTCATCAAAGACGTCTCCTTCAGGATCCTCTACAGTTTGCAGTGTTCATTACCAGTTTCTTGCTTGGCCGTACTTTTCAAACTTGGGAAACGTGCCACCAGGAGGTTAGGCGTGTGAAGCTTCTTGTTGAATTGCCTTCTTTCTTGCATCTTTTGTGCCCCTTTCTTGGCATCCACCCTTCAAGACTACTTGCATCCAGTTTTTGTTGGGGAGAAGTCAGATCTGTAGCTCCGACATCCTATTTTGCCACTTTTCACCATTTCTGGCTGGCAAGCTTGGATAATTTCTTAATTAAATAATCTGGACACTTACGGGTACGTTTATTGTTTGTAATCTTATTGTTAGGGTTATTTAATACTCTCTACATTTACACTTGATCAATATTAGCTCAGATTCTTGTTTTATGAGCTTTTATATGCTGCCACCCCTTCTATTTCTCTCTAGAAACACTCTACAAAACTAAAAAACACAAAAGATTAACAAAAACAACAGGGGTTTGAGAGGGAGTCAGTTGGGCTCATCACAAGTACTACCTTCCTTGTCCTCTTGTTGTCTAAGTAGAGTCAATTGTTTCTGACCACTCTACTCATTCTCTCCTCTATAGATGTGCTTTCTTTCACATACCAATCCACTCTGTCGAGTGGCTGTGAGTTCACTTGATCCATGAAGAAGGAAGGGAGAATGACTTCTTCCTCATCATCGGATAGGCCCTCAATGTCTTCTGACATAAATTCAACAATTTGTGAGAGCTTAAGCCAGCTATAGTTCCTTCTTCGCACCTCAAACTCATCGTCACAATTGACCCAGTAATCTTTTATGGAAGATTCATGTGATGAGCGTTGCTCGAGATGTGTTACATAGAGCCCTCTTGGATCATATGACCTCCTCTCAATGAGGTACTTGAGATTGAATCTCACTGTTTCTTGGCTCATCAACTTGGCATCAGCCATTGTTTTACATCTATAGAGTCCCATCTAAATGGGAAAGTTCGCAGCTGACTTCTTCAGGCGTAAGTGAGAGTGAACTTCGGCCAACTGCCTTAGGAATTCCATGAACACTACCTTATATAAAGGGTAGTGTGGCATCATGGCGAGGTGACCATTGTAACCATACATGCATATGTAGCTGAAAGTGGGGAATTGGATAAACCAATTCGCCCAGTCCAACATTGCCTCCTTGGCTGTTGGTGATATACGCACGTGCATCTCATGGTTGAGATCTCGTACGGTGTGCATGATGAAGAGGTCACTTATCTTTTTGAAGAGTCGTTCTGCTTGAGTAAACTCAAGACGCGGAAAGTATTCCTGGACCTTCTGCACACCTAAGGTGCCCACAATGTTTAGTGTCCTGAACTCGCCTTGGAAGGCAATTAGGTATACCAGGTTGGAACACATGTGGAACCTATGAGCCTCTAGAAACTCGGTAATTTGTTGGTGGAGTGTGTCACTGATCAAGGAGGCCCAATCATAATGTTCTCTTTTACTGATAATCTAAACAATGATGTAGTACATCCAAGACTGAAACTGATTGCCCTCTTCTTGTCCAGTGATTCTACTAAGTAGAGTGATCAACACTGCGTACTTGTCTTTGAATTCTCCTTGTTCAACCAATTTGGGCAAGCTGGCCTTTTTCACCTTTAACCATTGTTCTGCCATTTTCAGCGAACACCTGTCCTTTGAAGCTTCGAATGCCTTTTCTCATTCCTTCATAGATATGACCTTGTTGGTCGAGCATGGCAGAATAGCAAAACATTTTTCAATGTCTTTTGGTTTCAAGCTGCAAATCACCCTTCCATCTACTAATCGTATTTCTCTCGTGGTAGGATTGTAATACTTAATGCAAGCAATTACAAGCTCCACACTTTGTAATGTAAAAGGATTGACGCTGCTTGAAACAATTCAGATTCTTCTATGTTTTGCAGTGTGATTTGATTCATGCCCTCCAAATCCTCTAAATTGACCTCTGGGTTCTTCTGATGTAGGTCTGTATCATTCATTTTCAAGAAATCATGGTACAAGGCCGTCTTGGTCTTGTATTGTAACTAGGAGTACTGCATTCTGAAAGACTTAAAGATCGACTGTGCACATGACCATGTTCTGACAATTTCCGCAAACCCCTAAAATTAACGTCCACCGAGAAGTATTTTTTTGAGAAAAACCTGGAACATGGGTTTTGTTCATGCTTCAATGCTGAACAAACCCAATTCCTTAGATTTTTTACTCTGAGACTTTTCCGGAAAAATCCCTAAAAATAGGGGCAGCAAGTTTGTTGTTTCTGGAAAATCTGAAGAGATGGGTTTCATTGGAAAATTATGCTGATCATACCCAGTTGGCCAAACCTATGATAGCCTGCTGTATTCTATGACATGCAAGAATTTTAAGGCAGAAGAGAGGAAGTAGACAAGAGGTGCATTGGAAGTTATTAGTTGCCTCTTTGTAAAAATATGCCTTTGTATTCAACCCTTGAGAAGAAATCTCCTTATGCCACTGATCTTCAAAAAATATTGAAGAATGGTCCAAAACCCTTGCCAGATCTTGAAAGGACGTCCTTCAGAGCAATTTGTTGTTTTGATCTTCAACCTGCAAAAGAAATAATGAAAAAGGGACACCTAGCTTGATTATATAATGATTCAAGTTGAAATCCTTCAAATTTTGGCAACAACTCATGATTGAAGCCTGATTTGGAGTTCAAAAGCTGATTTCCACTGATCGTGGAGTTTTTGGCCTCTTTTTGCCTCCAAAATTTCTTAACTCAAGTCAACATATTGCCTTTGACCTTTTAGGTGTCCTTTCTTGAGTGTTGAGAATTTTTCACCATTTTGTCAGGCTGAAGTGCCTCTGTTTGATCATTGCTCTCGGTCGTTCAATTGATCTTCGGCAGCTGCTGACAAATCTGTTGACGAGATGGAACTATCCTGAAGAGGTATGCCTGGGAGTCATCAAGTCAGAAACCTGAGTTTGAGGCTCTAGATTCAAGGGCGCCTTTCTCCAATAGGGGCGCTTTTAGCTTTTCCTTAGCCAATTTTCATGACTATTCTTCGTCTTCTCCATTTAGACCCTCCATGCTTTGATCTGACGTCACCGTTGGCTGACGAGTCAGATGGCTTTGCTTGATTGTGCACTGGGTAACTAACTCAGTCTTGGAAAGTATGATTGGTTCCTCAGCTCTCCAAGGTCAGCTTAAGTCCTTCAAATCCAAGGGTGCCCTTGGCTAGCAGGGGTGCTTTTGACTTGTTGACTGATTATATCTATGTTGTAAACTGCCTTGGCTTGACCTCTATCATCAGGTGACTAAGTTGTCAAATATCTTTGTTGACGGTTCCATTGTCGAGAACGATCAAAGCTAAGAAGGTTGTCCTGGAGGTCTACAAGCAAAAAGGCTGCATTTGCATGCCCCAAAGACTAGGCACCTTTCTTTAGTAAGGGCGCTTTTCCCTTAGTACTTAGCAACTTTTCTTTCATTTTGGATGTTCTTCATTCAGCATCTCCGTACTTCGTTGATGTTTGCCAGTGATTCCAGAATCGGATGATCTCGCTTGACGATGCGTTGATTAGCCAGTACGAACATGAAGAGGATGATTGCTTCTGATGAATCTAATGACTGCATTTGCCCTTTGAGATCAAAGGGCGCCTTTCTTCAAGAGGGGCGCCTTTTGACTTGTTGACTTCATTTCTTCCTTGGTAGCAAGGCGTCTTCCTTCCAGAGTTAGTCAAATTTTGGCCTTTTCCATCTTGACAATCTCCTTCATCAAACAACTTCTTTTTTAACCTTTTCCGCCATGGCTTCTTCATTGAAGCTTTTGAAGCTTATCTCTCAGCACCTGGTACTGGCCAATCTACCATTAATGGCTAAGGAGCTCCTAACTTTGTTCCTGAAAAAATACGAATAGACCCACCAAAGTAAAACATGTTTTTTTGATGATTCTAACTTTACCAGTGTGATCGTGAAGTCGATTAATCCTATCAAAATCATTTTCAATCATTTCCGAGAAGGTTCTATTTTCAGGGGTTTCCCTAAAAATAGGGGCATGAAACCCTAATTTTCAGAATTTTACACATATGTTCCTTGACAGAAACCCACAAAAACCTTACGTTTGGTTTGACCTAAAAGAAACTTTTGACATGCTTTTTACATGATTTAGCTCAATTTAAGCAGAATGCCAAAAAATTATTTTGGGTACAACAGTTCTAAAAACCTTTCAATCATTGGTCTTCTTTATCTTTCTGTGATCTATCATTTTTTCCTTTTTGGAACCATGCAGCTCAAGTACTTGGCTTTCAAATAAATCAGAGATACAAAATATCAGTTTGTATGCAGTGTAGCTTGTCAAAAAAGACTAGTTGGCATCTTATGATGCTGTGAACACTCCTGAAGTAATTTTGACTTTGGAAATGAATATAATTTAAGAAAATTAACAGATATTCTTATAGATATGTTCTAAATAAAATACTCATCATTCTTATGATTTTAGCAGCTGAAATACAAGCCCTGGCTCAAGTATCCATGTGCATTCCCCACATTGGCCTTTTTGTCTATAAGTCAAGATAGGATGTTCCATATTTAGGGTAGGTTCTTCTAATAACTCTATTTAGAAACTAAGTTATTGCTGCTGTGCAATCCTATAGGTATCCTTTAAAAACTCATCATGAATTATAAACATACATTTTATCTCAACTGATGGTGCTTTTGACACCTAATATTAGATAATCAAGATTGCAATATCCATTCCATATTTACTGCTATGTTTTCATTTGCAAGGCTGATGCAAGAGGAATGCATGAATTATCCTTATGATCACACAACTTAATCCTCTTTCTTTCCATGAAATGCAGCATATAGTTTTTGACAAATCCATTTATCCCTATGATTGGCACTACTACTTGCAACACCAGAGAGAAGATTATCAATAGAGGTTGTTCGATTCTCCCACCCCTATCATATGCATCAGACTCAATTTCAACTGCACCTACCAAAGACATATAAGCGGCCCTTGACATCTTTTCATCATACTCCAATATGCTATTTTTTTTAATCGCTTTCCTTTTTGCTAGATGTTTGACTTTCAAAGATCCCATCTACTCCAGAAACTTAGCATTCCATTTTAAGAGTTCATCTCAGTCATTCCTCACTCAACATCTTTCCTTCACTGATCTTTTGTAGCATCTCAAAATCAGTTGGTGTCAAATTTGGATCTTCTCATTGGGGTTTAACAGAAGGCTTTGCAACCATTTTTTTCTCCAAATTCTACTGCCTCCAGATTTTCTTCAGGCTTTTTTTCGAAATGTTCTAAACTTATTTATAATCTAATTAGCTATCCTTACTAATACCAAAAGGGTGTGACCCATCACACTTATAACTCTTTGGAATCTATTTGAGGATGCCCTATGCATTGTTGTAAGCTAACATCATCTTGTACCTATCTGAATATTTAATATGATACATCATATTTTCATATATCTACCCTAAACTTAGAATCACTCATTAAACTGGTTTCTAAATCTTGGGTCATCATTGTTGTAAGCTAACATGGTAGAGAGAAAAGAGCCACAAAATGTGTATGTCTATGGACAACATCTCAATAGCATGATTATCCAACCTACTTATAATTAAAAGGGGCACACATATCAAGATCCCTACTAGATCCATAGCACAAAGATCAAAGTATGCAATGTTTGCCATGTCCCCTTTTTCAGACTAAGAAAAAATAGAATACATTATATTCAAGTTGTTCAAAAAGTAACTTTAATATTAAAAAGGCAACTTATATTTTATTATTTAATTATAAAGTACATCAAAGTGTTTTTATAAATTGTTATCAAAAGTGTTAATAGGACAAGGGGGAAAAATAAAAGAGTAAATTAAAAGAAAAGAGAAATTCTTGAGACTTCTTTTGAAGGACTAAAAATAGCAAATAGGTGATTATAAAAGTAGGAGTTAGGCTTGAGGAAAATGATCCATCCATTGTTTGTTGCAAAACCCTTTCTTGAAGATTGAGCATTTGATGTTCATCTTTTGGCTAGAGGATGAAAACCCTCTTGGTTTCTAGATTGAATTTGGAGATGAAAACTCTCTAATCCAACAAAGGAAATTCTATCTCGGGATTCCATATATGCGGAAAGATCAGTTTCAAGAGCTTGTTGAAGATTCTCGATGGTATACTTAAAAGTGAAAATACTTTTTGGATTTCAGTTGGTTTGTGGTTTTTCAATTCCAATAATTTAATTCTTTTGGATTCACAAAGTATTGTCAGTTGTATTGCTTTCCTAGAATGATGCAGGAGCATCTGGGTTCATGAGCAATCTTATGTCAACCAAAAACACTTCCTGTTTTCATTTTTAGTTTGCCTTAATTTTGTTGTATTGTTGTTGGTTTTGCTGAGTTATTTGCATTTTTGGCTAAATCGAGAATTCATCTCATAGAGGAGCCTAAAGGGTGCCTCCTAATCAAATTTGGAAGAAATTGGATGCGAAATGGAGTTATGGCTGATTGGAGGTTTTGCCTCCACCAGGATCCAACTAAGGTGCATGGTTCAAGGTTTGTTGCCATGCTCCAACTAGTTCTCAGTCGTGCAATGAGGGCCCATAATTCTATTTCTTTCTAATTCTTGACAAGATTTGAATATTCAAGATTTTCAAAAGTTCTTAAGAGGATAGGAATTTTACTTTCAATATGGTTCTTGGTTTCGAGTTCCCTCAGGACCCCCGATAAGACTAAGAATCTTGGATTCCTACTAAAGGTGAAACCTCCAACAAAGAGATTGCCCGGTCTTGGTGCTGGTTTCCAATTGGGCCAGAACCTCCAACAAGGAACCTTCAAATTGGTGCTTGGTGCCAGTTTCTAATCGGGTCAAAACCTTCGACAAGGAACCTTCAAATTGGTGCTTGGTGCCAGTTCTCAATCAGGCTAGAACCTCCGACAAGGAACCTTCGAATTGGTGCTTGGTGTTGGTAATTGAGCCGAAACCTTTGACAAGGAACAAAGAAAGGTGAATGGTGCTCAATTCTCATTAATTTTGGAACCTTCAAAATAAAACTAAAGGTGTTGGTCCCTAATGGGCTCAAAATCCCCAAACAAAAGGCAATTGAAGAACACAACAAAAGATAGATACCTAGCGAAGTAGGAATTGCCAATGGAGGGTAGCAAATGCCTAGTTCCTTCTAAGATGGAAAGCTTTGATGAAGAACAAAGACATTAAGTGAACTGACAAGGAGACGAAGCAATGAATTCAGGATGACAGTTAAACTGCTGGAAAATGGTTGAACTACCTTCGCACAAGGTGTATATGGGAGAAGAGACAACTGTTGGAAAATTTTCTTTTGGTTGGAGGATTTTCAGATTAGAATAGAGAGAGACGAAGGTCGAAAGATGTGTAATCAAGATTGTATTCCTGTACTCCTGTATGTTGTAGATAATAAAATGATTTGAATTGTTCATGAGTTCGAACATTTGTTGTAATTGTTGATTGTTGAAGCTGCATGATTGGGTTGCCTGATAAGGTACCATAACCACGGTTGCACTACAAAATTTATGTGATATATATATTAGTCATACCCCTCACTATAGCCATACCAACTCCCCTTAGCACAAGAAGTAATATTATGTCTTTAAAAGTATTATTCGGAAAACTAGGTGTCATTCAATCATGAAAGAGAACTTTAAATTTTTAACAAAGGAAAAGGGTTTATCTTGACTATGAGTCACGCCAAACATCTTTAGCCTTAGAATTCTGGTGTTGAGGATTAGATGTTGAAAATATTAAAGTATTTATTGTAATATTAATGGTCATCTTCGCTTTAGTTAGTCGTTAGTTTACTTTCCGTTAACTTAGTTTTTAGTAACTTTAGTTTGTTTTAGAATCTTTTTGCTTTCTGCTTTCCACTTTAGTTTGCTTCAACTAACGATGGTTTCTTTTTAGAAACATCGTCTTGTAATTTTCTTTATAAGGAGTTTTCGCTTCCTTTTGTAATCACGCAATCATGAATATCAATAATCATTTCATGGTATCAAAGCTTAGGCTCAAACTTTTTTGGCGGATTTTTTTGTAATAAAAATTCGTTGTTTTTCTAAGGAATTTTTAAAAATTTCTTAGATGTTTTTGCTCATTTTTTTTTTAAATCGAATGTCAATGATTAACCCGGAAAATTGAAAAATTATTTCGGAAGTTCTTTGACAAATTTTTTATAAAAATTCATGAAGTTTTTTAGCCAATTTTTTTAAAGATAAAAATCGAGGAATTTGTGTGAAGAGTTTTTGTGAACCGAATTTTTGGAAATCGAAGGGTTTTTTGAAGCCGATTTTTGAAGGGTTTATTGCAGCAGATTTTGTTGAAGAAATTTGAGGGTTTTCTTGAAGCAAATTTGAGGGTTTCTTTTCTGAAGGGTCTATAGAAGAATTTGTGTACGCGACTGGCATTTTCGCATGAGTTTTCTACAATTTTTCATGAATTCTTTTTTGTGGGTCGAAAAGGAGAATCACATGACGGTTTCTTTGTGGGTTCCTGTGCTTTTTGGCGCGTGGCGGATTTTCTGCAAGGTTTGTCATGATTTTCTGAGAGAGATTTATTTTTGTACTATGCACCTGTCAAGGGTTTTCAACAGATTTCTTTATTATGGGTTGTTTGTGGATTTCCGCAACTAGGGCATCTCATATTTTGCTAATGCCAATCATTCTTTTGGCGACCTCCGGTTTTGGCCATGTCTGAGATTTTAGGCAGATTTGTCTTTGGGTGTTGTTCGTTGAAAATCAAGGGATGCAATTTATGACAGGTTCTTGAAGAGCTCTTTCTGATGTTTTTTGGCCTTCTCCTACCAGAAAATTGAGGATTTGCTGGCATGCATCCCTGCATTTTTTATTTTCTAATGTTTTTATGGCTGGTCGTTGAGCAGTTTGTGGATATTTTCCGATTTCATGGCAGCCTAAAGGGTTGTTTTTGAGCCAGTTTTGATGGAATTTTTTTGGGAAAAATAAAAAACTTTTGCAAAGAGTTTTTCAAAAAAAAATTGCTAAAAGAGTTTTGAAAAATTTCTATAAAGTTTTGCAATTTTTTGAGGATTTTTTCTAAGAAAATCTTACTTTTTCAAAGTTTTTGAAAGTTTTTTTGAAAAATCTTATAGTTTTTGAGCCTCTTTTTTAGACAATTTTTGAAAAATAGTGGGTTGTGTCAGCTCATTGTCTAGAGTTTGTGCCAGCTTATCACAGAGTTACCTCATTTTTCGTGCATTGGAAAATGGGAGGGATGGTTGCTTTGTCCAACGTCATGTTGAAAAGTACACAAAGTTTCAATGGGAAAAGTTATAATACTTGGAAGCAAAGGAAGCTCACAATTTTCGAGTGTCAGTGCCTTGATTTGGTTGTTCTACGAGAAAGGATCTATAATCACGAGGTGGTTATGCTTCTCCAATTATTAGTCACTGATGATATGTTTCCAAAAGAATATGGGTAGACTAAGTTTATGTTTGTAGGATGACCATTAAGGGAGGGTATTAAAGTGTTTATTGTAATATCAATGGTCATCTTAGTTTTAGTTTCCTTTAAGTTAGCTTTAGTTGGTCGTTAGTTTACTTTTGGTTAACTTAGTTTTTAATAACTTCAGTTTGTTTTCGCATCTTTTTTCCTTCTGCTTTAGTTTGCTTCAACTAACAATGTTTTATTTTTAGAAACATCATCTTGTAATTTTCTTTATAAGGAGCTTTCGCCTCCTTTTGTAATCACGCAATCATGAATATCAATAATCACTTCAGAAAATGAGCTGAATGAAATTACTATTTATTTTCTTGAATTGATGTACTTTATGTGGAATCAAATTTCATTGGAAAAATTGATATTTATTTAAATGAAGGTAAAAGAAGTGACTGTACTTTGAAGAGTGTCATACAATATGAGGTAATGAAGTAGCGCATAAAGTCGAAAAAGAAGTCTTTCAGTTTTGATACGATTTCTTAATGTTTTGATAGCACCTCAAATACCTTGATAGTGGGCAATTAATAGTTGTTGATATTTTATTTAATGCCACCTTTATCCTTTAGAGGAGTTGCAATATTTTTTGAAGGGATTGTTGATTATTTTAAAAGTGTTGTATCATTCTTTGCAATAGTCCATACTATTTCCTTAATTAAAGTTCACTCCATTTTGAATATTATTTTAGTTGCTGTAAGGAGGCTGCAAGATGGTATTAACGTATTTATCTCAGTGTTTATTGGCTTGTTCAGTCTTGCATAATTATATCCATCATCGCTATTGATTACTTTGATGAGATTGTTATTTGTTCATGGATGCCTATTACTGGTCATTAAAACTGATCTTACCATTGCAATAGCGTCGTTGAAAAATGATAATTAGTTATAAGATTGTAATAGCAGCCTAATGAGAGAATCTAGTTGAGTGTTTGGATCTCATTTCAGCTGGTTGAACAGCTGCAATAGCAATTATAATTTATTATTTATCAAGTATTTCTGTAGCAGATCAATTTTCAAAGGATAATATTAATCTCCTATTGTTGTATATTGTTCCATTCATATCGAAATATGTTGTATTTCCAGTTAATCAAATTTGGCATTATATCTAAGATGTTTGGGAAAAAAATGGGAGTTGTCTACAATTGTTATATAGTGTTGTTGGCGTAATAACTAACACCTCTGGAGTGTAAGTTAGTACAGACAGCTATGCACACTGCGTAATGAGTGTTCTTCAAATTAGGAGGGGAAGCTCCCTCTTTTGTTGATATGCATTCTAAAAGTAAACTATTCTAAGCCCTATATTTTTGACTCAGCTGCAAGAGGCACAAGGTTAAGAAAACCAAGGACGTTGCAGCTAAGGATTTTCTCTGGTTTCGCAGCTCTTTAACTACAACTAAAAGCTAAAGGCTTTAAACTATCCAATCTCCTCAAGAAAATAGAGCATGAGGAAACGGAGCAGGAATGTGATTATACGATAAACTTCAGGTACATATTCACAACGTGAAGGCAAGGTGGCACAACTATTTGCTTGGCTGGGAAGAAGTTTATTAAAACAAACAAACATACGATAAATTGAGTATAGATTCACAACATGAAGGCAAGGTGGCACAACTATTTGCTTGGTTGAATAGGTTTATTAACACACACAAATATACGATAAGCTTTAAGTACAAACTCACAACATGAGGGCAAGGTGGCACAACAATTTGCTCATTTGAATAGGCTTATTAGAAACAAAACATAAGGTAAGCAGCTAGGACAGTGTATTGCATAGACGAGACACGCATACAATAACGATCGAACTACTAACCCCATTTAACTAAAATCAACATTCACCATAATAACTGCAGAATCCCGAGTGGCATAACAATTCATCATCATAATAAATACTTGTGAACAAATACAATAATAGCAATACTACAGGCAAGGTGGGCGCAACATGTATGCTATCAAGCAAAAGTTATTTACAAATGAGTTGAATGCTCTTATTTATAGACATCAAAGGTGTAGGCAACCCTAAAATCACCTTGAGTCAACTACATTCTTGCAATGCATGCAGGATTTTATTGCTAAACCCTAATAAAGGAAACTATACAGTCAACTGGAAAGCTACAATGCTAACTAGACAATAGGCAACATGCACGTCCTTATTGAAAAGAAAGCTAACTGATAACTACCATCAGTTAACTGGTCCTAACTGAAAGTCTATCCTCCTGCGAAGATATCTCCAAGAATGAGATAGGCATGCCTAATATCATCAAGGAAAACTCAAGAACTAAATTTGAGTTAACTGTTGCTTCTGACTCATCCTCGTAAATAACTGCAGGACCCAATTGGGCGTCTACTACAAGCCCTCTCTATTTATCACTTTGTCTAGGAATTTATCGATCGTTTCATCATCTGGTACTCTGACACTATCTACGATGATGAACTATCTGTCTAACTCCTTGTCTCCATCCTGGATCACCCTCTGACTATCTCTAACCTCTGTAGTTGCCTTTCTGAAACTGACAATCATCACTAAGAACTCATCCAACTTGGACGCCTCAGGATCTCCACCCCGGTTATCACGAACTAGTTCCTCAAACTCAGTCTCCACTGCATCAAGCTCAACATACGCACCATCTTCATGAAGATAATGGCACGGGATCTGAGTGACTTTGGCGGCTCCATAAATGGAGTGATGGTCTCTGTTTCTTCTGCGGTTTTATGCCTCTGACGCTTTTCTCGATTCTTCTCATGGGAAACGTGTTGCAGGACGAAACCACAAAGTTTGACTGCGAACACTCTAGTTGTGAGAAATGCACACGAACTCACCGCACCCGCAGAATTCCAACGGTATCAACCCTCCGAATGTGCTTGATGCAAAACAGTGTCAGTTTTTTTTATGAAATTGTGAATTAAGACCAATTTGGTCCTGAATTCAGTTTGAGTGAACTGCCTTCTGAAAAACTCACCTGTTGACTGTAAACACGGCTATGTTCTGACAATTTTTTCCAAAAAGCTAAAACAACGCTCAATGAGGCTAAACATAGCCAATCGAAGTAGAATTTTCATGAAAATTTTTGAGATGTGGGTATTGTACAGAAAATGATTCTAAGCAAACCCGCATCATCAGAAATTTGAAAAAGCACCTTTTAGTAAGCCACGCAAAGGGTATCCAGTCGAGAATTGAACTGACAGTTAGGGGTTCTCGAACATTTTTCCTCTAGAAAAACTGGCATATGGGTTTCGTTGCCGCTGGAGAACTGATCAAACCCAAATCTTTTGTTTTTCGAAAAATCGAGTTTTAAGCCCGCATGCAAAAGGTTTTCAGTTGAGATTTGAACTGGCAGCTAAGGGCACTGGGGGCAAATTTTCCCTGAAAATCTAGAACATGGGTTTTATGTAGAACTGAGTTCTAAGATGTCCCAAATCGACAAATTCTGGAAAAAATGTGTTTTAGGCCCACATCCAAAGAAAACTCTGGAAAAAAGCACAACACTCTAGAATAGAGGCAGCGGAGCAATTTTCACAAAATAATCTAAGACATGGGTATTGTCGTTGATGTTGAATTATATGAACCCAGATGATGCATTTCTGAAGATTTTTCCATTTTCTTTGACATGAGAAGAATACCTAAGACAAGAATAGAGGAAAATAAGACAAAAGATAGAAGTTTTTATTTGTTTGTTTTCTCTCTTCTTTTGTAGTAATTCATCTATGCTTGAAATGGATTTAGTGAAACCTGCATGCAAACGGAAAACGAAGTCTTAAGTATCCTTCCTCCGAAAATTCTGAATTTGTAGCTACAAAGATCACTGAATTCTAGCACCTGTAGCATTTTAAATTAAAAATTGCTCAAGAAAGGCATGTTGAATCAACTCGGAATGAGAAATAATGGATGCCATATGCTTAATAAATAAGAATTTATCATCAAAGGAGTGTCAAATGCATGCACAGCCTTGGAAAATGTGCTTGAACTCTAACTGAACCTTCAAAACCCACGCATGGCCTCTGATTGAAAAATATACCCTAAATAGGGCACCACCTTCAATAGTTCAGTTAACTGGCGCATGCAAGCTGATCTTGCTCAATTACAAGCCAAAAATAGGCTTAGAAGAAGTCGACCTTGAAAACAATCAACTGAAGAGTTAATTTTAGTCAACTGAATCCTCTTCTCATGCGCACTTCTTTTCTTGAGTCCAAAAGTCAACCTTTGACTTTAGGCGTCCTTTCTAGACAGACATTTTTTTGAAAACTTGAATTTGAAAACCTCGTCGGAGCTCACGTTTGACCACTGATTCCGATTGACAGACTTGTCAGATTGACTGGCTAACAGATTCGTTGAAGAGCGGGATCAAATCTAACAAAAAGACTCCTTGAGGTGGCAAACCCTAATTCATCCACCTGAGGCCTCAAAATGAAGGGTGCCCCTAGCCTCCAAGGGTGCTTTTTGACCTCAGACTTAGAAAATTTTCAAGCATTTTCCATCATTTTCACTACGATTTTGACCTCACTTCACTTCGTGTTTCCCGATGTCTAGCAAAATTTCAGGGTTAGCTAACTGGCTCACTGCGAAGCAAGCTAAATTATGAGTAAGAGCTCTTGGAGAGCACTTCTCGTAAAAAAATCATTTGACAGCCCAAAAACATGGGCACCCCTGGCCTCCAAGGGCGCTTTTCCTCCCAGACTTAGTCATTTCAAAACCTGGCTAAAATTCACTAAATCTTCGGCTGTAGGTTGCTGAGACATCCTCTGGCCTAACTAAGATATGCAACGGAAAGCTGAAACCAACACGAACAGGATGAGCACTTGAAATCATCAAACAAACTGAATTCAAGGCACCAAAACCTTAGGCGCCCTTGGCCTCCAGAGGCGCTTTTGACATTTCTGGATAATTCTGATCATGTCTGGAACCTCAAGTTTGACCTTTGACACCAACAACTCAGCAACTCGGATTCAACCTCTAACGGATGCATTGCGAAGCCAGAACAAAACTGAAACAAACCTCCTAGGTGTCACTTGATCAGAAAACTTCATCTAAAGCTCCAAAAAGATGGATGCCCCTGATTCAGAGGCGCGCTTTTTCACTCCAAACTTAGTCATTTTCAATTTCCCTCGTTTTGCGTTCAATCTTCAGTTTCGGATGATATACTGATCCGTTGGACTGGCTGGCTAGCTCATCGCGAAGCAAACAGGATTCCAGAGAATACCCTCTGGAAGTGACATGTCCGAAAAAGTTGATCTTGAACTCCTGAATCAAGGGAGCCCCTGGCTAACAGGTGCACTTTTGCCTTGGTGATCTTCTCTTCAACCTCCGTTTTACATGTTCATTCGCTCCACCGCTACTGCCATTTGATAAGTCCTACGAACTGGATAATAGATTCATTATGAAGCAAGGTTGTGTTGGTGTGTGTTTTGAGTACGCCACCGAACACAGAATAAAAATGCCCAAAGGACACTCTTATCCTCTCTTGAAAAGTGTTTGCAAAAATCTAGTAGACAATACAATAACTCCAAGGTTTCTTCGGTCAGGTCTTGACATGTGGATAAGGCCAGTGGGCGTTGTGATTGCTGGTAATCACAAGGGGACTTACATGAAATTCTTTTTGCAGGTTGGAGACTTAGACGGTTTTATCCTTGAAGGCTCTTTCGGTGGGTATCTTCAGATTTTCCAAAAAAAATAAAAAGGATAAGGGTTTAGAGATTTAACTATGCCTAAGAATTTAAGAGACAGCAGCGACTAGATAAAATGGGTAACCACACTTCGTTTCGCCACCTTCGGACAACTACGCGAAGCAGGTGCAATCTTCAACGGAAGTGATAAGAATTTTCATATTTGAATCGGTAATTGAAACAAACAGAAGTTAAGCATCCACGATTTAATGGCTCAGACTAACTTTACACGTCAAATGCAAATCATCCACTCGACAAAAGTATGAGCGAAATTTTATCCGCCACTGCGATCAAATCTATCATTCATCTAACCAATGTATAAATGAAATGCTATTCTAGTTCTAATCTAAGTGTTGAAGGAGAAATATTAAACCTTGCATACTACTTGAAAATAAAAGTTGTTCTTAGCAAATCATGCACAAGAGCTTTTATAAACAGAAATAGTTTCGTCGCAACAATTTTTTTATTACTCACTTCACAAATTACAAATGAAGGTCCAAGAGTTTATATAGAGTTCTCAAATTGAATAAATGGCTCAGATTAAAAATGAGCCGACGGTCAAGATTTAACAAACGAAACCCTAATTAGGGTTTCCCAAAATGACTTCAGTTAACAGCAATGAGTTGGCATTAGGAGCTATTTTCAAGGGACTACATCCTGATCCCCTCGAGCTGTCGTGTATTCGCCGAATCTGGACACGATCAAGGCAACCTCGTCCATGGTAACCTGCGGAAGCATGCCGATTCTGAATTCAAGCCCATCCATGCTCTCGGCGCATCTGGCGAAGGTCTCCTCCCACTCTGGTTCAGTCTTCTCAAAGGACTCTCTGATGCTCAAGAAGTTCGCCAATTTGGCCCATTCCTGCCTCAAGATGGGCCCAATGATGTCGAAGATATTTTCCTGGACACTTTCCTTCAAAACTTCCAACTGCAGGTCATTCTCTCGCAGCGCCTCTTTATCCAGGACATCGGCAATTATGTTGAGGATTCTGGCCTGAACTTCCTTGACCTGTTCCTCCAATCTGACACCATCAACCTTGACCCTCTCTAGGACTTCACCTCGTGCCGTCAAGGCCCAATACCAAGTGTGGAAGTCATAGGCTGCTCCCGTTGCGATGACGCCTCCCTCTACCAATTCTTGCTTAGGAACTCCTTTCAAAATCCTAAGGCAAGGGATTATCCTATCTTGCACATTCGGAAGGTTATCCCATACTTTTGCCAAAGCAGCCAACCTAGAAAGTAAGGCAGTGGCCTGACCATAAACCAAAGTTAATCTTTCCACGAATGCCTCAGCTTCAATCCCCTTGGCTGCTATCCATTCTTTGGCCTCCTGAACTGTGAGCCTGTTTTCTTCTATCTCTTTAATGGCCTCCTGCGAAGAGTTCGGAAGTAGAGGAGCTGCCGTAGTGTCCTGATCAAGTGGCTTGATCAAGTGCTGAATATATTCCCTTAAGCGCTCAATCTCTAATTGGCACTCCTTCCTTTTGGCTACCTCCTTTGCCAACCTTGATTTGATGGCGGACACAGAATTGTCCAAATCTTCCATTTCTTGGCCCTTAGTGGTTGGACCCAAGTCAATGGTCGTGATGGCGTAATCCTGTGGAGCCATATCCTCCTGCGGCTTGTCCACTGTAGGCACGGCGATTTGCACTGTCCTGTTGCCGGCCTCGTCTCTCTGTATGCTGGAGAATTTCTTCGCCGGCTTTTTGGCCACGGTTTGAGACAGTCTGGCCAAAAAGTCTGCCGTATCATCCTCTTCTGGTTCATCTGCCGACACTTGTACCTTTAGCCTTTCCTTCAGCCAATCCGGGATCGTAAGCTGCTCAACACCGTCTTCCTCCGGCACGCCTTCTCTATCAGGAACGTCTACAATTCCCCTAAGGGCTGAAATCATCCCTTCCTGAAAATCCTCATCTTGGGTGCCCACATTGTCGTCATCCGACTCCAATATTTCGGTGCCCGTGGGAGAAGGTGGCGCATCCTCATCTGGCTGAAGCTCCGCGTTGTTTCAGGAATCGGAGAAGGATCCCTCATATCTGCCAGTGAAGCATCGGCGGTAGCCAATATCTCCTCAATATTTCTGGAGGCGGCTGATTGAGAAGGTTTCATCTTTGCCTGTTTCTGGACCGGCTCTTTGCCTGCAGCTATTTCTTTTCTTTTCCTAGACGTGGTGGCCTCTATCACTGGGAGGTCCTGTGATGCTCCCGCATTGGAAGAATAAGACTCTGCCTCGCTTAGCATGTCATAGGTCAAGGTTATCTTCTGGCGCCTTAATTCTTGAACTCGTTGATCAACCCACCACTGAGTAAACTTGATGACAGGCCTCATCAAGACGTTCAAGTCAGCATGCTCTGCTTCTGACCACTGGACAGCGGGCAAAGCTGAATTCTCATCGAAGCGCGGTTGCGTCTGATTCTCGTCCTCTTCCAACTGATCTGGCACGTGACAAAATTTTGTTGCCCTGATCAAGTTGAGAGGTAATCTGGACCACATCCTCCGTCTGACCTCAAATTCATCCGCAGCATTTGCCCAATAGTCCTCCAGTTCGACCCTATGCTTGTATCTCCTTCCATCCACCGTCTTGATGTGGTGATGGGGGTCGTAGTGATTTCTGGCCGGATATGGGGAAAAAGGGTAATGTTGTATCTCGATTCTGGCACTGTCAGCTGCCTGTGGTGATGGGCAAGACTCCAGCATGTTCCCTATAAAGAAGGGAAAAGTAACTGCCGCCTTTTGTTTCACCCTTTGAAGACCCTGGAACTCTTCTAACTGCCTCAACACTTCGAGCAGGACCATCTCATTCGTGGGGAAGTTGGGCAGACGGTACGGGCTTCCAGTGAATCCTTGAATTCTGATATACGTAAATCTTGGATATTGGATAAACCAAGACCCGTATTTACCGATTAGGCTTTTGGCCTCATGTGTCAGCCGCTGATGCGTCCCTCCCTGGAGTATCTTGGTGATATACATCAAGAACACGTCGTGGGCTCGCCTAAAGTGCGTCTTCTCCTTCAGCTGAAGTTGTGGGTAACAGTCATAAGGCTTTAGCTCATTCTCCTTACTGCCAACTGTGCCTTTGCAAATCAAACCTGCATATCTGTAAGTTCTAGCCAACATATAGATGACGTAAGAACTCATGTAAAACGTTTTGGTCTTCTCTAGGTTGATAAGATGGTGGTGAAGATTATTGCTTATCATTCTAGCCCAGTTGAACATCTTGACACCTTCTGTGAGGTCCTCAATGAAGTAATACATCCATGGCTCAAAGGGTGCTCCTGAGGGATTGCCTGCCACTCTGTTCAGCAAGATAATAATATCTCCATAGTCTTCCTTGAAGTCCGTGCGCAGCAACTTCTTGGGCATCTTCTTAACAGACGGCCTAGGCTTGTCCAGCCAAGATTTGTTAAGGTTGGCAGCACAAAGACCAGGGCTTTCATCATATAACTTCTGAGCATCTTCCTTAGTCTTGTAGACGGTTTTAGGATATGCCGGAATGCCGAAGGCTTCCTGAATGGCCAACTCCGTCAGATGCGCCAATACTCTCCCATCAGGCGCCACAATCCGCCTTGACTCAGCATCATAGTGAAGTGCACACTCCACCATCAGTTCAGCACAGCAAAGCGCAGGCGGGAATCCGGCAGCTTGAAATATGCCGTTTCTCACCATCCTTCTAGCGGCAGGCGTCGGTAAGGGTCCGTTGTGTCCATATATCCTCTTTTTAAATTCCACGAGATCGATGTGGCCAAGATCAGTGTCTGAGACATTTTTCCATTTAGACTTTATTCTGGTCTCTGGCTGCGATCCTTTACTTGCAAACTTCATCTGTGCCTGCCTGGATATTTCTCCTTGATCGATCGGCAGCCTGCAAGCACAAAATACTTAACATTAATACAAGATTATTTAAATTTAACGAGTTTCGGGGTGTAGCTTGGACAAATCGCACTTTCAGCCTTATTAAATTAAAAATTTCTGTCAAAAAGCAGGCTGAAAGTAATTAAATTCGCCCATCATGAATGAAATTCGTGCCGGAAATGAAGTAGAAGATAGAAACACAGTGCAAATACATTGTAAACTAACTTCCAAACCTCGAAGATCGTGTTGTGGCTGCAAATGAATTTAAAAATTCAGAAAATCTGCCAGAAGAAGTGCGCCAATATGCTGGAAGTACGACTTCAGCAAAGAAATAAATTACTTCTCTCAAAAATCACGCCTGTCAATAAGAAAATGCTATCTCGATTCTCACAACGATGTTATTCTCACAAATTTCTCCTTCGCGAATGATTTCCTGAAGATTCGAGAGAGATAGCTACTTCACAGCCGGAATTGTGAAGAAATGAGTTGCTGAAACTCATTTTATGGCTGAGAAGTGCGATTTTCTTCAAGGCATTGTTTTCTTTCCTTTGATTTTCTTCCAATTTTTAGAAACGTTTTCTTCTCAGATTGGCAAATTTCTAATTTCACTTTCAGTTATCGAGGCAAGTTTCTAATTTTCATCTCTGCTTGAGATTTTTGAATTTTCTCAAAGAAAATTGTCTAAGTTTGGAAAAGATATTAAATTAATTGTCCAAATTTAATTTTCCAATGTATTTTAAATCTTCCGAACATGGCAAAGTTTAAATTTATTTAAGGCAGACTAGTTTAATCTTCCAAATAATCTCCGATTTTGAATTTTTAATTAAAATTCCCTAAGTGTCAGGGAAATAATTAAAAATATTAAAATATTAAATTCCAACCCATTTAACTCTGATACATGGCTAATTTCTTTTGTCCGAGGCAAAATATCTCTTTTCAAATTGTCTGCCTAGCCAAAATATGCTCAATAGCTCATCTGCCAAATTTCAACTTTCTAGGCGGAGTTCTGACCTCTTTGGACATTTTTATTTAGCCAAACGATTCATCTTCTGGGTTGGGCGAACTTGGAGATCTCTGCCACTTTGCCATTTTTTTACTAGTGCCTTAGGAATTTTCCAAGCTGAGAGGGGCGGACTTCATGCTTGCTCTGCCAAACACTCTTCATTTTGTGCCAAAGAATTTCATTCCGTTGTGCCGAGGCGTGGTTTTTATGCTGGCCAAAACCTCTTCTTCTTCTAGATAATTCTCCGTTTTTCATGCCTTAGAATAATTTTCCTTCCAAAATTTGGACGAATCTCTTATAATCTCTTGCCTATGGCGTATTTTTATTATCCATTGGTCTTAGACTTTCCTTGCCATGGCGAATTTTATTTGTGCCCTGTCCAATGGCAAATTCCACTTGTTTTAATCATTTAATCCAATTTCCAATGAATTCCCTTGTAATTTCACCCCTTTCCAAACATCTTGGAGCGCACCCCTTCATATTTTACCTTTCTCCACACTTCTTGGGGCGGACTTCATGTGCCTCTTGCCATTTTCCTCTAGGCTGGGCGGACTTCACAAGTTTCATGCCATCTTTCTCTAGGGGCGGACTTTGAACCTTTCATGCCATGGCGGACTTTAGCTTCTCCATGCCACTTTCCATATGGCGGACTTCATCATGCCTTAGCTACTTCCTATCTTGCTGGGCGGACTTGGAGACCCTCATGCCATTTGACTTTCTTGGGCGGACTTTTGCTTCCTCATGCCAAGGGCGGACTTGGCAACATTCATGCCAGTGCCTATCTTTGGCATGCCAAAGGTAGGGCGGACTTTGAGGTTTCCATGCCATCTTCTTTCTTGATGGCGCCATTCTCAGACTTAAGCATTTTCCCAAAATTTTCACCATTTTTCAAACTTTTTCACTTTACCTGGATTTTCTTGATTTCTGGAGACGTGTTAATTTTCTGCTCTGCGGGATCCAAAAATAGAAACTTTTTCCCAAAATAGAGACTTTCCAAAAATAGAAAAAGCAAAAAGCATCCCTAAAAAATAGGAACTCCAGAATGGCCTAAAAATGCCAAAAATCAAAAAAGCAAAAAGCAAAAAAGTAGAATCCCTAAAAAATAGGAAGTGTCAGAAACGACCGAAAGCAATGGCGATCTTCGTCTACCGGGTGTTCTAAGCACTTCTATGACGTTAAGGCACACAAACGGGTTCAAAATCCTGACTTAGCCGGACTTAACTCCCAAAATTTATCCAAATTCAAGACTCTCAGAGACGTTGCGCGGAAGGCGGAACCAAACTTGGGGGTCCCCATTTGCGATGGGGCGATGTGTGAAATAGGTCACAACAGGTTGAAGCTGAGAAGATCATCTTGGAGATAGTCAATGCAAAAATTGACATCTGACGCCTTGAATTCTTGGGAGCCCCTAGCCTACAAGTGTGCTTTTCTCTACCAGTGTTAGCCATTTTTCCAACTAGCTAAAAATCACTTAACTTCCAGCTACAGGCTGCTGACAAATCTTCTGGATTGGTTGGTAGGCTCATTGCGAAGCTAACAGGATTCCGGAGAAGACATCCTACAAGAGACAAGTCACAAAAAGTTGATCTAGGCCTCCAGAATCAAGGGCACCCCTAGCTCAGAGTTGCGCTTTTTATTCCAAAGTCAACCATTTTTACAGCATCTTCACCTCATCAAAAAACCCCTCCGAGACGAAGTAACTTTTCAAACAAAACTCGCCATAGAAACATCACCGAAGCATTTTGAGCTTAGCTTTCGACACCTGGCACCTGGCCATCTACCATTGATGAGCTCAGAAAACCTAACTTCTCACTTGAAAAAGCGAAAACTACCCACCAGACTTAAACTGAGTTTTAACTAAATCTGACTTCACCATTGTGATTGTGAACCAAAATAAGCCAATCAAAACAATTTTCAGCCAATTCTAACAAGTTTCAATTTTTAGGGTTTTTGACCTAAAAACAAGGGTCTAGAAACCCTAATTTTCAATTTTTCCAAATTTTGCCAATATCTTCATGGCATCACACTAACTCAAAGCCCATAATTGAATTGCCCAAAAACTATGTTTTGACATCATTTTGACAAGGTTTAGACCATTTTAAGCAAAATGCCTTGATGAAGCAAAAAATTTGGTTTGGGTACAACAAATGTTAGGCTATAGATTGCAGCATTAGTTTATCCCTTATCAAACAAGCTCTAATTCCAAGTATTTTTATAATTTATGTTGTTTTCTCTATCTTCATATTGTTGGCCTACTGTTTGTCATAATTCTTGGCACAGATGTGAAACTTACTAGACAAAAATGGCAGCGAGTAAATCGCCACCAATTTTTTAATAAACTTGCAGTGATTTTTTGCAAAAAATTGTTATAACTCAATGATTTTCTCAAATAAGCTCACCAAATCAATATAAAAGCATTTTTTCTTCCCAAAGTAAATAGGCTATTGTGATTTTACCATTTTTGGTATGCAATTGGGGACTACTACAGTCACTTAGAGCATGCGACTGAAGCAACCTAGGACATGCAAATACAAAGGTTTTCATCGTCTTTTATTTGCTTGGCCTTTGCATATGAGTGTGACTAGAAAATCCAAAAATTTCATTGTTTAAAATTTTGAAGTCAAATAATGACTGAAATTAACATCACATAATCACAAATATTAGATTGAATGCCAAACAAAAATTAAATATTTTATTACGTAGGCTTCCAATTACTATCAAATTATCAATGATCATCATGATTATCAGAATAAACTCATTTTTTGGTCTATGATATGTATTGAACTGTAATTTTGGTTTATATATGATGGAAATTATTAATATATTCTACAAATTCAATAATATATGTTCTTTTGTAGAATATTTTTAAAAATTTGTATTTTCAAATGTTCGATAAATTTGTTGAATTATATCTCTAAGGTTTTCCCTAAGTTTTTCCCAAGTCCCAAGTTTTTAAAAAATTTGGGCCTATCGAATAATTGTTGAGTCCAAGTTTTTCAACTATGAATCCTAGATTTGAATATTGAAGAGTTCCCATTGCTTATCATTCAAAATTGTAAATATATGTTCAGTTCTTTGCTATATAGCTTGAACTTGTAAGTTTGGATGGCAATGCTTCCAAGACATGGTTAATTGTTTAAATTTTCCACATTGCACACAGTGTAGCACTATGTGGCTTGTCGATAATAAGTCAACATCCTAACCACCATATGCTCTCACCTTGCCCACATTAAGATTTAGGTGACCAGAAGTGGTGTTTATGCATTTCATGCTAATATTTGTGAAAAAAAAAAAAAATTATAGTTTTGGGACATCACAATGACAAAACCTATCATAAATATAAGCTACTTCAAGTTAATTTCTAACATCTTGTTGGCAATTGAGCTCACTCATTAAATGCCTCTAACTAGCTAGCTGCATCCATACAACTCAAAAGAATAATTAATACCCATAAAAATAATTATAATTGAGAGATTGTCTAATGTACTCTCTTAGACTGATCATATCTCCACAAAGCCTTTGTAGTTATACAGTCTTCCAAAAAAGGAATTGGACATGAAAACTTCATATTCATTAAATATGCACAAATAACTATTCTACAAAAGATACTTAATAATATAGATGCTCATCATCCCTCTCTTGTTATTCGAGCCTCATCATCCACTACCAAGACAAAACCATACCTCACCATGAGACAGTTGGAACCATAAATATTTGCTTTTCTAATATCTTTAAGAAAACTAAGTATAAGCCTCAACATGCATCTTATGTGATCAATATTTTCAAACATGTCCATTTGGATTTAAAAGGTAGCTTGATTTTGGACTAGTACTTGTTTGATCCCTCTCACGCGAATGTCATTATATCAAGCAAGAAATTGGTTGGGGCTGCTAATTCTCAACAGCAGCAGCATGTGACAGAACAAGAACCAAAGAAGCAGGAGATATGTTAGCCAAATCAGTTGAATTTAGAAGTCGGAGAAGAATCTTAGCTGCAAGTACCTTCTACTGATCAAGCTCCAATAGCCACCTCAGTTCCAGCCAGGGTTCTCATAATGATTTTTGTGCAGGGTAATGTAGGGCACAAAGGGTAATTGACTGTAGTTATCTATCACCCCATTTCTGTGAAGAAATGGAAAAAAAGATCTTTGATCTAAAGAAAGTTGAGCATAGGATCAGTTCATACACTTTTTAACATTACCATCTGTACATTATCAATTCCATTATATATAAGTGGAAATTATCTGATTGTTTGCATTCTTTCAAGTGGTGACTTACCAATCAAAAATAAGGATCATTTACTGAAAGAGAAAATAATTTTTCTAATTTTTTTCTTTTCTATTTTTAGTTGATACAAGATAACAGGCAAGCAAGTTGAAACAACACAACAAGACTTGTGACCCGAGTATTCAGCAAGTTTCATCAAACTTGTCCAATATGAACCTAATAAGGTAAGAAATGATTTTCATAATAACCACAAACCAAATGATGTCATGTTCATACCAGTGTTTGGAGACTCACCAGGACTTGCCCAAACTGAGCGAGTCCCAAGGTGAGCAAATCAAAACAAGGCAATGCAACTCGTGACCCAAGTATCCAACAAGTTTCATTTTGCCTAGTTTGCCAAACTCACTGAACTTGGTGAGTCCTGACAAGTAGACTCAGCCAAGTCTATAGTTTAGTTTTGATTTATAACAAGTTAACAACTATGTTTATATAGTGTTCAGAAATTCCCCCTTCGTATTTACTTTCAGTTTCTCTTTTTCTTTATAAAATGAATAGAGATAATTTAAACACGTTATTTTTTTGTTATGTGGCATGGTTTTTTCCAGATCCTATACACATAAGTGGGATAATTTAATATATGAAAAAGATAATTTGCCAATAAATATGAAATGTAACGCTTCATTACCTTGTTAACATACGATAAGGTTCCCGAAGGTCCTTTGTCACAAGATCATCAATCAATGTTCCAATATAGCTACTTTCCCTCTCAAGTACAACAAGGGCTTTCCCAGAAGAAAGCCTTGCAGCATTGATACCTGCTATCAAGCCCTGCAAATAACCCAGGTATTGCAGAAAAAATTGCAACATAAATGTTGGTAACAATCAGGCATAGAAACAGGTGAAATAAACCACAATCTTTGCATCTGTGCTTCAATAACATGCTCTGAGCTATTTAACTAATTGTGTTTTCTATCGTGAAGAATACAACCAAAGTGTGCATGATATGACTTAATGATGTATTTCCCTTTGACATGGTTGGAAGTGCTCTAGTTTTTCTAAACACTATTACAAGTACAACAAATAATGACACTGCAGAGCAATTCCCTATTTTCCTCTTGATCCATAAAGTGTACAAAAAGGATGCAAAAAGTATATGCTGCAGGTTAGCATTGTATAGGACCTGGTTACCTGAGCTGCAGCTTCTTCATAGCCAGTTGTCCCATTTATCTGGCCGGAAAAAAAGAGGCCATCTATTTTTTTTGTCATAAGGGTTCTATGGCATTGATATGCAGGCAAATAGTCATATTCTACAGCATATGCAGGCCGCAACATCACACAGTTTTCAAGACCAGGCAAAGTTCTCAATAATGACAGTTGAAGTCTCTCTGGCAAGCCTGTGGAGAAACCCTGTTCAAGAAGAAAACCATGCTACTCAGAACACTCAAGATAATCAGAACAAACTATTGCCATGATTCCTGCCACTTATAAATTGCTCAAAAAAATGTATTCAATATTTACATCAGTCAGTTTACAGTCAAAATTTCTTCAAGTGAACTATCTTTTCCAGTGTTTCATAGAATCATTCAAATTGTCCAATGTTTTCTGCATAAGTACAAACACACACTGAGAAATGGTATTGGATGCCAAAATTTAGAACAGGATATAGGGGTTGGTTTTCCAAGTCATGCAATACCACAATATGACAAAGTAAACTAACTCACTAGTAAACTTCTGTTTTGAAAAGATGAGAGAAAGATGAGAGAAAAGATATGATAATACTTTACTACACTATTACTGTGCTAGTTATATTGCAATTGCAATTTCAATTTGAAAAATATTTTGATGGATGTTAGCTATAACATTGAGGTACTCAATCAACTGGAAACAATGGCTCACTTTATCATTTGCGTTCAATTCAACAACCTACTTCAATGGCATGCCTAATAGCCTATCACTTACTGTTGACCATGACATTTGCTTATAATATGTACATAATATTCATACACAAATATCCACATGGTAGTCTTTTACCTATCTTGTGCTATGCCTATTGATGTAATATTTTTTAATTCCATTTCAAACTCCATGTCCATGGCTTAGAGATCATTTCTTGCAAAATATTCTTCTTCTCTTCTACTCATTTAGGCATTACTAAATGTCATAAAAATACAAATTCACTATCTAAAATCTCTATATCCAAGTACCTCCAAGGAATTAGAATGGCCATGTCAAGGTGCATAGTGACACAAACTATGATGGGTATCCCATACATTAGTTCTTCAATAATGAATTTTAACTTAAAGAGACGTAAGACTGAAGTCAAGAAGCATAAATGCAACAAGGAATTGCAAGAAAATGGAGAGAATAATCACAACAAAGCATATAAGATTGATATGCCTTGGAGAGATCAACTTGAGGGTGAAATTTCTAGCAAATGTGAGCACAACCTCACTTAAATCTATTCTTACGGCACTCACAATCGGTCTAAGCATCTTGGGCTTTATAAATAAGCTTGCACCAACTATAGCAGCACAAATGACCTTAAAAGCTCACATCACAACTTGCTTGCAACTATACTTGCAACAATCACTTAAGAACCCAAGAACTTGCAATTTCTGGCTCTAAGTATCTTTTGAAAGCTCCCAAATCACTTTTTCATTGTAAATTTGTGTTACAATGTTAGGTCCGTAATATTCTATATTTGTAAATATAATAATGTAACTTTCTAAATATAATAAGGTGAAGCACTTGTAACATGCTTAACCTTAACATTAGTTTTAGTTACTACCTTAAGCCCTCTTAATTTGAATGCAGGTGTGTATTCCTAAATAGTTAATCCTATAAATAAGGAAGACAAGTCTCTCCCAAATCATCATAACTTCAAAATACTAGATTCATCTATTATTTTCTGGTTATTGGAGGTCGCTCCTTAGAGCGGTCTGCTAATTTACTGATGTTTGCATTTAATTTGAGAAATACCATATCAAGCGGTATTAGAGTTCTATGATTTGGGCCAAGATTTTGGTTTCTGCCATAACTAACAAATCATTACAAATTTGGACCTAAATTTTTCTAGGTTTTTAGGTATACATCAAATACAAGTTCAGGTAAAAAATTAACTTTTTTGTTATAAATTTCCACAATTTATTTTAATTTTATGTTTTTCCATTAATTGGCTCTACGGGTCACATTTCAAAAAAATATATATATTTTTACATTTTGGGAAAGCTTATGAAAAATTAGATTAGGTCAATCCTTTGTAATTTAACGTTAGAGGCCAAATACATTATGTAATTTAGTGGTCAAAGTTAGGTCAAAATATTTTATTATTATAGTCTATAGGCCATAATTTTTGAATATTTTTTATTTTTTTATTTTTTGGAATATCTTGAAAAATTAGATAAGGTTATTTCTTTATAATTGTTTATTAAAAAATAATAATAATTTAGTGGCCAAAGTTTGGTCAAAATACAAACATCAAATTTTATCATAACGCATATTCTAAAATTTCATGGTTACAACTCACACTAGATACTATCCTCCCTTAATAAAGAAGAATCTATACTTCCAAATACAAATGCATCTGAAGCCATGTCATCTTTAAGATTTGAGGACTTTTATATAAATACTTTTTTTGTGGGAGGCAAAACGCTACTAGGGAGGATAGCACTCTTATATTACTTCAAACCAAAGTTTCCATGAAAGCACACTACTACAAAAGCCCTTTAGGGCGAGCTTGTATAAAAAGTTATTAGGGCAAGCTTGTATACAAAGTTATCATTCATGATCCTAACTCAACCAACCTGCTGATTTATGCATCAGTCAACATATTTTTGTTTTCTATTACATGTTCTAAAACGCGTTGTAGATTTTTAAAATAGAAGGCTTCCCTAAACTTTTCAACTGCAACACCCACTTTCTTATTCTTCCTTACTTGCTCTACATCGACCACGTCACAGACAAAACCGCGTTTGGGCCACTTATCATAACCTGAGATGGCTTGGATGACCTCAACAACATAGTCATCTTTCAAGTACTGAGCCATGATTTTGGCAACCAGCTTCCTTCTAGCCGTGCGCAAAAAGTTAGAGAGGAAGATCCCCATTAGTGTGTCATCATGAAGATGTGCCTCGTCCAACCTATGTTCCCTGATTACTTGTCTAATTGCCTTTTCTTTTCCTCAGACCTAGCTTTGAAGAGGCGTTCAATTTGATCATCACTGGTTTCCTGCCTTTGATTCTCCCTTTGATCTTCTTGGCCTTGAATCTCTCCTTGCTCATCTTCCACCTCATTTTGGAAGCACTTGCACACTACACTTGGAAACTCCATCACCATTCCTACCTAAGCACAACCAACGCACAAAACAACCAAATGCGTAGAACACTCAACTTTGCTTTAGGCCCTTGCTATGCACAAAACCTTCTATATAGGGAAAAAGCTTCGAGAGACTTCACTTTGCAAGGCCTGATGCAATGTTGTGGCAACGCTGGTAGGATATGGGAATATCTCTCATTGTCCCACTTTTCATAGATAGAGATTACCTGTGATTTTTTTGGTTTTGTTCTCACATAGCCATCAATTCATACACCTTAGCGTGCCTGGTAACTTCAGTATTTCTTAAGGCTATCCACCTTTGACATCTGCTTACTTATTCAGCAGTACATCTACTTCAAGTACTGGAGCGAGGCCATCCCAACAATGCAGGATATTTGATACCATCATTTCAACATCTTGTTCAATGCTTTCCTTTGAGAGGAAGTCTGCCTCACCTTTCGCCTCTCTATAAGCATGTGCATTATTGTAGTCCTATATTTCCTTTAGTAATAAGTTTATTTTAGTAATCCATAAGTTTATTCTCCAATTTGGAGCCTTTTTAGAAGTCACAGCTCTTATAACTATTTCTGAATCTCCATCTATGTCAATTGAGTGCATCTTGTTGTCCATGCAAAAATTTAGCCCTTCAAAAATTGCAACACATTCTACCTCATTGTTTGTTCCAATTGGGAGTCTTTTGGAGGCAGACTGTAACGACCCCATCCTTGGGTAATTAAAATTTTTCCAACATTTCACTTCAAACTTATAAAAGTAACAAGTAGCGAAGACATTACAATAAAATTCTTCCTTTCTTCATTGATAAGTACATGCAAGTTACAATATATATTTCCACATGAATTCCATTTTCATTGCAAATATAAAACATAGTATAAAAGTAAAAACAATTACATATATAGCTCGTAAGCTTTTTCACAAATAGTAGTAAGACAGTCCAGGTTCCCTTCCTTTCAAATCTTGGTGTATCTGTCGCCTGTTGTGGAGGAGAAACATCACTAGGGTGTTTTTCCGCCAACCACGGACTAATAATGCGGTCCCCCGCACATCTATCATTCGATAGATGGCCCTCCCTTCGAATGAAGAGATTGGTAGAGTGTTCGGTTGCGACAACCCAACTGAGCATAGTGTTGTGTCCTATACATCTAGAACTTACTATTTCACAATCCCGAACTAGCATGAAGGATCACAATGAACTGACAGTGTAGTCTCAACTATCTCACATCTAAGTGGATGTCGCACATTTCACTACTTTGGCCAAAGTATTCTCATTCAGTATTTCGAATGAAGGTCATCTATCATATACACTAGTCAGGGCCGATTTGACTTAAGGCTATCTTACACTACGCATAGGTATCGTCCTTTACTTTTGGATAATATTTTATCCCAGACTAACCTACAACATTCTACTAAGTAATTTACACAAGATAGGTATATCCTGTTTCAGATTACCAACCTTTAGACATTCTACTTCAAATAGTTACATAAGGAAGGTATATCCTATTTCAGACAACCTACCTTCAAACAATCTACTTAGAAACGAAACAGTCTACAAGTGTCTTATACCATTCCTCCTAATCAGGAAATCTTTATCCAAGGAGTACTTTTAGCTTACCTCAGTTATCCCTATAACTTAAGCTGAAAAGACCTTACTAGACCACTATCTTCATTTCATTCCTAGTAACTAGTATCTACTTCACACATATTCTCCTTATATGGAGATCATACAGTATAGGCTACGCACATACAAAATGCAATCTATCCAAACACATTCCCTTATGCTTAGTAATCCCTTTTCCAAATGAAATGGAATAACAGTTTCCCTCTTTTCCCTTATATTTCATTACAGACAAGCCATTCCTTTTTATTTTAAATTGCAGAGAAGCCATTCCCTTTAGTCTATGTAGTTATAAATAGGAAACAAAATTTCTCTTTTACTTGACTGATCCACCTATGGTATAATACAATTTAATGCATAAAATAAACATATGGTTTTTTCTTCTATTCATAAACTAAAAACAGAGATATTAAAGAATGTGACACTCATGCCTGTTTCCTTAAGCTAGCCTCCTGGCTGCTTGCGAATTCTTCTGATTCAGGTGGTAACAGCTCCTTTGTACCTTTCCTTTCAATAATCCCTTTTCTCTAATCTGTTCTTTCCAGATATTAACTCCTTGGCTAAAGCTCGGGAGGATTGGAGTATTATTTCTAGTAATGTTGGTTACAGTATATCTCAAAGGTGATTTCTACAGCAGTTGCATACATACATATATGCAGCATATGAAATTCTCAAAGCTTGAACAGAATGGCATGGTGATTGTGGCTTCTCAAAGGCAAATTCGGAATTTAGAAAAGGCAAGTTGTGAATTGGTGAAAATGATAAGGAAATGAACTCAATTTATAGAATTCGGATTCTCATGCTATGCTACAGTTTTCGCATGAGAATCGACACCTCCCTTATTTGAAAATGTCAATCTTGCTGTGGCAGCAGTATAGTTACTTAATCAACTAATTGATGGTGAGTCGACCTTCATCTAGGAAGAATATTTCAAACAACACATGGTAAAATGCAGCTGAGTGACACCTACAGGCATGCTCAGTAATGGCGTCCAAAATGGCGGATTTATCATTCATTGCAAGAAAATGTCTTAGCACATTAAGTCCCACCTGGCCTAAACTTCAAGCTCCCTCACACATTTACATTATTGCGTTTTTACAAGCCACGACCTGGTCTCCTGTGCGCACGTATTTGCAGCAGCGCAATTTCCTTATTTTCCATTTTCAAAAGTTCACTATTTCAATGAATGAAATATTTAATACATTTGGCATATTTCCTTGCTTTGCCACGGTGAAAGAATTCCTCATATTTTCAACGCATAACCAAGTTTATTTCCCATGGTATAATCTATTCGATATTTTACCAAATGACTTAAAAAGTTAAGTCTTTTATTTCCCATGGTAAACTTTATTCGATATTTTACCAAATGACTTAGAAAGTTAATTCTTTTATTTCTCAAAGATTTTCATTTATTTCCAAATAAATATATAATATTATTTCTCCAAAAGTTCACTATAATATTTACTCTAATTAAAAGATTTAAATCTTTTAATTTTACACTTAAGAGTTTTTTTTAAATATTTAGCTAAATACATTTATATATTTTATTATATAAATATTATTATAGTTCTTTTAAACATTAAACATATAAATATTTAAATAACCGAGTATTTAATATACATATATATTTTAATATAACTATAATAATATTATATATAATTACATATATAAATATATTTATATTTAACAAATATTAATATATATACATATACATATATAATTGTCGATTATATATATATATATATATATACTGCGAACCAGTCAGCATACTTTCAATATATATATCCATGTATATGTGAATATATAGATTCCAGGGCAAATATTTAATATTTCCACTTTATCAGACGTATGCTTATAAACATATATACACTGCAGTATAATTCTCTATGCACACGTATATGTATGTACACCATATCGACACATCCGTATGACAAGTCCATTAGCCAATTACGCCTATATCGATATGTTTATACTTGCAGCTACGTATATATACTATACATGTGTTTATATGCATACTTTTGATGTTCACATCCAAACATGATACCACCATGATGTTCATAATCTCACAATCAAGCACAAGGATAAACTTCACACACAGAAGCAGTCAAGACCTCTACTTGCAAGACATACGAGCTATGGATGACTTACCTTATACTCATACAAAACTGACTTGGTTTACTCAGTCTAAGGTGAGTGTGTGTGTATGCTCAAATAGTTCACTTTACCGGTTACCCGACCAAGCTCCTCTCTCGAGTGATGTTTCCCCTCCGCCTGGAGGAATGGTTCCTATTCCTACATCCATCGCCACAAAACCACGGCAGTTACTTGTTCATAACATTTGCAGTACTTATACAAATATATCAAGTTTAAAAAGCAAGATTCATTATCCTCCTATTCATATATATGCAGTATTTTACCATGAATTACATCAATAACATCAAATGAAACAACGTCAAATGAGATAACATACACATTGATAACAAGGTACAAGCATCTCCAGATTTCACATTACATTCATTTCTACTCGTAAATAGTAACCTCACAATTTGGGGTGTAACACAGCCCATATTAGTTTCCCAATTTCATGTCCGATTACAAAACCTGCACTTGATGGCCCCAAGTTGCCCCTTGAGGCCCCATCGAAGTTTAACTTCAGCCTTCCCCTTGGTGGCAACACCCATTTTGGTTTAACCCTCTCTTTTCTATTCTTTAGAAGATATCCCTTTGGTGGAACTATTAAACGCTAGTTTCTGATCATTCTTTGATACCAGGCAGAGACAAACTTCTATTCTTTATTCTTCCAGATTGCATTAAAATGTTCACTCACTCCCCCTTCAATTTCCTTTAAAATACCTTCAATTTGAGTGCAATTGTCCTTGAAAATTCTAGCATTTTGTTCCTTCCAAAGATGCCTGTAGGATCCCCCCTCAATTAAGTCGATATTTTTCACGATATTTTAGTTTGACATATTGGCATATTGTCAAACAATTTGCATACTGGGTATCTGAATGCTTAATTAATAGAGATTTGCAAGAGACATATAAGGATCATTCACACAATAAGAAGTTCCTCAAATACAAAGTTTGATCATAATATATGTTAAGACTTTCAACATGAATTTCAGAGCATTTTCATCAAACTTACATGCAGATTTTAACACTCAAATAGGAACAATAATAGACCAAGTGGACAACTCAAGTCTGAGACAGCAATACACCTCTTACATTCCTTTCCCAAACTATCGATTAACAACAAATGGCAGGAAGTTTACATTTACAATACTAAGTTCTGGCCAAGAGGCAAATTTTAAAATGCAAATGTAAATTCATTCCAAACTTGGTAATTACTTCGCACAGGCCTTAGGAACTCAAACTTAGACCAGCATAGCCCAGAACGGTGAAACAATAGCAAACTCTTGGTCTGAAAGCAATCGTCCAACCTAGAATATGAAGCGCTTGAGATTCCAATGTTTGTGAAGCTCATGCCAGATACTGAGATGGTTCACCACTGCTGATAGGACAACTTCTAAAAGATAAGTTTCTCACGCCATTGCAGTAAATATCCAACCATGAAGAATGTCGATTCTTAGAGCTCAATTGACCTTTACTCCACATGTCTGCAACTGTCCACGTACTCCTGGCAGCAACAACCTTCTCAAAACCCACAAACCTTCAGAAATTGGAAGGCGGCATCTAATAAATAAGGAGCACACTACTAAGCATGACCTGATAGTCTGTCTTTTATAGCAGCTTATCCTCAAACACCAAATACGTCTTCTCCAGAAATAATCGAACCCCCTTCCTCAATCACGATGGTAAATTAAATGATTCATATCCCTTTGTAAAAATCAACTCCTCAGTATTAATCGTTGTCTACCCAATATGTCTTATCTACAAAATACTATTGTCGCTCAATACAAATTCGTCCAAACTGCAGTTATTTATAACACCTCTTGTCTTTTCTGAACTCACATTCACCTTATGCTGGTGGTTCAAATAATCATATGCAGCTTTGTCTTATTATTGAGTCAAACCACCTACGTCAGTCTTAGATTCGATTCTTCCTTGCCCAATGCCAAATTTGTCCTTTGTCAATCCTTGTATTTTACCGACACCTTGAATAATTCTTGTGACTTGTCTTTAATCAACAACTTCCCCTGACTTTATGAATATCGGCTTATATGCAGACTATTTTTTCCTAATTTGCAACTTCGTTTGTATCTACTATAATCTATCATTGGGACTTGGTCAATATCAAAGTCTCTCCTTGTTGATCGAATATCTAAATCGTTGCCACTAAAAAAATATTCCAGATTCGGATAGAGAATGATATCGCTGACATGCTGAAGCGATTGGGCAACAAATATATAGACTGAGATAACTATATTATTAAATAGATGCCATCTGATGTATGCAAAATTAAAGCTTGATTTTCTTGTAAATACAAATGCCACTTAGATGTAGTAATATCGATTGCAAAATCTAGAAATTTACCATAAGCCAACTATCAAAATATCAAAATATCAAGTGCACCTTATTTACCGCATAAACCTGGAAATTTCGTCTTTCAAGAAGACTCACGATTTGGTCATTGGAGATAAGGTTGATCAAGCCTTATCCCGCTTTGATTGCACAGATAAGTTTGTCGAGTACCTCCTTTGGTCAGCAGAAATTAAGGAGAGACGATACGGGGTCTGGATAGGAACTTCTATTTGAAGTTTGTAGACTATTAGGCACGCTTTGGAAGAAATAAAATCAAACTACCTCCATTTGCTTTCAAATAGAGACCTTGCCATCAGAGTTGCAGAAAAGGTTCATAGAGCGATAGCAAGGTCAATCCATCATGATTTGTGTTGTGAATCATCTTCTGGTGGTAGTGGTGATGTGTGGAAACAACATGTCTATACTACCATTCCTTGGTCGCAAGCGGGTGAGTTTCACCTTGATTGTGTGGTGACGTGTGCTCACCATTTTTCTTTCAGCCCAAGGACGAATTATATGATGGCACATAAGTACAGGTTAGATAATGGGTCACACAGTTCACTCTAGGATGATGTGCTTCCATCATTGACAGATGAATCCAAATCTTGCAGGTTCTTCGAGTTGTTTCTACGTAACAGTTGCTCATAGAAACAAGAATCTGAAACTTGGCTCATTTGGATTCCAATGGGTATCAGAGTGGCACAACGAAAGTCAGCGAGTACGGGGTGTGATGGACTTCCAAATTGGCTATGGGATCCAGGGATTGATTTGGCTAGTGGATTGCTTCGTTCTTCTGCAAGGGTTGACCAAGTTACAAGGTATAGTGGTATAATGTAGATGCCACAGGATTCTAATGGCACATTCTACAAATTGGTTTGGGATCCCAGTATTTAGGTGACCGACCAGGGCATCCAGGTGAGGATTGCTTGGGGACAAGCAATCTTGGGGAGGGCGGACTTGTTGTACCCAAAATAAAAAAATTGCATCATTAAGCCATTTTGGTAAAACTGGTCAAAATCTTGTAAAATTGTTATCAAAACTCAATAAAGGGTCAAAGTGTCTAAAAATAGCAATTGTCTATTCTTAAAAATTTTTGAACAACAAACGGATCATAGGGTTTTTTTGGGTTTATTGTCAAAAGGATGCTTGCAAAATTTTGAAAATTTTGAAATTAGGGTTTCAAGCCGCTATTTTTAGAAAAACCCTAAAAATAGGATCTTTCCAGAAATGGCTCAAATGATTTTGATTGGTTAATATTTCGTCACAATCACACTGGTCCAATCAAAATCGTCAAAAAGACAATTTTTCTCTAGTGGGTCTATTATGCTTTTTTAGGAGAAAAGTTAGGACCTCTGAGGTCATCAATGGAGGATGGCCAGATACCAGGTGTCAGAATCTAAGCCTCAAACGTTGCACAGAAGAATCTATGATGAAAGATGCTTGAAAAATGGTGAACAGCAGAGGGGAATTTGAAAAATTGAAAATTGTGAAAAAATAAACTAAGTCTAGAGATGGATGCCTTACCTCAAAAGGGCTCCTAGGCTTCAATGCCTTAGAATATGTTCAATTTTTGTTTATCATGCACATGCCACACACACAACGCAGTTAACGCATTCGCGTCAGCAACAACGATGATCAATGCAATCGACAACAAGGTGAACGCAAAGCGCGAGGAGGTTAAAAATCTTCAAAGAATGGCTAGCACTGGAGCACAAAAGTGCCCTTGCAGGCCAGTGGCACCCATAAATTCAAAGGCTCAAATACAACTGTTAGGATTTGCAATTTTGGGGGTCTTCAAAATTCTTCCAGCTTCACGATGAATCCAGCATCAAATTCACGGGATCTGTCAAACGCTCGCAAAACGAAGATCAAGCGAGAAATGTTGAAAGTCAAAGCGAGTCAAGAAACTCAAAAAATGGCTAAGTAGAAAGCAAAAAAGCACCCTTGCAGGCCAGGGGCACCAAGAATTTTGAGGCATCAGATTGAGTTTTCACGTTTCATGACCTCTAGCAAGCCCTCCTCAGATTTTGTCATGCTTCACAATGAGTCTGTCAACAAATTCATCAGAGTAGTCAAACATCTAGCAACAAAGACCAAATTGGAGCATTTTGTCAAGAGTTGCAAAGTGAAAATTGCATCTCAGGAGCATAAAAGTGCCCCTGCTAGCCAAGGGCGCCTAGAGTTTTGAGCCCTCTAAATCAGCTTTCAAGATTTGCAAAACCAATCATCCTTCCCAGAATTCTTCAAGCTTTCCATTAAATATCTTAGCTTGACGATGGGATTCATCAGTCATCAGCAATTGCAGATCGAATGGGAAACAGTGAATGAGAGACAAATTGAAGAAATTGAAAATCACTGAAAAATGGTTAACATTAGCAAACAAAAGCGCCCCTGCTAGCCAAGGACGCCCAAGAATTAAAGCCATCAAAACCACTTTTCAAGGTTTGCAACCTCTAGGAGATCCTTCTCGTATTCAGTTCAACTCCGCAGCCAATCCATCTGCTAGCTTAGAAGACATATCAAACACCGACAATCGAAGGCTGAACAAAGGCAGTTTATCAAGGAAATGATAAAATCTTCTAACTCTGGTGATACAAAGCACCTTATCTCCAAAAAGGCGCCCAAATTAGAAAGCAATTAGATGCGGGCTCAAAGGCTAGTGTGAGGTATCAATCTCCTTAGACTTGATCAGGCTTTCCAGATCAATTCACTTTCAGTCTCAGTTGCTCGCAGATTGGCAGGAAACAACGCTCAAACAGGGGGTACCAGTCATTGGAAACAAGCAAAATTTTGAAAACTTCAAAAAAATATTCTAACACTGCAAACTTGGATGCCTAATCTCAAGGTGGCGCCCAAGTCAACTCGAGTTACAAAGTTTTGAAGACTCTCTCATGCCTTAGCCGCCCAAATTTTTGGGATTTCTTCAAGTTAACAACTAATTTCGCGGGATGACTCCTAAAATTAGGGTTTTTATGAGTTAACTAATGCTTCCACCTCCAAACCTTATTTAACAAGCAGTTGGGTGTCATACTTCATTATTTTTGCAGGTCGACTTCAAGAGCAAACACAGAATTTTCCTCTCAACAGCATTTGAAGGATCAAACGAAGGTCGTTTCTAGATTTCTTCATATCTTCGAGTTCAGGTTGCACAAAAGAACATCTTTCCATAAGGTGTCTTTCCAAGGCATCATTTTTCAGAGACAGAAGTTCATCATTTTCAACTTCTATTGGTCTGGGTTCTCTCCTTTTTCAATCGTCTCCAAGATTGGAAAAAATTTCCACAACTTCTTCAACTCCCATGCCTGGGGTTTCTTGCATGCTCAAGAAAAATCATCTCTTTCAAAGATCTGGTCATCTGGGTTCATTCAGCACAAGATTGGCCACAAAACCCACATTCTAGACTTTTCCCAAAAAATAGCTTCTACGGCTTCCATTTTTTAGGGTCTTTGAAAAAATCATCTTTTTCAAATACGATCGATCTAGGTCTATTTAGCACACAGGCACCTGCAAAACTCATGTCTCAAAAAAATTCCAAGAAAAAATTGCCTCGTAGCTTCTACCTCTTAGGGGTTCTTGCATGTTCGTGAAAAAGTCAATTTTTCGAAAAACGGATGATCTGGGTTTGTTCAAAACAACATTCCTTACAAAACACATATCTCAGATTTTTATCAAAACATCTGCCTTTTTCTGCCTCTCGGCGAAGCTATTTTTAGCTTATGTGCAAAAGTCGTTCAAACCTAGTCGTGTTCACAGTCATTCTTCGAGTTTTCAAAAATGCAATTCTCACAAATTGAATTCAAGACCAAATTGGGCTTGCTTCACAATTTCTTGAAGACACTTGACACCGACTTACATCGAGTACATCCAGTAGTCGATTTGAACACTTTGACAAGCGTAGACTACATCAAATTCCGAAATCTGGAACAATCCAGGTTACTTGGGGCAGCCTCTTTTCCCATCTCGGCACAAGACATCAAGTGTGTAATTGCTTGTGTCAAGCATTACAACCCCATTTCACGGAAAATCCAATCAGTACATGGGTGAATTGTTACACCACAAATTGTGAGGTTACTTTTTACTATTACTAAATAGAGTAAATATGAATGTAATGTGAAATTTGGAGATGCTTGTACCTTGTTATCAATATGAATGTTATCTCATTTGATGTTGTTTCATTTGATGTTATCTCAATTGATGTTATTCATGGTGAAATACTCCATATATGTGAATAGATGGTTATTGAATTATTGTTATTCTAACTTCAAAGATGTTTATATATGTTGCTTAATTGTTGTGAACAAATGACTGCCAAGTTATGTGCTAGTGGTTGTAGGTAGATGTTCATTCTCCAGGGGGAGGGGAAGTATCACTCGAGAGAGGAGCTTGGTCGTGTAACCGGTAAAGTAAACTATCTAAGCATACACACACATCACCTTAGATTGAGTGAACTGAGTCAGTTTGTGTGAGTTATAGGTAAGTCATCCATAGTCGATATGTCTGCATTAGTAAAGATCTTGTTTGGGTGATATTTATCTGTTGAGCTTTGAGTCCTTCCTTATGAGATCATGTGGATTGTGCTTGGGTTGAGTCTTGGGCTTTATGAATAGTTACCTTTAAGTCGTTTTATGAACGTAAAATGTAGCATGTCTATGGGCATATATATGAATACATATACATAGACCCGTGTATGAGAGCATTAGCAAATGCACATATATGTGAGTAGAAATACTCACCGAGGTACATACATGAGGTAACGACTATGCGTGTGTATGCATATGTGTGGGAATAGACACTAGGATATGATCGTTCTATGTCACAATGGATTACTTGATTATCATATTACCATATAATGAATATGCTTGTAAATATATATATACATAGATACACTTGCAAGCGTTAATGCTTGTTGGAGAAGTGTACATATGTATATATAATATAAGTATGTGTATAAAAATATACACGTACTATTATTTGCGGTATAAGATAATAAGAGATATACATTCTGTATTATGTGGATATTAATAATATTATTATTATTATTGCCATGCGATTTCACATATATATATATATATATATATATATATATATATATTTGTTAAATATTTATATGTATATATAATTATATATTAAATATTATATATATATATATATAATTATAGTTTTAAGTATATAAAACATATTTATATATATATATATATATTTTTATATGTTCTACTTAAAAAACATATTTATATATATATTTTTATATGTTCTAATATAACTATAATTATATATATATAATTCATATAATCTCAACCTTAGGAAATCGAATTAATTCCTAAATCAAATCATTGAATCGAATTATTAAATCGGTTTAATATTCTCATTATGGAAATCGACCTTGGAAAGTAAAAATCTGGAAATTGAACTATTAAATCATATTATTGAATCAAACTTTGGAAATCGAATATTTTTGAATTGACGTATTTCTCGTCATTGGAAAACAAATATTTTTGAATCGATTAAACTTTGGAAAATCAAACGAATAGATAGAGATTTCAATTTCGTGTATTAGACTTTGGCGTATTTTTGTCATAGTGGCTACTAAGAAGAATGCGACCAGAGAAGCAACACGGCTCTAGTGGAGATCGCAACACCTGCCAAAGGCATACGCAGGGACATAACAAGAAAGGCATCTAACCCTATGGCTTTGACTAAATCTGAAGCCTGACCAATTCAATGCAGTTAGGAAGCTCTGTCGACTCAGCCTGGATAATAGGCTATGTGTACATAATTCATCAAATGAATTTTTCTCTATGATTATCTTAACCCGCCATAATATGAAATTGGCGCCACATCTGAGAATAACCTGTAGGTGTCAATTGATTTAAATTCCACCATGTGCAATGGAATTAGTCTTCCATATTGCTGTCGTTTGTTGGAGAACGATTCACCTAGAAAACTGTTGAATATGGCATCGAGATAGCGCCACCTTCTGTTTGAAAATGTCTTATGGTAGTGGTGGCAAACCACATGCCATTAGAGAAGGAAATCGTTGGGGCTAGGGCTCTATAAATAGTTGCCCCAACCTTCATTGCATTCATTCATTGTTTAGCATTCACTCATACGCATTCCCTCATTCACATTTACCCATTCATTCTGATTATACTTATTTCTGTGTGATTCAAGATTGAAATCATAATTCCCTCTTTCATACTTGAGATATCTATGCATCATACATTACCAACTGTAAGTAAATAACAGCTTTCATCATTTCTGAGTGTACATTTGGGAGACGTGTTATACCAGAACACACGTCTGTTGTTAATTACTTCTGTGTAATTACTAGTTTTGAATATCTACTTCTGAGTGAGGAAAAGTGAAGTCTTGAGAGGGAGTTGTCAATTATCTGAGGTACTAGAAATTATTAGATTGATCAAAAGAGAAGGTTGTGTCATCAATTTGGGATAAGCGTAAACAGGCATGGGAATTCTTCTTCTTTATATTTATGTGGAATTAATATGATTTCTATATTGCTTGATTTTCTTTTTTGTAAGTGCAATAGAAATAACTGAGAATGTCTTGAAAAAGAAAATTAAAGCCTTAGGCTGCTTTTTATAATGTGATTTTAAGTACTCCATGATAGGAGAGTTTGCTTGTCACAAATACTTGATTATATTAGAAATGTCGAAGAGATAGTTCGACACAAGTATTTAATTACACTAGTTATGTCAAAAAGATTACTTGACAAAGGAACTCAACCATGTTATAAGAGGTACAACTTTGGTATTTTAAATAAACTAGATATGTTGAACATGGGATGTAATGTGTTTGTATTTACTCCATAGAAGGAGAATGTTGTTTGCATTAGTTAAATATTTACTAGGATTGTATGATTGCAAGAGTCACTTGAAGTTCAGACAGCTTAGTTATTTGTTTAACTCGGATAAACTTGAGATACTCCTAGGATAGTAGTCCAGTATAGGAGGGAACTTGTGTACTTGCTTAAAATATTCATTACTAGTAGATTGTTTGAAGGTAGGTTATCTGGGATGACGGACTATCCATTGAAGGATATACCTAACTTATGTAATTACTAATAGATTGTTTGAAGATAGGTTATCTGGGATGACGGACTACCCATTGAAGGATATGCCTAGCTTATGTAATCACTTAGTAGATTAGTATGTTGTAGGTTAGTCTGGGGTGACGGATTACCCATTGAAGGACAATACCTATGCGTAGTGTAAGATAGCCTTAAGTCAAATTGGATCTGAGTAGTGTATATGATAGATAACTTTCATTCGAAGTATTGAATGAGAACACTTTGGCCAAAGTAGTGAAATGTACAACATCCACTTAGACTGTGAGATGCTTGAGACTACACTGTCAATTCTTTGTGATCCCGTATTACATACTAGTTCGAGGGTTGTCGTATTGCACAAGATCTAGTTATGTAGGACACAGCACTATGCTTTGTTGGTTAACAATATCGGTTACCCTACCAATCTCTTCGTTGAAGGGAGGGCCATCTATCGAGTGATAGATGTGCGGGGGACCGCATTATGAGTCTGTGGTTGGCGGAAAAGCACCTGAGTGATGCTTCTCCTCCACAGCAGGCTACTAAAGTACCAAGATTTGAAAGGACGGATTCTTGGACCCTCTTACTACTATTAGTTCTAAAGGTCATTGGAGCTATGTTTGTAAAGGTATGTTTTCTTGTTACTTGTACTTGTGAAGTTTTTGTAATGAAATGGAATTTTTATTGTAACTTTAATATGATATATTGTTCATATATTATCAATAAAAGAAAGAAAAATTATATTGCAATGACTTGTTAGCACGTTTATTTACTCGTTTGATGTAAATTAAGAAATTTTTATTTTACTGTAGGGTTGGGTCGTTACATGAATAATTTGCAACCTCAAGCCAGCAGACATTGAGAAGTGTTTTGCCATTCCACCATGTCTAGATCACCTCATTATATCAATTGAAGAATGTGAAAAGGCATGGAATATGCAAAAGGAACCATGCCAAAAAAGGATGGCACAAAGGTGGCTCAAAGAGAAACAAAGCAATTTGCCAAGGAACGTTGGACGTGGTGAATTCAAAGATGAGTTTGTTGTCATGATCACTTTGCTCAATTGTGTCACGGATCAAGCAGAAGCACACAAGTTTCAGCCATGGATGTTCTACATCATGTCGCAACTTGTCAACAACAAAGAACACTACGACTAGTCAGCTTTGATCAATGACACTCTTCACAGCCAGATGACAAGGTTCTTCAAAGCCCATGAATTCCATATGACTTCATACCTCGTATACCTTATAGCCTTTCAAGGCAAGTTTAGAGGGTTAAATTTCATTGGAACTCTGGGCGTGCAAAAGGTTCATGAGCATTTCCCGCAGTTAGAATTTTCACACTCAGAACAGCACTTCAAGCGGGTAAATGATCTTTTCCTAATGCATACAGTGTGTGATCTCGACAACGAGTTGCATATATGGTTTTCAGCAGTTACCAAATTGGCAATGGAAGATTAGGCTGATTGGTTTATCAGATTCCCCACATTCTCCTACATACACATATATGGCTTCTCAAGCAATCCAGCCATGCTACCTCGACATCCATCGGATAAGGTGGTTTTCATGGGGTTTCTACAGCAATTACATGAAGTCCACACTTTCTTGTGTAACAAACGCAAGTTTGCTGCCAGTTTCCCTTTTGAGATGGGTATATATAGATGCAAGTCAGCAGTTGACGCTAAATCAATGAGCAATGAAATGGCTAAGCTTAATCTCAAGTTTCTCAAACAAAAGCGTTCATATGACCCTTGGGGTCTCTTGGCAGCTCGCCTTGGTCGGAATTTTTCGCATAAACCTACCATGGAGGATTTTTGGTTTAGTTGTGAAGATGAGTTTGAAGTGCGCAGGCATAACTACAGTAGATTTACTCTTCCTCAGATCGGTGATTTCTTATCAAAGGATCTGGAGGGTTTATCAGATCATGATGCAAAAGTCATACTTCCCACGTTTATCAAAGATCAGATTGATCAGCAACCACTTTGAACAATTGACTGGTACACCAAAGAGATCACCTCCATTGAGGAAAGGACAAGTTGAGTTGTAAAGAATAGCAAGCTATTCTTGGATAGCAAGAGGACGCGGAAGGTAGTCACTCCAATTACAAAGCGAACACCAGTTACCACCACACTACCTTCCATTTCTAGATGGAAATCCAGAGTGAAAGTGATGCTTCATCCTCCAGAGGGTACAAATAACTGCATAAGGTCAACAAGTTTGAAGGAAAAGATGCAGTTTCTTGATATAAATCAGCAAGAACAACAAGTAGATGCAGCCAAAGATACAATTGAAGCAGTGCGAGAAGTTGAAGCAAAACCTCCTATTCTTCAATCACCACCGCAACCGTCTCCAATTCACATTGATTTGGAGTCCGATTCACCAATTCATGACATCTCAACACCAACTCATTCATCAAGAGTTGATGAAACTAGAACTAATCCTCCCAATGAAGTTAGTCGAGACTCTTCGTCTTGGCTTGAGAACCTCCTAGGTAGGAAGAGGAGAAAAGCTTCTTACCAATTGGACTTTGCAGAGTTTCATAATGTCTACCAAGACTCATTAGAAAAGAAACTCAAGAAGCAAGTTCACATGGAGAAGAATGCTAACAACGAGGTGGTCATTGAAATTTGTACACTGCCAGTTGACAAGAACGCCAATGAGGTTGAGGCTGATGACTTCACATTAGTCAAAGCCAACCTTGGTAGAAGTACACAACAAGCTGATGTAAATCTCTTTGAGGTTGCAGCAGTTAACTTGAAGGAAAGAGTGATCAAAGATGGAGAAGACAAGGCAGCCCTCAAGACTGAAAGTCAACAGTTGCGGCAATACATCTCCAACTTCACGGTACTTCACGGTACTTCACATGTCACCGCGTTGCTCCCACAGATGTACGAATAATCTGCAGATCAAAATCAGCTTAGTCAATTGGTTATTTATGGCAAACACCTGAGAGATTGGGTAGAGGAGTTCATCACCAGGGGTAGATTCATACTTGCAAGGATGTACCAAATGAGGTACAACGCCCACGACCTTCGCTCAAGAATTCAAGAGTCAGAGCAGAGCATAGCAAAAAGGAAGCCAAGGGATGAGATCATCATTTCTCACTCGAGGATGGCTAATAATTTAGTCACTACAAAAGAAGACAAGCATAAGCTTTTTACTTGGAGGGAGCAACAAATCTTCAAAGTAAAAACATACGAAGCAATCTTTGTAGAAATGACTGAATGTAGACAAAAGATGGCAAATGCTCTCAAGTTCATAAGAACGTTCATGTCACAAGTCTCTTGCCAGTATCAACATGAAGATGGTGATTACATTGAGCTCGGCGAAGTATAGACAGAATTTCAAGACCTCATCCGTAGTAGTTTCCACGGCGATCCTATTGACTGCAAGTTGAGTCAGCTTGCGACGATGTCAGCGAGATTTGATGAAGCAGCTGAAAGGAGAAGTTACTTCCAAAATCAGATCGCGAATGGCGAGGAATTGTTGCAAAGACATCACATCGTTCGGAAGAGTATCAGTACTCCACAGTTAACAACTTCTTGGAAGATATGATTGCTCAAGTTGGCAACCAGTAAACTATCAATTGAGGCCTACATCATTCTCCAAAGATAGAACTTTAGATCAACAATTAACTTGACGCCTTTCCAAGTTAACTAGCTGTCCTCTTTTCATGCATGTCTATCTTTGGAGACATCTATTGTACAATTGGAATTTTTCTTAGTTTTAGATCAGTTAACTAATGTTAGTCATTCCAATTAACTGTTAGTTATCTTTGTTTAGGCATAGGAATAAATCTTGCAAACTGGCAAGACTGATTGTTAACACAAGGAGATTTTAGAGTTCCCTACTCCTGTGTATGTGTATAAATAAGAGCAGCCTTTGCTCATTATTTTTTTAACCATGCTTGTGCTAACAAAATGTTGAGCCTAAGTGCCTGCTTCTTTGTTATTCAATATATGTTCAAACTTTGTTCAATGTAATTTGGTAGATCATTTATTGTAGGTTTGTCTTCTTCCTACAATTTTTTGTCCCAAACGTGTAATTGTTGTTGGAAAGCTTTTGAGGAAATAAATCTTACGCCTACCTTGCTTTGATCCAAAGTCACAAGATCTTTCAAGTGATATTGTTTTTATAATCTTTATTTCAGTCTACACCTCAAAAGTACAATGAGTATTTGAGGGAATTTTGAAAGCAAGTTTATCATTTCATGTTTTGCTTTTATAATCTTTATTTCAGCTTTCATCCGAAAGTACAATGAGTCTTCGAGTGTGTCCTGGAAATAAATTTGTTTAAGCTTTGTGTTAACCAAATCATTCCTTGTTTACTTCTAAATTCTCTTGCTCTGAATTTACTCGAGAAGATAGAAGCATCATTAGTTTAGGCCTAGTTGTAGTTGTAGTTGAAGTTACGAAACTAGAGAAAAACCTCAGCTGCAACGCAAAGAGTTTTATAACCTCGTGCTCTCAGGTGAGATAAAAAGATAGGAAATTAGTTTAATATTCCTTTTATGCATAATCAGCAAAAGGGGAAGCTTCCCCTCCTAATTTGAAGAGTAGTCTAACTGTGCATAGCTGTCCATTTCCAATACGCACACCAAAGGTGTGAATTGAAACGCCAACAGGACTATAATGTCCCCTTTTCCTGAGTAGTGGTCAGATGCAGTGGTTAGCCTACAAACTGGTCCCCATAGGCTAACACGGTGTTCAGGCGACCCTTTTGAGGGTGTTCCTTGGTTCCTTACCAAACCCTTTGGTGCTTATTGCAATTTTCTCCAACTCAGTGTCCCAGTTTATTTGTGATGCGCCTTCCGGAGGCTATTCAAGACACTTTGATGTACACTTATTATTTTTAGTAAGCCACTGGTATTGTCAGCGGGCAAAGTTTCTACATTTGGCATGGTGGCATAATTATATCCTAGAGTTATATTGGTCAATATTGGTCCTATGCAGTTTACATTAATAATGTCAAATAATAAAGTTAAATTGAGTAATTTATCTTTCTACATTATTAAAGTGTAATAAAGGGGACTTTATATTTAAAGGGGGATATAAGTGATTTTAATGTGCACTTTATATTATAAAGTTAAGTGCCAATATTTTAAACGGAGATAAAAGTGAATTTTAAAAGGGAAATGAAAAAAGTAAATTAAATGAAATGAGAGTCAAATGCAAATTGAAGATTATAAAAGGGAATTTGAAGCTCATTTTGCACATTCATGATTATTATTCTTGATTGGAGAAATTTGCAGAAGGGCTTCACCAAGGGTTTGTTGTAGTTTGAAGAATCAAGCTTTCTAGAGGATGAAAGCCTCGGAGAGAGAAATTTCTACAAGTGTGGAAGATCACCCAAGGACATTCTGAGTGATAATCTTTTTTCAGAGGTTATCACAGAGCTTCATCAGTTTCCTCGATTTCTTCGAGATCATCCTTCAAGGTTTTTACGAAGCTTTCAAGATCAGAAATTGTCATCCGGGTATGAATGCTTTCAATGTAAATTTCATGACATTAATAAATCTGATATAATATGATATTTGTGCTTCAGCATTTCTTTGTTCTATAATTTTATGCATTATCTAGCAATTTCTTCAAAAACTTCAAAACTAGAAACAAAAATGAAGAGCAAAAATGAATTAGCAAATATCTTCGATCAAGATGGGATATTTCACTTGTGTTCTAATTTAATATCCTTGAAATTCTTCTTTTGGTGTTGAGGTGTAGAAGATGACATATCAAGATCTAGTGCCAACTGAATAGCATCATGAAGAGTGCTCGGCTTAAATGCCTTGACTAGCCCTCTCATCCTGTCATTTAATCCCTCAATAAACAGCATTACCACCCTCTTTTCAATCATATCGGGAACCATAACAGCAATCCTTTGGAACTCATTGACATATGTCTCCACATGCCCACTTTGTTTTAGTTGTGCTAGCTCTCTATAATATAGCTCAACATCCTTCATGTCAAATCGTGCAATCAATCTATTACTGAACTCGGCATAAGAATGAATCAAACCATGCTTTGAGTGACCAAACCATGATCCCACCAATCGTATGCAATGCCCGCAAGATGCATAGTAGCAAATTTGATTGCTTCCTCCTCCTGCATAGGCCTAAGTGTTAGGAAGGTATCCAATTTGTGTATCCATGCTCTAGCACTAGTAATATCACTAACATCGAATGTAGGAAGTGTGAGTTTGCTCGTAGCTTGCTTAAGGTCCTTATTGTGTTGCCTTGGCCTCCTCTCCTGTTTGTCCCTTCTATCTCTTCGTTGTGCCATGTATTGAGGAAAGGGTAATAAGTCCTTAACACACTGTGGTAGTGTGTCCCACTCATCATGCATTGTCAAAACATAATCTGTGAATGATGCAACTTCATCTACCTCAGCAATCTCTTCTTCTGGATCATTCCTTGGCAAAAAGGTAGGTTACAAAGCTCTATCGGTGGTTCATGTAGGTGTCCTTTGTGCCCTAGGAGTCCCAACTCCACTTTCATTATCTTCTTGCTCACGGTTTTGCCTTCTAGGAATATTCATCTTCTGTATAGCTACTGTAAGCTGTTGCAAAACATTAGCCACATGTTGCTGCCCTGCTGCAATACCTCTCATGATTTATCTTGCTTCGATGCCATCATCATTAGCTTCATGCCTTGGTGGACTACCACCCCTTTTATCACCCATCATGTCATGTTGTGTACCTGCAATTGGATTCTCTTGCTGATCTGCTCTTCTATGATAACTCTAAGCCCCCCAAGCTGGCAGGATCAAGGCTCTGATACCACTGTAGGATCCCCTCTCAATTAAGTCGATATTTTTCACCATATTTTAGCTTGACATATTGGCATATTGTCAAACAGTTTGCATACTAGGTGTCTGAATGCTTAATGAATGGAGATTTGCAAGAAACATATAAGGATCATTCACACAATAAGTTCCTCAATTACAAAGTTTGATCATAATACATGTCCGAATTTCAACATGAACTTACAGAGCATTTTCATCAGACTTACATGCAGATTTTAACATTCAAACAGGAACAACAATAGACTAGGTCAACAACTCAAGTCTGAGATAGCAATACACCTCTTACATTCCTTTTCCCAGATTATCGATTAACAACAAATGGCAAGAAGTTTACAATACTAAGTTTTGGGTATGAGACAAATTTTAAAATGCAAATTTAAATTCATTCCAAACTTGGTAATTACTTCACCTAGGCCTGATGAACTCAAACTTACACCAGCACAGCCCAGAACGGTGAAACAACAGAAAACTCTTGGTTTGAAGCAATCATCCAACCTAGAATATGAAGCGCTTAAGATTCCAATGCTTGTGAAGCTCACACCATATACTGAGATGGTTCACCACTATTGATAGAACAACTTCTAAGAGATAAGTTTGTCATGCCATTACAGTAAATATCCAACCATGAAGAATGTCAATTCTTCTTAGAGCTCAATTGACCTTTACTCCATGTGTTTGCGCCTGTCCACGTACTCCTGGCAACAACAACCTTGTCAAAACCCACAGACCTTCAGAAATTGGAAGGCGACATCTAATAAGTAAGGAGTACACTACTAAGCAAGACCCGATAGTTTGTCATTTATAGCATCTTGTCTTCAGACACCAAATATGGCTTCTCCAGAAATAATCGAACCCCCTTCCTCAATCACAATGGTGAATTAAATGATTCATATCCCTCTGTAAAAACCAACTCCTCAGTATTAATCGTTGTCTACCTAGTTTGTCTTATCTACAAAATGCTACTATCGCTCAATACAAATTTGTCCACACTGCAGTTATTTATAACACCTCTTGTCTTTTTTGAACTCACATTCACCTTATGTTGGTGGTTCAAATAATCATATTCAGCTTTGTCTTATTGCTAAGTCAGACCACCTGTGTCAGTCTTAAATTCGATTCTTCCTTACCCAATGCCAAATTTGTCCTATGCCAATTCTTGTCTTTTACCGGCACCTTGAATAATTCCTGCGACTTGTCTTTAATCAACAACTTCCCTTGACTTTATGAATATCAACTTATATGCATACTATTTTTGTCCTAATCTGCAACTTCATATGTATCTGCTATAATCTATCATTAAGACTTGGTCGATATCAAAGTCTCTCCTTGTTGACCGAATATCTAAATCGTTGCCACTCAAAAATATTCCAACTTCAGATAGAGAATGATATTGCTGACATGCTAAAGCGATTGGGTAATAAATATATAAAGTGAGATAACTATATTATCAAATAGATGCCATCTAATGTATGCAGAATTAAACCTTGATTTTCTTGTAAATACAAATGCCACTCAAACGTAGTAATATCAATTGAAAAATCTAGAAATTTACCATAAGCCAATTATCAAAATATCAAAATATCAATTGCACCTGATTTACCGCATAAACCTAGAAATTTCGTCTTTGAAGAAGACTCACGAAATTTTGCCAGATTACTCTCCTCTGCAAATATCCTCGAAGCTCAAAATCTAAAACCAATAAGCTCAATGTGAACTCCATCCCAAATCCACTCCTTGAAAGAGTCAGGTTTTCATCCAACCCTTTCCCAATCTGGTGAAGGTTTTCGTCCTCAAAGATTTAGCTGAATCAAAGATTCCAACCTTTGCATAAAGCATAAGAAATATCAACTCAATAATGGATGCCCAATGCTTTTCACAACAACTCCTTTTAAAGGCTCCAATGAATCTTTTACAAGAAACCAACTTGTAACTAAACCCAACTTCTATAAGAAACTTTATTTAATAAAGTGACCTTTTTAAATATTTTATTATTTTCACTTTATTTTAATTAAAATAATTAATTAAAGTCATCCCTTTGAAATAATATTAATTTTTGGACAACTTAAATTAATTAAATCACTTTATCAAAAATTTGGGGACATTACAATGCCAAATTATCAAGGCAGGAACTTGAGTCCACAATCCAGACATTCCTGAGCCTTTTCCCAAAAGAGGCCATGATTCGAATACATCTTTCAAATTATTCAGAAGGGGACTTTTCCATTCTAGTTTAGAGCAAAAGGAATTCTAGCAACTTTGAGCCACTTTGTATTGAACTAATAGGTGATGGATTGTTTCCTCGTTGTTTAAACATAGCACACATCTATGGGGGGCCAAGATACCAATTCGTTTCAACCAACCCCCCTGTTAGAATTCTTCCGTGTAGGGCTATCCAAGCAAAAGCCCCTGCTTTCGAAAGCACAAATTTTCCCCATCATAGTTGTGTTGGCCACCTTGATTGATCTTTGCCCCTCCTTATAATTTCATAGCCAAGCTTTAGTCGAATACTCCCGCAAACTAGCAGCACACCACTTGATTGTTCAACCTCAACAATGAATAGGATTCGCCTTTTGGTCAGTTCGGCATCGAGTATGGCCCTTTGTCTGGCATTCAATAGATTGAAATCCTTCCAAGCATATTCTAATCTGCCACATACTTCCTAGATGTCAACATAGGAGTGAAGATGCACCCCAAACTAAGTGCTTGTTAACTGCATAGGCTCTTCCACGTCTAGCACCTTATCTAAAGGTTCATACTCATTCTATGAATCGTGCCAGAAAGAGGCACGGCTCCCATCCCACATAACCCAGGTAACAGGTTCAGTTATGACTGATCTGCAATTAAGGATAACATTCCATATTGTAGAACCTTTTTGCGGGTTGGTTATCGTAAGAATTATGTCCTCCACTTGGGAGTCCAAATACTTGGCTTTGAGCACATTGCACCATGGTGCCTTCGATTTTTTCTACATACACCATATGAATTTAGCCCCCAACACTCTGTTTTGGATTTCCAATGCTTTGACATCCACTCCACCATTCACCTTCGGCTTCATGATCGTGTCCTAGGCCAACAACGGGATACACTTCTTCTCATGTGCCCCATCCCATAGGAATTTTCATTGAATACCTTCCAACTACTTCACCACCTTATTTGAAATTTGTAGGCATAATAACATATAGATTGGTATAGCAGCCATGACTTACTTTAAATTGGTTAATCTTCTTGCTAAGGTTAACTACCTTCCCCGCCAACATTCAAATTTAAGCCTGCCTTTTTTTATTGTGTCTTCCCACACTATAGATTCGGCTTGCCTATGGAAAACAGGTATGCCTAAATATTTTGAAGGAGTGGTACCTATATTGTATCCCAAAACGTTTGGTATTCTCCTCTACAGTCCTTTGCCATTGTTAAAAAATAAAATAATGGATTTCTCGGCATTCACATTCTATCCTACCTCCAAACTAAATCGACCCACCACTTTTTTCATTATTCTACTTCTTCCATCTTTATGCATCCAAAAAGAATTGGGTCATCAGTGAAAAGCTAATGAGAAAGACGAAAGGGCCGGAACCAGTTCAATACCCTTCTATATACCGTTCAGCCTCAATTTTTTAATGTGACAACTCAATGCATCTGCCATTATGACGAATAGGAAGGGAGATAGTGGGTCCCCATGACAAATTCCTCTAGTGCTATTGAAAAAGACGCAAGGAGACCAATTCACAATTACCGAGTACCTTGGTGTTGATATATAGCAAAAATCCATTTGAGCCATTTCTCGTTGAAGCCCATTTCCTCCATCACCTTTATTAGAAACCTCCATCAAACCCTATCATAGGCACTCAAATCGAGCTTTACCACCATGCCTTTTTTCTTTGATTTCTTAAGTGAATGAAAAACTTCATGAGCAATAATGGAGAACCTATGTGTTCTATAATGGAGGACCACGTGTCCTGTAATGGAGGACTAATGTGTCCTATAAGGGAGAACCAATGTGTTATTTAATGGGGGACCAAGTAGTCCCAAGGAAGCCAAAGGGGTACTGCCTTTTAGTAGAAGGGTACTAGCTTTGGTCCTAGGAGAGTTGGGTCACCAAGACACCCCTTTGTAACCTCACCCCCTATCATGGTATAGCAATATAAGGAGACCAATCATGAGGAAATGGGGAAAGATGGCAAGATGAGGGAATAACGACAAAATTAGAAACCTCACTAGGTAGGCCACCTCATATGAATGGCATCGGCCACATGAGGCCAAAGGGCTACTGCCTTTTAGTCCAAAGGGTACTGCAATTGGGCCTAGAGAGGCTAAGGGCAGCCCATCAAGTCACTCTCTTCCATGTTCACCCATGGTTGAGCATCCCTAGGATAAGGCAATAACTAGATTAATGAATTTACTATGGATTTACTAATGTTTAATCATGACACTCTACCTGTTAAGTTATTATTGTAATTTTTCTCAAACTTGTTTGTAAGGATTGAAGCAATCCAAGGTACTCTCTAAATCCATTGTTTGCTTGGGAAACTGGTAATTTAGGTTAAAATTAGTATAATCCCTATTAGGGACATTACACCCATGCATCCTTTGATTTTGTCATAACAGCAATACAAGGGGAAATTGAAGTATCCAATGCAGATTGGATGGTGAATAGGGCTTGATTGTCCTTTCTATCTTCTCTCGATTGAGTTATTTGATTCTCTGTCCAAGCATTCAAAGCATTCTAATCTGCAGGTTTTGTGTATCCCACTTCTACTAATTCCCAGAGATTTTGGGATAACAGTAGCGTCTTCATTTTAATACTCCAATAATCATAGTTGACTCTTGTAAACAATGGAAGCTGAAATGGTGAACTGTTGCTATTTTCCATTTGGAGATAACAATTTCTCTGATCTTGCTACCTACGTAATAAATATTTTTGCAACTTGCTTTGATACCAATTGAAAGATTAAGGATTATAACAGCACTAACATTATACTGAAGAAAAATTACTTTTATACACAACTGAAAAAAAGACAATATATTATTTCTGCATATATAAAACTGAATTACAATCAATTGTATTTGAAGGCAACTGAAATGCTATATGTGATAAAATAAAGATAAGATTACAAAAAAAATAAAAACACTAAAGCTAAAACTAAAAGCAAGCAACTAAGCAACATGCAATCTGTTGTTGCATAAAACAAAAGACTAAAGCAAAAGCCAATGATCTTGATTGATCATGAATATCTTCAAGCACTTGGTTCAATTTTATTTGAACCACAATCAATTGGATTGCCACCCCGTCTAGGTGTGTCAAGTGCAGTAGTTGCCTCATCTATAGAAGCTAAGGCAAGTTGTGCAATTGTAGCATTTAAATCAACACACTCAAGGGTTAGATCCCAATTCTTTGTCACACCCTCATTGTATTCAGGTTTCTTATGTGACAAGAGACAAAGGTTGGAGTGTATATAGACCAAATCCTCTACTTTTTTTGCACCCAAACGATTGCGCTTGACTGAGTGGATAGAATATCTCCTCCAATTCTACTCAGCTGAAGAACTTGCAACTTGTTGAGTTTTCATACAACATTTAGTATTTAATTTTATAAATTCAAAACTTTAAATATAAATTATGAAATTATGTTATTATAAAATAAAAATATAATATATAGCATAATAGCATCGAATGAAAAACGAAAAAAATAAAAATAAATAAAAAGATACATACTTGAGAGAGTATTTTAATTGCAAGAGGTTGCAAGTAAATGGAGTCTTGACCATGTAGATACCACCACTCATCAGCATTTTTCCTATATTTGTCTAGAAGAATGGAAACATCATGATGTTTTGAAGAAACGAATTGGTCAAACTCGCTCAAGACAATACTTTGAATATCTTCATCTGAAAATATCTTTCTAAATGCAGCCTTATAGCCAGCAGCAATCTCACCATCCCTACATGGTGGCACCCTCGACAATGAAAGTACCTCTTTGCTAGAATACTTTGGTAACAAACAAATGCCAAGAGATGCAAAGGGGTGGTCATCTTGTTCCAACGGTCAACAATAATCTTTTGCATAGTTTTGAAAAATGTTTTTGTTCGGTCATGTTCCTTGGCTTCTATTATTGATCTTATTTTCTCCACCATGGAATCCATGTCATCATAAATTTCACCCAATCATGGCCAATCAATATCAACATACCTAATCATGCTCATGATGGCTCGATGAAAATTCAAAACATATTATACACGAGCCCACCACTCATCATCTAAGATCAACGCTTTTACTTTTTGGGCTCTCTTTGTGCTTGATTGCCTCCATACACTCCACGGGCTATTGATGACCATAGAAATCAAGGCCTCTCACACCTTCACAAGTCGTCTTAAGAAGATTGTGTGAGATGCAAATCGAGTTTCGGCAACCTAACATTGTATAAAATATACATGTCACGAATCAATAGTGAAAAACAAAAATTAAAAGATTTAAAAATATATTAAAAAATCAAACTTAAATTACCTTCAACAACTCCAACTTGGAGAAGCACCTGAAGATGCCTTGTGACATATGATGATTAGTCACAAACATTTGGATCTCCTCACCCTCCGTGTAGATTTGTTTGACCCACTCAATTTGTGTGCCAATCTTTTGCAATATAAAATTGAGTGAGTGGACTACACATGGTGTCCAAAAAATATGAATATATGTACCCTCCACCATAGATCCAGCTACCCTACAATTTTTAGCATTGTCCATTATGACTTGGACAACATTTTCAGACTCCAACATTTCAATGGATTCCATGAGGATATTGGCAATAAAACTTGCATCTTTTATTTGCCCCTCACAATCAACTGCCTTCAAAAACATCACCCCTTTAGGGGACACTACTATAAGATTGATCAATGGTCTATTTTTGCAATCTTTCCATCCATCTAAAAATGGACACACCTGTTTCGGGCCATGTATCATTAATTACTCTAAATGATGCCTCTATTGAAGCTTTCTCCTTCGCCAATAAGGTACCTTTTCATACCCAGAACTAACATAATTAGAGGCCATATTGGAAATGGCCGTCACCATTTCCCACCAATACGGTGATCTAACAAAGGTTGAAAGGAAGCCCATTGCCATAAATGCAATGAGCAATGCTTTGATATGCAATCTCCCTCACTTCATTTTTGAAGGCATTCTCCAATGGGCCTCTTTTTCGTGAAACCGAAACATTATCTCCTTCAGAAGATGGTGGCATTGGCATGAAAGGATGTGGGCCAGCTAGTTGTGATAAGCCACTAGATCTTTGCAAGCTTCTCTTGGCAAGAGGATGTGCAATAACCTTTGATTTATTACATGCCATGTATGTTGGAAACAAGTCACACTGAGAGAGGGGGGCGGTGAATCAGTGTTGTGCAAAAATTAACTTTAATAACCTTTAACTTCCAAGCATTAGGAACAATCAAACATAAAGCATGAACAAGTAAACAAACACAACAACATAACACCAAGATTTTTACGTGGAAACCCTATTAGGGGAAAAACCACGGTGGATGGCCAATCCACAATTATAATTCTAAGTATACTCAAAATAGAGATTACAAAAGGGGAATGCACTTGAATTCAGGCACACTGCCTAGAGCTCACTGCTCAAAGAAAATAGGGCTTGCTGCCCAAGAATTCAAATTAAAACCATCTGAAGATTTGAACTGAGATGTTAGCATCTAAAATGCCTAATTACAGTTCCAGATTAAGTACAATAATAGATCTGATGTCTTACAGACTGATTCTGTAACTCTGTTATGTTCTACTCACACACATCACACAGATCTTCTATGCGCAAGTGAAACTGTGCTTAATTGCACCTCTGCTCTGCTCTGACTCGCAAATCGAACACTTACACAACATGTACCATACACAAAATGATACGGACAATCTTGTATATATATCCGCAATATAGGATTTGTGTATACTTTGTCAGCTTCAACAAAATTACAACTATTGGCTCACATAATGAGAAATATGCAATCCGTACCCTTAATGGTCGGCCACAACTTGGCTAAGACCCAAACAAAGATATACAAACATAGAGATATTCAATTAATTAGTTCCCATACATCCACGACTTAATATATTTATGAAGCCGGCCTTAATACAAAAAAAACAGAGAATATGCCAACCGGATCTTCTAACTCTCATGCGAATTGGTACGAGCCATTGCGCTTCCACTACAACAGAGATAATACATCAATAATTATTGCCTAAGATGCGCAACACAAAATGGTAACCAGAAATTTATGCACAGATCAATGAATGTTGAGTTACCAAATACCCTATTCTGCCTTGTCGATTTTCAATCTGACTATCGGTGGACATGAATGAGGATATGCATACCTTATCACCGCATAGGGTTGTCATCATTGACAACACCAAATGACAGTTGCAGTGTCTCTTGCCAACAATGTCAACCTCCTCTTGTTCTTTAATATAAGCCAACACTTGGTGTTTTGACAACCCTTTTTCATTTGGACTGACAACACCAAATGATAGTTGCAATGTCTCTTGCCAACAATGTCAACCTCCTCTTGTTCTTTAATATAAGCCAACACTTGGTGTTTCGACAACGCTTTTTCATTTGGCCTGGGGCAAACTTTTATTCCTTGTAAAGGAATAACGCATAAGTGAGCTTTCACTTGAAAGTACGAGCTCTTATACTAAGTTTCACATTGGCTACAATGTCAAACATAACCCCCACCACCGGTAATTTGTTGAATCATTGTCGTATGTCGCCAAAGAGCTGATGATGCATCATATTTCAATTGACTCTATACATCTGTTCCAACTGAATTAGAATTATCTGTTACACCCCGGAATTTGTATAGTTACTATTCTAGTAATGCTTAGAGCATTCTGATTGTAAGGAAGGTTTTGAATGAATAAAATGTGATTGAACTTTGTTATCAATATGAAATCCTGTTTACATGTTATGTTTGGCTCATTCTGTATTCTTGATTGATGTTATTCTTGAATAAAACAATGAATAGAGGAAAGTAATTAGTCTTGTTTTATATATTTGATTTATATATACTGCAAATATTGTGAGCAATTGACTGCCGTGGTTTTGTACCATGGATGCAGGAACAGGAGCTATTCCTCCAAGTGGAGGGGAAATATCACTCGGGAAGAGGAACTTGGTCGACTAACCGGTAAAGTTGATCGTATGAGCATACACACACTTCACTAAGGATTTTAGGAACTGAGTCAAATTAAGTTGTCATGATAAGTCATCCTTAGGCTTAGGAGTTATGATTACTTCTTCATGCTTTATGAGTGGTGTTCCTTGATTGACTGACTTACTGTTCTGTGAGCCTTGAATGTGAAATGTGAACTGATAAGTTACTGATGCCTGGAATTTACAGTTAAATGTATAAATACGTGTTTATGCAATTACGTCTATTAGAGGTGCTCTGACTGGCCTATAATACACGTAATTGGAGATTTGAAAATAAACATGTATAGATATATTTAAGTGTAAACTGGGTAAGTTAATTAATATATTTAATATCGATGATATTATAGTTTTACCGATAATATAATATATTAATATATCTAATATAATATTTGAATATTATATAGATATATTTATATATTTAAAGAAAGGTAAGTTAAAAACTATAATAATATTGTATTGAATATAATACAAAATATATTAATACAATTTAATGAGAATATTAAAATATCTAAACCTTTGGAAAGATTTGATTTAGACTATAATCTTTGGCATTTAAGTTTACATTTATCATATAAAGATATTTGAATTTATTTACCTTTGGAAATAAAGGCAATAAGACTTACATAGTCTTTGGTAAATACCTTGCATTACCATACAAAGGAAACTCGAAATATTTAAAAGGAAAAGAATTTCGAAATTTATTAAAGACCATTGTAAATGCATGTAAAATATTAAGTAAGTTAAATGTTTTAAATTTTAGACTATTGAAAAGTATAAAGGAAATATTTGAAAAATTGCGGATTTCTTCCCGTGAAGAAATCGCGCGACTGTGTTAAGCTAAAAAAAATGGGGAAAAACTCCAGCAAATGCAGTTCTGCGCCCAGCTCTCACAATGTAGACTTGGTCGCAGCTGCATGAGGCGCCACCATTGTGGACGCGTGGGTAAATAGAAGATAAAAATGACTGCGAAAAACCTTTGACGTTTTCAAACTCAAACTTTGGACGCCATTTGTGCTGCAGTCCGCCATTTTTGAAGGCAAGTTGAATGTTTAACCTGTACGTGGTTGCTCCACGAAAATCAGAAGTGAAATGGAAAATATGTTGAATCATCAACTCTTTTGCTGTGTGTTTGGCTATTCGACTGCCACTGCAGATTTTGACATTTTCAAAATAAGAGGTGTCGAATTCTCATGCCTACAAGGTAGGAAACATGAGAATTCGAAACCTATAAATAGGTTCTCACTCATTGTTAGAAAACACTCATTTTCATTCACTCTCCTTGCCTTGGAAAAATTCGAAATACAGTGCTGTGGTATTTCTGTGTTTTGAAATCCCATTATATGAAAGCCATTGCCATTTTGTGAGAAGCCATTGCCATTTTTGCTGAAAGCCATTTGTAATTTGAAACTATATTGCTGAGAGCAACCTTTTGCATTTACCTGAAAGTAGTATTTGTTCAAGCTGAAAGAAGCTGCGAAGGACAGTGGAGCAAGGACTGAAGCTACCGATCAAGCTCATACGCAAAAGGAAATCAGGCATGAGAAATAACTTTGTAGATTTTCTGTCATTTATTTTAAAATGTGTGATTAGATTGCTTGAGTATGCCTTGTTTTATGCTATAGTTTGGAAAGGAAAAATGATAGGAAACCTCTATGTTTCTAAAAGAACTTGCTGAATTGGGAATAGTTTAATTTCCTTAGAAAAGGCTTATTGAATTTAAGAGATAGCTTAAGAGCTGGTTAAATTAGGGAATAGCTTAATTTCCTTAGAAAAGCTTTTTGAATTAAGAAATAGCTTAAAGAACTTGTTGAATTGGAATAGCTTAAAAAGCTTGTTGAAACGAATCAGTTGAAATCATAGATGAATTTGAAAAGGAATAACATAAAAAGGGAAATGGTTGTTTACTTTTAGTAAAAGTACCTTATATTTTGTATTGCTTGAATACTGCTTGAATTCCTTAAGTAAAGAAAAGGGACTAGTTATTAATACTAGGACGAGAGTGGATTCAGAACCAAGGTAGTCTAAAGCTTTAGAGTTAAATAGGTTAACTAGAGAAAGCTACGTACTCCATGGATAAAGATTTCCATGTTGGGAAGTACCAGAGGGACCCCTTGTTGACTGTACTCCATTTCCTGTTTAAATAGTTGAAGTAGGAAGTCTAGGGTGATTGACTACCCACTGAAGGACTCAACCTACGCGTAGGATAAGGCAGCCTTAAGTCAAACCAAACCTGACTTAGTGCAAGTGATAGATGACCGTCAGTATAAGTACTGCCGAAATGCTTTGGCCAAAGTAGTGTAGTATACCTAACGTCCACTTAGACTGTGAGACGAATTACACTGTCAGTTCACAGTAATCCAGGTTACATGCTAGATTGAGATTGTGAGGACACAAGGATTTAGTTATGTAGGATTACACACTATGCTCAGTTGGTCATACAGAACCGGTTACCCAACCAATCTCCTCGAAGAAGGGAGGGCCGTCTACTTAACAGTAAACGTGCGGGGGACCGCAATATAAGTCCGTGGTTGGTGGAAAAGCACCTGAGTGATGTTTCCCCTCCACCTTAGACTTCTGATGAACCAAGGTTTGAAAGGGAAGATCCTGGACAGTCTTATTCCTATTTGCTCAAAAGCTTCCGAGCTATGTATGAACTTGTAAGATTCTTACCTTGCTTTTTATTTTGAAGAAAAGTAATCATGAAAGCATACTCTGTTATTTACTTGGAAAATAGAACAATGATGTATTGTGTCTTTTATTTCTTTATGATGAAATGTTCAATTAGAATGAAAAGAAAAGTTATTTACTTTGTCATTTAATTGTATTTCCTTGTATCTTATTAGTGAAAATAGAAAAAAATTTGTTTACCCGGTCTTGGGGTCGTTACATTATCGGCCATTCTATATGAACCTAAAATAAAAAAACATTACAAATTGACAACACAACTAATTTTTTTTAGAAAAAACTAGCATTACAACCCCCTATAATGCATAAAAAAAATTTAAGAAAATTCAAAAACTTACCAAAAGAATTTTAAAAAAAAATATTGAATTTCTTTTAAAAAACTTGAAAAATCTTCAAAAAATTATTGAAAACTTGAAAAAAATGAAAGATTCACTCACCTTTGATGATTAGATCTTCTCTACTTTTCCATAAACATTTTAAGAGGTGGGAGCCCTAGCTCAGTTAGCTAAACCTTTCCTGTAGTAGGAGGTTGGTCACGAGGTCTAATCTCCCCACCCCTGTGGTACCGGAGGGTGTGTTGCGCCAACGCCGCCGGTCACGTTAAAAAGTTTACTAGGCGCACTGCAGTTTATAGGGAGTTGTGCTATCCGATTCCTACAATCTAAAAAAAAAAATGATTAGATCTTCTTTGTGCAGCTATTTCTCCCTTGTTGTTGTAGGTCTAACTCCATAGCTCTCACCTTCGAAAAAAATGACACAACCTTCAAAATCTAGTAATGGCAGCTTCGAGACAAAAAATGTTGTTTGTGGTCTCTTGTGTTTGTGAAATGAGTTGAGATGCATATTACATCTCACTTTTAGGGTGACCAAGGCAATTTATGGTGTTTTTTATGTTTAAAAAAGTTGCCTCTTTTTTTTTTAATTTTTTGCATTTTTAAGTGGTTGAGGTCGTGAGTTCGTCCGGGCAAGTCCCGAACCCACCCGAGTAGGGGGGAGGGTGGGTAAACCAAGGGACCCGATAACTTATCAAATTACCAATAATTGAGCAAAAACAAATGCAGTCCTAGAACAAATGTAACTGGCCATATTCAAACTTCATCATGTATACATCAAAGCATGGAGAATGTGACTAGAAAAATGGCATTTCAATTAAGGAAACCATTGAAATGAAAAAAAGGAAAGATGGTATCCTTTAATCATATTTGATGGTCTGCAAACAAGGTGGTGGATTTGGCAGCAAGTTCAGGAATAGAATTGAATCAGAATGAAAAGAATAATTCAAAAATCCATTTTCCAAAAAGGCTCATGGATGATTGATCTACAGCTAACAGATGACAGCACCCCAAAACAAAAACCAAAAAAAAAAAGAGAATAAAATTTTTAAAACGTTAGAAAAGCAAGGCAGCCATTTCATGAATGTAAAGGGAAAATGGGATCTCAAATTCTGTGCCACTCCCATTTCCATTCATTACAGAAAATATAGGATTTTTAAAGAACAAATGAGCAAGGTTGATGGTTTGCAAAGTGTATGATTGGAAGCTGCTATTAAATTATATCGCAAGAAGGACAAGCAGACAAAACTACTTATATTTTCATATTTACTTAAGGGGTAAACAAAACAGGAGCAACATCGGTTCGGAGGTGAAAGATTTAGTGATATTCAAGACTAAGTTTTCTATGACAAAGAAAGATATTCAAAATGCTTCAGATCATAGGAAGTTTCTTTTATAATATAATAAGATCATGAGGCAAAAGAAAGGATGGGAATTATAATTTTACAATTCTCCCTATGCCTATTACTTTCATGCTCTTTGCTGGTTTGGTTAATTAGCACTGACCAGGTATTGGCATCTTGCCAAAAGCTTTTTGCGTCTGTGATCCCTTAGCCCTATGTACTTCTAGTGAAAAAGGAAAAAGAATTATATGCTTCATTACCATAACAAAGAAGGCAAAGGATTTTAAACCCGATTGTTTAATTTTCCTCTTTTATACCCTAATCAGAAACCATTACAAGAATATTAATTCATTTAAAGTTTAAATGTCCATACTTCATGATTTACATGATATACATTATTATTTATTAAATATGTGAGTAACGTGACCATTTGCTGGTTCATTTTTCTTTGGACCTAATAGTAAATATTACAATGCAGTATAACATCAAGGAAATATTTCATTATGGAATCGAAAATAACTAGCTGAAAGACTGCATTTAAAAGGGTAATAGAGATATAGATGATAGGTAGTAGTTATTAAGTTACCATTTGCATATGGAATCTCTATAAAATGACATCGGAGCCACAACTATATATAAGAGAAAATAAATCATACAAGAGAAAATGTATGGGTTGCATGAATACCTGTACATAAAGCTCTGGAATATTTCGACCTTCAGGCTCTAAAAATATTTGATGAGATTCCTTGTCCTTAAATTTTACTATCTGCATCACATAAAAAATATAGTTATTCAAGGACACCTTCTATGATCAGATTATCACTAATTTATATCTTACTTTCCATACAGTTTGTTTAACAGAAATAAGAGGGAATTAATTTCAACACAGAAAAATTAGCAATTTTCAACTTCAAATAATTGGATCACAGGCAAAAAATTTATTAAAATTGTTAGATTGACTAAGGAGTGACCTTTGAAATTATTTTAAGGGTGGCCCAGATTTGTGAAAGAAAAGATTATGAATTCGGGTGTAACACAGCTAAGTGATACTCTTCATTTCGGTGTCAAGGGCTTTTCCTTACCCTGCAATCTTAGATCAAGAAGGCATATACACATTACTTGATATGTATCTCTGCTAGCAAATTATTTTCTAGTATGGAAAAAGCACGTGTTCCATATAAAAGCAATACATCTTTGAAAAATGGGTATTTTAATATTTTCTAGTCAATAGCACAGGAATCAGTTTGGATAGCACTCACATAAATACAAAATTAAGGACAAATTATTTTGTATTCCATCATTGACAAGTATTTTTGGTCATCACGCCCTATTAGCTAGAATTTACCATCTATTAAGATATAGTCTTCTACTAGGGATGCCCCGTCTGATTTCTAGTTCTCCTACAAAGGGGAGCTAATTGAGATCATGAAACCTAACTCTACCTAGGTGTTCACTTCACAAGATCTCCTTTCAATCTAAGGCCTGCATCTCAGTCACACCTTTGCAAGGTTATGCATCTCTCTTTATTCTAGAACAACAAAGTTTTCAAATACACTTCTACAATATCATTTCTAATATGCAACTCTTCACTGTAGCCATCAAACCCATAGTTTTTTATGGCTTGGTTTGAGAGGGTCCAAACTCTTAGAATGGGTAAGATTCAATGTAAATGTACAGTCTCTCAATCCATTGTCCAAGATGAGTTTGGTGCTTATCCCACAAGACTTGAGTAGCTTTATAGCAAACTTTCCACATTTGTAGACTCAAATCCTTGTGTTATTCAACTTCTAGGTGTATGAGGCACCCATATTTAACACTCTACTCTTGTGAGAGGACCATCTCTTTTGGTCTTATTAGACATCAACAATGCTGTCGTATAATGGCCATTTCACTCTTTCATTAGGTCAATATATCTATTAATCAGCTCCCTCCTTTCTTTTTTTTTTGTCATGTTCCCTTTTGAGAATTAGAGACATGGAGAAGACGTCCAGTCTATCCTCATTTACAAAAGGCTAAAGGATATAGCAAGGGAAATAATTAATACTATTATTCTAAATTGGGCTCAGTAATTTCTATTTTAAGGGGAAACTTAACAATATTATTATAATTAATTAAAAATTGGTTTTAAACATTTATTAATAAAAACTATTTTTAAATATTTTTGGAGGAAAATTTTAAATCAGGGCCCTGAATTGGAGAGCTTTAAAAAGGGGTGCTTGGATTCATTGGAGATTTTTGCGTTCATTTTGTAATTCAACATTTATGCTTCATGTTCAATTTCACAACTATGAACGAAAACCCTTGGCTATTCAAAGATCTTCAAGGACAAAAACCCTCTTGGATTTCCATCACTAAAATTGGGGACGAAATCCCTCATCTTTGTCTAGGGCATCTGCACACATGCATTACATTGCAGCTGAATTTGGCAAGGTATCCTTCAAGTTTTAGATTGGAGCAATTGGATTGGCAACCAAATGTTGAGCAGTTGGATTGGCAGGCAAATCTTATGTCCATGATTTGAAGAGATTCGTTGTTGACTTTTAGAGTTTGTTGGCTATTGTTCATCATCATTTCATACTAGATCTTGAGCACCACATTGAGAAGAATTGGTTATCACCATCCAATGCTAATTTCAAAGATTCCATACATTCTTTGCTGCTATTTTACCATCAACTATTGCATAATATTTGGTAGAAGTTGAGGTGCCATTGCCATTGAGAAGTCTGTACCATTCTTTTTAGGCAATTATATACAATAATTTACTGCAATCTGCATACTACAACCTGAATTTGGGGTATGTCATCCTTATTTTCTTCTGCATTGCTATTTCCAGCCGCCCTAACAGCCAATCGCAAACATACATTTTCTCATTGCAGTTGTACCAGCAACCATACAGGTCATCCTTGGGGTGTCAATAACCATACAAGTCAGATTTTCATCATCACATGTTTAGATCTGTAGACCTTAACATCTTGTGAGTAGATTTGACATAATTGTAAATCTGAAAACATTGTTTCTAGCATTCATAATCATTCCAACAGTTGCAATTGAATAAAATCAATTTCAAGGGATTTCAAATTGGTGTTTGATGTAGAATAATATTGTCCTAACTATTTCAATTCAGATCTGAATGCTATTTGGCATCCTAACATTTCATATCTGCTGATTATTTGCAACTGAGATTTTGATATATTAGTTTCCAGCCAACTCTAGTTGTGATCAGCATGCAATTTAATTTACAGTTTGCTATTATAGTTTCATTTTATTTCCAGCATTCAGAAAATACAAAAATAAAACTCAAATATTTCATAAAAATTCAAATTGAGGATATTATAGTAGTATCAAAGTAGTGATCTTGCTAGCCTATGTAAGAAAAGCTAATCTTTTTGGATGCAGATCTTGTTTTGATCTACGGTAGTGAAAAAAAATTCAGATATTATCAAAGAAAAAGAAGAAAGGCTCAACCATTGAAGAGAGAAGAAGTCATTGGTGACCATGACAAACAAGAAGAATGAATTTGCAAGATATTATCAGTTGAAATTAAAGGGAAATTTTCAAGGAATTCCGAAATTCCATGAAAGAGTCTATCTTGGATATAGCATGGGCTTTACGAGAGTTGAATCAAAATTTGATAACCTCCAAACTACTTCAAATTACTACAGGGGAAGGAAGTAATTCAACCAATGATAGGGTTTCAATCAACCCTTCTAATACTTTCTAGGCCAAATATCTACAAAGGAAAGACGATCAACCAAAAGATAAAGAACAATTCATCCTCTCATGGCAAATGATATGGATAGATATCATGAGGAATATGAGGATCTCAGTTGGGTGGTCCATAATGATTTGTCTTTTTGAATGTGACAATAATGGGCCTCAGAGAGGAAGGAGAAATCAATACGATCAGCCTCAGAAAGACATACAAGAACAACTGGATAAGATCATAGCTCGCAGACTCGGACTTGGAGAGTACTTGGCGAGCCCAAAATTTTCGACTCGAGAAAAACTCAACAACTTAAAAAATACTAGAATTTCTTTAAAAAAAAAAACTGTTTTTGCAAAATGCAATTAAAAAGAGTATCAAATGAGTCTAAAAAACCATGAGGAAGTGTTTTCTATTAAATTTGATTCTTGAATACATATGGACTACAAAATCGCATCATCATGTAAAGCTAGATAGTGGATACAATAGCTAGCTGCTAACTGATAACTATTATGAAACAATGATAATTGTCTTTGAAAATCATCATCATAAATTTCATATTTAGGCAAGTTAAAAATTAAAAGTTTTTACACTTTCCTTTTCCCAAACCTAGTGAAAAATTAGAGGGTAGAGGGTATGGTCCTCACACTCAATTGGGCATGTGGCTCCACCCTACTGGTAGATGGCAATGACTCCTCCTTCACCATATAATAATTTGAAGTTGTGTTGGTATGTGAAGTCAGTTTTGTTTAAACAACTTAATAAAAAAAATTGGGACAATATTTTTGGCAATTTTTGGCCATTGAACATGCTAAACCTGAAAAAAATCACAGTAAAAAAACTCGCGGTTAAACCTGTAGAAACTTGTGCAGTAAAAAAAACCGAGTACTCGGCAACTCAGCAAGTACTCGGAGAGTTTGTGAACTATGGGTAGGATCACTACACCTACATATGATGGATCAAGCAAGTTCTCTATTAGGTCTTGGTTGCAAAACTTGGAAACATATTTTTCATTGAGTCCTATGTATGAAGATGAGGCAATCAAGTTTGTTACCCTCCACTTGGAAGGTGTGGCTCATGAGTGGTGGTACCATGGTATGGTTACTCAACAACATAACTCTATCACCACCTTAGAAGAATTCAATCAAAGGTTGATGGGGAGATTTCATAGGAAGGATCTAGAAATCCATTTTAGAGAGCTAGCACAATTGAAGCAAGATGGAAGGCTGGAAAATTATGTGGCCAGATTTTAAAGATTGTCTATGGAAGTACTAGATGTGAAAGAAAGAAGACTTATTCTGCTATTTATTGGACTAACTGAGCCTCTCAAAGGTTTGTTTAAGGCATTGGATTTAGTATCCTTAAAGGAATTCATCAAAAGAGCCTTGAACTTGGAGACTTTAGTCACTATGAACAAATCTCAGTACAAGGAATCACCTTTAGCATTGAAAAAAATCTGTTTCAAAAGGAAGTCTCCTCCAAAAGACATGGAAAAGAGTATCAATGAAGAAGACAACAAAAATGAAATTAAGAGGAAAAAATTGTGTTTTTCTTGCAAGAACTCATGAGGACCAAGTAATCAATGCCTTGGCCTTAGACAAGTACATTATATAGAGGTACTCCCAAATGAAGAGTTAGAAAAAGAGGATCCAAAACTAGAGGTTGAAGAAAAAGAACAACAGGAAGAGACTCAAGAGGGCACCCTTGCTTCACTTTCAACTGCTCCAAGTATCATCCATTCAAAGTTCATGGGGTTTTGCATGGGCAAAAGATCGCAGTGTTGATTGATAGTGCAGCAACCTATAATTTCATAGATGAGGGCTTGGTATCCAAGAGAGGATTAGGTACAAAAGACTTCAAAGGATTCAATGTCATAGTTGCAAATGGGTTTACCATTCTTTGTACTAAGAAGATATGACAACTTAACATCACCTTGGGAAAGCATAAGATGCATGATGATTTCTATGTTGTTGGATTAGGAGAGACCAACATGGCTTTGGGTGTGCAGTGGCTATATTCTTTTGGAAAATTCACCCTAGACTACAAGACTATGGAACTGAAATCCAAATCAAAGGGGAAAGAGGTAGTGTAATATCCCCTGTCCTACTTTGCCCTAGAATTTGCTTATTCATTAGGTTTAGGGTTTTTCACCTTGTCAATTGGATAACTCTTTAATGATGTATTCCTAGTTGAAACCTGCATTCACCACAAACAATATTTCCACACATACACATATTTGTTAGCATTAGCATCATGGCATTCCATTAAAAGATTCATCACAAATGCAATGATTATGAACTAGGAGGAGCAACATGGATGGATCTGCTCGAAGCCCTTTCTCGAGCCCAAGAGGTTGTATACCACAACTCTCCTTGCTAGCGACTTGTACTTGCTTTCTCCACCCATTTCACAACCTCAAAAGACACTTCGCCTATTGGAGGAAGCCAACAGAGCTTACAAGTGATCTAGGCCTACCACCCCTCCATGGCCTGTCCCTTTCTTGGTCCGGGCAGACTTGAGTGGGGACCTCCACCCATCCAAGGTCCATCCTTGCCTCTAGACTGGTCGGATCTTAAGTGGAATTTCCACTCATCCATGGCCCATCCTTGCCTTACGATTGGGCAGATCTTAAATGGGGTCTCTAGACACACACCACTTTCGCAAGCCCTTCCTCCCGAGCAGGTTTTCAAACACACCGATTATCTTTAGGCATTAAAATATAGTAGCATCTATACATAACATTATTTCCTCAAAATATCATCAAGATCCACTACTAGACAGAAAATAATAATAATAACACTTGGAAAGCTAGGCAGATCATCTTGCTTACAATCAGATTGTTATTATGGCATTAGCTGATTTGTACATACCTTCAGACTGAAATAATAAAGAATGGTTATTGTAAAGGAATTCAGATGATGCAAAAGTAAACATTTACACATGTATATTATTACAATTCTTTGATACTTATAATCAGATTATTACATGGATACCTAAACAGTGTAACGCAATCTGCTATCATGAAAACACTCAAATAATTACCTAAGTCGAAATGCAGTTACAGGTAGGAGATGACATTGAACAGATAATTGGATTTATTGTATGCAATCAACCAGATTTGGTGATCAGACATAAATAACGAGATCGCATCTATATGTATCAGATTATTTGATTAGAATGTAACTTTGAACAATGCACTCATATGTTAGTCTGCCTTTATGTCAAATTCTATTTATACAGAAGGTTAGACTGCAGATTTATAAACGACTCTATGCAGTTAACCAGATTGACCAGATTATCTAAACAAGTTGATATTCAGATTTGCATAATAAAATAAATCAGATTCGCACTTATACAATTTCAGTTTAATAAATAGAACAGATTGCATTTGCAGACAGGGTAAGATCATCGATGCACATGTGAATAAGCAGTCATGTAATTCAGAAATCAAATCGCAATTCTGGTTCAATGATCCTAACTTATAAGCCAAGCTGCTAATGTCTAAGTGAAAGTATCACGTGACTGGCGGCCTAGTCTCCGTCTTCAGACACTATCAAATTCTTGATTTCTAGCTCCCTTATTTTCTATCATCTTTGATGCCCCCACATGTATGGTTTCTTACGTCTATATCTAAGCATATGAAAAGTCGCATCCTTTATTTTGGCCATATCGTTTTGTTGGGATGCACCACGTCATTCCTTTAATAATCATGTTTATCCTTAAAAGACAATTAACACTTGTTAATATTGTCTTTTACCTTATCAGTTTTAATCATTACTTTAATGCATTTGATTAGGATAGTGGATGTGATCTTCTTCTTCCAATGGTGCGATCTTTGATTTGTGTTATGTGAGAGGACATGACAGGTAGTGCTTGAAGGCATTGAAGATGGAGCTCCAAGAGTTGGCATGGCTAAGAGGATGGAATATCAATTGCTAACAAACACAACTTCATCCATATGTGAGATACCTTTTTATTGTGGTATTTGGTCTATTTAGGATCAGCATAATACAATGTTCAATGTTATACATCTAGGATGGCCACCAAGTAGAGGATTTCATCATAAGATAGGAAAGAGATATGTTGGAGATAAATTTCCTATTGAGGAAGTAACTAGCACCACAAGAAGGTCCATGAGAATGTTCATAATAATATCAGAGTAGTGCAGCACAAATTTGGTGGAATTATTTCAAAAGATAGCAAACATGACATAATGGAGAACAGTGAGGGCGTAATTAAGTTATGTCACAAAGAAGATATATCAGGGGCTACTGTCACCATCATTTCCAGTTGCTACATTACATCATTTGCAGCCACAAGTGTTTTCAATCATAGGATTTAGTGAATTCCAATTTGTTGTTATTATTGAAGTATTTTCAGTCACTGTATGGTTGTTTCCAATCTCTATATTTCTAGCATTACTGATTTTTCCAAAGGATTTTCAATATTGCAGCTTGTTTACTATTTTTAGATTGCTGATTTCAAGAGATTTTGATTTTGGACTACTGTTGTTAGTCAGACATTGGAGTTGCTGAAAACAATTATTCCAACTGCTATACTGATATTTTGGATAAGGCTTCAGAATATTTATACAGCCATAGGTTTGCAAATTTTAAGAGATTATCCTTATGTTGTCAGTGATGGGTTTTAGCCATAGGAGTTACTGAAATCAATTATTCCAGAATTTTTTATTTTGGACTATTACAACTTCATTTCAGCTTGCATACAATTTGATTTGCACAAATTCACGAGGGTTTCTTCCTACAGTATGATTGTATGATCTATTGGAATTGAAGAAAGTTATTACATCGTTCAATAGGAGGTTCAAAATTCTTCAACTCATAGTGGAAAAGTGGCACAATAAAAATGTAGCAATAGGTTTATCAGACAGCTCTTGGCCTTGTGGGAGTTTGAGGATGTCCTCAAGTATTGGCGAGAAGGCATTTTTTTCATCACTCCAAAGAAAAGCATATTGTGCGTTGGCTACATTCCTTGCCCAATCCAAGTCAGATATGGGAAGATACAATCAAGGATCTCATCACCAGCCTCTTCAAAGTTTGCTTTAAGTTGTTTTCAATAAGCTAACCAATCATGCACAATTTTTTTTAGTTCTCCTCAAGTGGCAAAATTATTTTTCAAAGAAGTGATCAACTTACATGGATTGCATAAAAATACGAATGGCGTTGATAGATCTTATAACGCCTTTTGGTCAGACTTGTTTCACTTGACAGCTATAAGATACCAGCTCTATGGACATTACAACTTGATTAATCATATCAGCACAGTGATACTTGAGCAATTGGGATTGCAATTGCTTGAGGGCGAGCAATTTTGAGAAGGGTGGGTTGTCATGTCCCCTTTTCAGAATTGGACATATAGAGAAGACATCTAGACAATCCTCATTTCCCATAGGCTAAAAGATAAAGCAAAGGAAATAATTAATAATATTATTTTAAGGCCCAACTTAATAGTATTATTATAATTACTTAAAAAATATTGTTAAACACTTAATAATAAAATATATTTTTTAAATACTTTTGGAGGGAAATTTTAAATCAAGGGCCTGAATTGGAGAGCTTTAAAAAGGGGTGCTTGGATTCATTGTGATTTTAGTGTCTTCATTTTGTAATTCAACATTTGAGCTTTGTATTCTGTTGGTTGAAAATTTTGTATACTTGAGAAAGCGTACAAAATTGTTGTTTCAGCCACAGTACGTGAGATAAACTCTCCTATTTTCAAAGGGAAGGCTCCCCCTTCGCTTTCTATTTTACCAATTCAAAAATTAATTCTAGCTACAAATCTATTCTAAACCTGGGTGAAACTCTTGTCTTGTTCTCTTTTTCCAGAAAAGACAATTAACCTTTTCTCTCATTTCAAAAAAGAATCACAATTGAAAGCATAAATGATTAATGAAGTAAAGAAAGAAGCAAAGTTTCCATGAAGGCACAAAGTCCTCCATTGCTCCTCCGGGATGGGAAAACAAATCGAAAGCTCAAAATCTATGACAACTTACTCTCCTATCAACCTTTTTAAGATGGTTTTTTGGTAACCAAGTACAATATGTAGCAGCTCAAAGTCTAATTACATGATGCACTTTAAATGCACAAACATAGAAAATAAAAGCAGCACAAAGTCTGCAAGTTACCCCCTTTGCTTGAGCGTTCTACAATAGCTTCAAATGCAACAAACAACTCAAAGTCTGCAGTATCACATCTGAAAACCAATCTAAAGCTCCAAATGCAATAAGCAACTCAAAGTCTGCAAAATTTAGCTTGAATCCCTCTTGTATAACACCACAAAACTCACAATCAATATGTAGAAAATGTCGTCACATAACACCTTGAATCAACACAAAGTTTGAAAGCAATTTGCCTCTTTTATTGATTGCAATCTGATTTACATCTAAGCTCAAAGTCTTAGAGTGCACATACAAATTGGCAGAGTTTTGTTGCATTGCCAAAAAGATAGATATTACAATAGACCCCCTAAAGTATTTATAGGATAGAGGCCTTGAGAAAAAGGTGGGAGGATCCCAACTAACTGTAATTGACTTATTCAACATTACAAGTCCTATTGCAATTTGACTTGTAAGGATTTACATGTAATTACATTTTCCAACTTTGCAAGTGATATGATTACTTGCAATTACAATTTTCCATTTTACATGTAATTTGTCAAAACTAAATTACAAATACATAATTGAAACTATTTGAAGTGTCCAAAGACATGACTTGAACTACATCATCCTTGATTGGGTCTTCATGCTGCTGCTGTTTGGAAAACATGATTCCATCTCGTCTTGAAAGCATTCTATGCTCATCAAGCATTCTTGTCACTTATTCAACTCCTTGTGTAGATTTGTCACTTTCCTAGCTCTTTAGACATCACTAGGACCATCTTCATCTTCATAAATCTGTGCTGCAGCTTGATATAACTGCCACTTGACATAGAACATCATATTTTTCTGTCATCAAGAGATCATGTTACTTGCAATTTCCTTGTGTGGCTTCGTCATGTGGCTGTTCTTTCTTTGTATCATTCTCCAACCTTAGAATTTGCTTGAAAAATAAGGCCCATGCCTTATATTATTGAGATTTGGTAGGTCATCTGTGCAAACAAGAGTAACAAGAATGAGACAAAGGGGCTGCAAAAGTGAGGCCAACGCTCAATTTCGGGTTTTGGAAGGCTCATTGCAATTTTTAAGTGCAAGCTAGGAAAAATAAGAAGGCATTTTGCTTAAAATGGTCTAAATCTTGTAAATATGGGGTCAAAACTCAGTTTTTGGTCAAATAAAGTATGGGCTTTTAGTCAGTGTGATGCCAGGAAGATACTAGCAAAATTTGAAAATTTTGAAAATTAGGGTTTCTGAAATCTATTTTTACTCAAAACCCTAAAAAATAGAAACTTGTCAAAATTGGCTGAAATTAATTTTGATTGGCTTATTTCACATCACGATCATAGTGGTGAAGGCGGTTTCTGTAAAAAGTCAGTTTAAGGCTGGTGGGTAGTTTTCACTTTTTCAGGAGAAAAGTTAGGACCTCTGAGGTCATCAATGGCAGTTGGCCAGTACCAGGTATCAATATCTAAGCTTGAAACTCAAAGCAGAACACTCTACGATGAAATATGTTGAAAAATATGCTTTTTGACGGAGGGGATTTTCAGATTGGCAAAAAGAGACCAAATCGGGTTTTTTAAGCCTTTCAGCAATTTTTCTTTTGACAATTTGGAAAAAATAGGAACTTTTTGACACTTTCACAATTTTCATTTTGACAAAATAGGAACTTTTGACAACTTAAGCAAAAATCGGGTTTTTTTAGCACTTTAACAATTTTGCTTTTGACAAAATAGGAATTTTTGGCAATTTAAGCAATTTTAGGAACTTTTTGAAGTTTTAGCAATTTTACTTTTAGCAAAGTAGGAACTTTTGGCAACTTAAGCAATTTTAGGAACTTTTTGAAGTTTTAGCAATTTTACTTTTAGCAAAGTAGGAACTTTTCACAACTTAAGCAATTTTGCTTTATGACTTAAAATTTCCTATTTTTGCTGTGTTGTCTTAAAAACCCGAATTTGACCAAAAAGACTCAGAATTTTACAAAAACAGAAAGGGGAGTTGATGAAAGGATACCCAAGGGAACCATCAATTAAAATCCAAAGTTTTACAACCTTAACACCTCGTAAAATGTGCCCTAACACACAAAGATCCCTATTTGTAATGGTGATCAAAAATCCCGAAATTGGACAAAACAAAGGGAAAAACATGTCGAAATGTTCCCGAATTTCACACAAGGCAAAATAGGATGGATACCAATGGCTGCACAATTCAATTGGAGAATTTTGGTGCCTCGAAATGCATGCCATAGAGATTTATGAAGAAATTTTAGGCAAAATTTCATATGGGTTGTCCAATTTTGAGAATTCAAAATTGAGGACAACATGTTCAATTTCACAACCGAGGATGAAAACCCTTGGTTGTTCAAAGATCTTCAAAAACAAAAACCCTCTTGGATTTCCATCATTGAAGTTGGGGATAAAAACCTTCATCTCCATCTAGGGCATCTCCACACAATGGTTGCATTGGAGTTGATTTTGGTGAGGTATCCTTCAAGTTTTAGATTGGAGCAATTGGATTGCAAGCAAATGTTATCTTTGTGATTTGAAGAGGTCCATTGCTGATTTTTGCTACTGTTTTACCATCAATTATTGCATATTATTTGGCTGAGGTTGATGCATCATTTCCATAGAGGGGTCCGTACCATTTTTAAAGGCAAATATAAACCATAATTTTCTGCAATCTGTATATTACAGCCTGAATTCAGGATGTACCATCCTTATTTTCCACTGCCTCTTCATTTCCAGCCACCTTAACAGCTAGCAAAGACTACATTATCCCATTGCAGCCATATTACCTAGCCACTAGCCATACCAGCAGCCATACAGATCATTCTTGGGATTTTAACAACCATAAAAATCAGATTTTCGTCATCAAATGCCCAAATCTACAGACCACATCTTGTGAGTAGATTTGACACAATTGTAAACCTGAAAACATTGTTTCTGGCAGTTGTAATTGAAAAAAATCAGCTTCAAGGAACTTCAAATTGGTGTCTGATGTGGAATAATGCTGTCCTAACTATTTCAATTCAAATCTGAGTGTTATTTGGCATCCTAGGGTTCCATATCTGCTGAAATTTGTAATTTAGAGTTTGATATGTTAACTTCCAGCCATCTATAGTTGTGATCAGCATCAAGCTTAATTTCCAATTTGTTGTTTTAGTTTCATTTTATTTCCAGCATTCAAAAAACACAAAAAAAAACAAATATTTCATAAAAATTCAGATTGGGGACATTACGTTTTCCTTGGACACTTCTCACATTGTTACCTCAAATTTGGTGGCCAATGGACTAATCAAAGATGATATCTACTAGAAATACATCCCATTCACTTGGACTTCTTGGTTTCTCAGTCCTGAGCTTACCTTCTATGCAAAATGATTCCTACAATTCATGGGTGACGTTGTTGTTATCTCTCACACCATAGGTCAGATGAATTGAGAATCCACCTCGCACAACTACGAGTTTGCTCCAAACAACTTTATATTGAGACAAACAATTACATCCCACACAAGCACGATATATGTCAGTTTTGCCCCCCCTCCTCCCTCACCCAATGACCCAAAGACAAAGGAGCACTTTAGTTTTAAATGCCCTATTTACTACAAGGGAGATGCCAATGGTTGTGTAGAAACTCGGATGGCACACTTTCTCCTGTTTTGTGCTACCCAAAAACATAAATGCTTGGCTTTTTTCTTGAGGGGGGTTGTCACCTTCAAGCAAAGGACTTACAAGTACTTCTAGAACCACTACATTGATTAGCCCATTCTTCCACTGTATGACTAGTATTGAAGGCATTAGATGCCCTTAAAGATACCAATGATTTTCACATTGTTGATGACAAATTAGTGAGATGACACACTTCTATATGCACTTGGACAAGGCACAACACCTCTCTCCTTACATTTTCCACTTCATATTGATGTCTCTCATTCAAGTGTGTCACCAATTCCTTTCCCACCTCCCACAATATTGTAGATGGAGGGTCATCAACCATGAATGTCAAGAGAGCTTTGCACAAAGTTTGGAGGCAACGCTCTTTGTGGCCCCTAGGGTCATTGAGCAAGGATTTCTTAGAATGGGGTTTTCTATAGGGGAAATCATAAATTCATGTATCAATGTCTTCACAATTACAAATCAGTGTGACTCCTCTTTTGGTGATTTAGATTAGACCTGATTCGTCCATTCCGATTTTCTAGAATACACCCTTCTTATTGTTTTTTTTTTTCATAATGCCTTTCACATTTTGTTTTGCTTTTAATTATGTTGTACCCATACAAAAAAATTAACATAAAGTTAGTTTTCTAGTACCCATACAAACATCTAGGGTTTTGTGATCAAGTTTTCAAACAAGGACTAAGGAGGGATTTTTAGGGTTTCATCCTTAATAGAAGTTTCAAAACACTAAATTTTGCAAGTTTTCAGAGGCAACAAGGGTTTGCGAATGCACTTTAAGAAAGCAATCAGATTCAAATCACCAAAATTATTTGATGGTTTGCTAATGATCAACCAAGTTTCAAGCCTTATCCTAGGGCCTATCATTTTCCAAAAAAGAAGCCATTCTTGCCACATAAAAGTCATTGAGAGGAATCAATCAACATCAGACTGGCTATCTTTAGTCGTCAATATTATTGGACAATTATCATTAGATAACCTTCTAGAAGGTTTATCTTGGAACATGATATATTTAGCCCAAATCCAGTTGAAGATTTCAATGTTTTAGACAATTTTGTAAACGCTTGCTTGGTTTGCAAGTGAGCTATCTCTAGCATAGAACTTCAGTAATTGTTTTTGTATTTCTCTTGAATAAATTGCATAGTTGGAGCATGCAGATCTTCTTAAAACCATATATATAAGTGCTTCACTGACTTGGATAGAAGCAGATTATAATTTTATGTCTACTTTCTAGTCGGAGTGATTGCATCCTGTAGTGTGTCAGATTTGAAAGCCTTAATCCAACTACAGAGTGGCTCGGATAGACCCTCAATAAAGAGCATGACCAACCTATCCTCCAAAATGCCAGTCACCATTACTGCCAACCGTAGGAACTCTAAAATATATGCTTCCACTTATCCACCCTACTTAAGTTTGCTAGCTCTCGGAAGTGTAGCTCTGGATCTCTTTGATCAAATCTATCCATCAGCTTTTGTGTGAGATCCAGATAGGAAGTGATGTTGGCATGTCCCAATGTGACAAGCCCATGATACCACCACTCATGTGCTTCACCCTCTAAATGTACCGTAGCATACTTGATGGCCTTTGTTACCAACATGGGGTTAAGCTAGAAGTAAGTATCCAACTTTTGTACCCAAGCTCTAGCTGTGCATTTACTAGACCCATCAAAGGAAGGGATAGAAAGTTTCTCGACCTTGCGTTGTAGATCCTAATTCTACTAACCCCTATTGTTGTTCCTTGGCCTATTTCTATACTTAATAGTACAGAAGTCCTGCAATGACATGGCAGCATGAAATTCATCACCTAATGATTAATATTCTCTCAAATAATTTCTGAATCTCTCTCCTTGTGCTTGCTGCTCCTGATTTCCAGCAGGCTGTCCACCCAAGAATTGAGGCATGAGAGGCCTCCGAGTCACCCTACTGGCTGTCCTAGCATGGTTATATGCTGATATGTTGGTGTTGCTTGCTTCTGTATTGTTATCATGACCATTTGTCCCATTGTTACCATTGTTGTTTCTATCACCCACAAGCTGGTTTAAGAGCTAGGCTATTTGTTGTTGACCTCTAGCTAGGTCATTGAGAACCTGCTGAGTGCTACCCTCTGGTATGTCATGTCTATCACCCATGATCTCCTCCTCGGATGACAAATCGGTAGCAAAAGGACCAAAACCTCTTCGCTTTTCTCTTCTATATGTTATATACTCTTGATTGTTTGGATTCATAACATCCCACTAACCTCACAGGTTGGCAGGAAGCTAGCTCTGATACCACTGTAAAGACTCTTAACCCGTGGCCTATGAAATTTTTGCAGCTTACTTGTTTTGGTTGGTTTGTTTGTCACAAATATAAATTCATAGCACACAATTATTGGCATTCGATTAATAGCATGTATGAAAAATAACGGAGCAGCAATGCATTAAGAGTTCATTGTATTTTAATGCAGTGATAAATTCTGAATGATAATATAAGAACCACAGTCTGCAACAATTACATAAATCAATTCTTACTCAAAAGACTTTCTTGAAATTCACTGGCAGCACTCAAAACCAACTGAGACACCATTACAGCAAATGGAAATACAGATTCAGTGTGAAAATAGACTGAGGATATTAACAGCAGTTCAGATATTTAGTTAGACACAAAACCCAGCTGTTACAATTACTCCTTTGTCGAAGACTCTTAACGGCAGACTGACTAGAATGTAGAAGTTTAGTAAATCTGATACAGGCTAAGAGATATGAATCCCTGGGCATACAAGACTATGATATGACTCAGGTTACAGCAGCAACTGAGACCTTTCTTCACTCAGATTTTCAACTACAGCATACTAACACAGGCTTAATGTAATATCATAGTGACTTGTCTTCATTCAGATTTACAACTACAGCATACTAACACAGGCTTAATGTAATATCAAAGTGCCCAGACCTGAACATTTAATCGACTCACTAGAGAATAAGAAGGACGTCCTCAGTGACTCCCAGCATGATGCATTCAGCAGCTAGCCCTCTCTTAACCAGTCACCACTCTTGAAGAGTGAGTCACCTAGTCTCCTGGAGTCCTCACGCCACCTTAAGAACCTCTCAAAATCGACCAAGCACTAAATAGAAACTGAAATAATGAGTCGACCTCCTTCAAAAAAACACATCTTTGTTTCTCTATTTGTTCCTCTTGAAAGTGTTGTACCCAAACCAAAATTTTTGCTTCATTAAGGCATTTTGCTTAAAATGGTCTAAACCTTGTAAAAGTGGGGTCAAAACTCAGTTTTTGGGCAAATAAAGTATGGGCTTTTAGTCAGTGTGATGCCAGGAAGATACTGGCAAAATTTGAAAATTTTGAAAATTAGGGTTTCTGAAGTCTATTTTTAGCCCGAAACCCTAAAATATAAGAACTTGTCAGAATTAGCTGAAATTTATTTTGATTGGCTTATTTCACATCACGATCACAGTGGTGAAGTCAATTTCAGTTGAAAGTCAGTTTAAGGCTGGTGGGTAGTTATAACTTTTTCAGGAGAAAAGTTAGGACCTCTAAGGTCATTAATGGCAGTTGGCCAGTACCAGGTGTTAATATCTAAGCCTCAAACTCAAAGAAGAACACTCTACGATGAAAGATGTTGAAAATTATGCTTTTTGACGGAGGAGATTTTCAACGAGGTAAAACTACTGTGAAATTGGCTAAGTCTGGATTGAAAATATTCTAAGTCTGGAGGTCAAAAGCGCCACTTTCAGCTAGGGGCGCCCATCATTATGGAAGCTCTATTCAACTTTTTGTGAGATTTTCTACCAAGATGATTTCTTCAGTTTCCTGATAGCTTCGCAATGAGCTAGCCAGCCAGTCCAACGGAGGAGTAAAACGCCTGAAAACGTAAATTCAGTACAGAACGAGGGAAATACAAAGTAGATGACTTTGAAGAGAAAAAGCGCCCCTGGAGGCTAGGGGCGCCCATCTTTTGGAAGATTCAAATGAAGTCTTTTGATCAAGTGACACCCAGGAAGTTTATTTTTATTTTTGGTCCAGCTCCACGACGCATCTGTCAGCAGGTGAATCTGAGTTGCCGAGTTGCCGCCATCAGTGGTCAAACTTGAGGTTCCAGACTTGATCAGAATCTATTCAGAAAGAACAAAAGCGCCCCTAGAGGCCAGGGGCGCCCAAGGTTTTAAGACCTTTAATGAAATCTGTTCGATGATTTCAGATGTTCGTCTCGTTCGTGTCAGCTTCAACTTTCCGTTCCCTGTCTCAGCCAGTTCAGAAGATGTCTTGGCAATCCGCAGCCGGAAGTTAAGTAATTCTTGGTCAGTTACAGTAATGGTTGACATTGGTTGGGAAAAGCGCCCCTGGAGGCCAGGGGCGCCCATGATTTAGGGAGGTTTAAAGATGTTTTTATACAAAGTGTTCATCAGGAGCCTTTGCTCAGAATTCAGTCTGCTCCGCAGTGAGCCAGTCAGCGTGTTCTGAAGTTTTGTCAAATACTGGGAAACGTCAAGTGAAATATGGTCAAGTTATCAGTGAAAATGATGAAAATGCCTGAAAATATTCTAACACTGAGGTCAAAAGCGCCCCTGGAGGCCAGGGGCGCCCATCTTTTTGAAGCCTCAGATGGTTGAATTTTGAATTGCCACCTCAAGGAATCTTCTTGTCAGATTTGGTCCTGCTCTTCATCGAGATTGTCAGCCAGTTGATCCGACGTGACAGTCAACCAGAATCAGTGATCGAACATGAGCTTCGTTTGAGGTTTTAGATTCTAAATTTTCAGAAAATGTCTAAGTAAGGAAGGACGCCTAAAGTCAAAGGTTGACTTTTTTGAAATTCAAAAGTAGAAGTGCGCATGAAGAGAGTTTTCAATTTACCAAATTTAAATCTTCAATTAAACTCTTTGCATGTCGACTTCTATTTTACCTATTTTTAGTCATAACTGGCAAAAAACTAGTTTGCATGCATTAGTTAACTGAGTCTTTCAAGGTGGCGCCCTAATTTGGGGTTGTTCTACATCCAGTTAACTGAGTTTGAAGCCAAATATAGGCCATGCGTGAGTTTTGAAGCACCAGTTGTACTTCAAGCGCCATTTCCAATGCTTGACATGCATTTCACACGCCTTAGAAGATATTTTGCTATATATTTTGCTAATGGCGTCCATTATTCTTCATCAGAGTTGACAAGAAACATCTTTCTTGAGCATAAAATTGATCTGCAGGTGCTACAGGTGTCAGATTTCAGTATTCTTCGTAGCTACAGATTCAGATTGTTCAAGGGAAGATTATTTCAGACTTGGTTTCTATTTTGCATGCAGGTGTTATCAGTTCTACTTCAAGCATAGGCGAATTTTTACAGAAGAAGAGAGAAAACAAAAAATAAAACTTCTATTCTTTTGTCTTACTTTCTTCTATTCTCGTCTTAGGTTTTCTTCGCATGTCAAAGAAAACGGCAGATTTTTCAGAAAAGCATCATCTGGGTTCGAGTGTTTCAGCATCAACAACAATACCCATGTCTTAGATTATTTTGTGAAAATTGCCCCGCTACCTCTTTTCTAGAGCACTGTGTTTTTTTTCCAGAATTCTCTTTGCATGTGGGCCTAAATAACGTTTTTTCGCAAATCTGTTGATCTTGGTTGTTTTAGGATTCATTTCTACACAAAACCCATGTTCCAGATTTTTGTGGGAAAAATTGCCCCTAGTACCCCTAACTGCCAGTTCAAATCTCGACCGAAAACCTTTTGCATGCAAGCCTAAATCCCATTTTTTCGCAATTCTAACATTCTGGGTTGCATTAGAATTTGATTCTGCACAAAACCCATATCTTAGAATTTGTCCGAAAAAATTCACTTCCCATTGCTATTTTTAGCCTATCCTCGAGCTTTTTCAGTTTTTCCAAAGTTGTCCAAACATACCCGACTTTACAGTCAAAAGTCTAGTTTTTCAGAATGCAGTATAATCCCATAGATTATAAGGCCAAACAGGTCTTTCTTCATAACTTTCTGAAAATTACCGATACCGACTTAAGTCATGTTTTTCCCATCGTCAATCTGAACTCATTGGAGGGTATTAGCAGTACTACAATCAAAAATCTTGAACGTTCAGGGATATTTGCAGCAGCGTCCATTCCTATCTCAGTCTTTGATCTTGAGTTCGTACTTGCTTGTGTCAAGCATTATGACTCATCTACCAGACAAATCAGATCGACAGATGGAAGGATTATTTGTAGCCTTAAGCCGAGGGATGTAGAAAAATGTTTTTCTATTCCTCCACGTTCAGATCATTTCGCTGTATCCATTTCAGATTGTGACAGAATATGGGAGGAGGACAAGGATAGATCACAGAAGAAAGTAGCTCAACGGTGGTTGAAAATTCAGAAAACCAACATGCCAAGGAAGATTGCACGTGGAGATTTCAAGGACGAGATTGCTATTTTGATAACTTTCCTTAACCGGTTAGCAGGTTCTGAAGACGCAAGTGTTTTCCGAACATGGATGTTCTACCTCATCTCACGAGTTATTGATAAAAAAGAAACATTTGACTGGGCCATGTTTATCAGCGAGTGTCTTCACCAGCAGATTACAGAGTTCCTAAAGATTCATGAATTCCATATGGTAACTTTTCTGGTTTACTTAGTTGCATTTCAAGGCAGCTTTAAATTATTAAAGACCGATGGAGTTCTGGGTGTTCAGCAAGTGTACGAATACTACCCTCAGTTGGAGTTTTCGAAAGCTGAACAGGACTTTACAGCAGTGAATGATCATTTTCTTATGAGAACGGTCAGAAATTTAGATAACAAGATGCATGTGAGGATTTCTACGGAGGCACAATCAGCAATGGAGAGTTGGGCAGATTGGTTTATCCAATTTCCTACTTTCACATATATTCGTGTATATGGATATACAGGAGAGCCTCTGATGCTACCGAGGTACCCATCGGATAAGGTTCTTTTCATGGAGTTCATGAGACAGGCACATGAGGTTCACACTTTTCTTCGCAATCAACATAAGCCAGCTTTCACCTTTCCGTTTGAGTTAGGTATCTACAAATGCAAAACAGCTGTTGATTGCAAGTTAATGGCACACGAGTTAGAGAAACATCAGCTTGGGTGTTTTCCTCAGAAGCGTGCCTATGATCCGTTGGGTCATTATTCAGCAAGGTTGGAGCGAAATGTTTAACATTCGGCAGCGCTTGAGGACTTTTGGGTCAATTGTGAGGATGAATTTGAGGTGCGCCGTCATCATTATTGTAGGCTTACTGTTCCACAGATTGTTGATTTCTTATCAGAGGATGTGAAAGGTTTGTCTGATGATGATGGCGAGATACTACTTCATTCATTCATTAGAGACCAAGTTGCTCACCAGCCACTTCGCCAACCTGATTGGTATGTTCCATTGAACACTTCAGTGAAAGACTTATCCAGGTCTGTTATCAAAACCACCATGTACTTCCTTGAGAGCAAGCGGAAGCGAAGGGTGATCCCAGTTACAGAGCCGCCAGCAGTGGTAGTTTCTTCTTTACCTTCTACTTCCAGAACTAAACCTCGAGTCAAGGTTACTATGAGGCCGCCTGAAGGGGTTAAGATGGGAATTAATTCAAAAGGAAAAAGCATCACCAAAAGGAAACAGGTTGAGAAGGAGCCAACACTTCCAATTGTAGAGACAGTACCTCAAGAGCCAACACTTCCAGTTGCAGAGACAGTAATTTCAGAGCCAGTTATTCAGACTGATGCCGATTTGTCATCTCCAGGTTCACCTTTTTCGGTGCACTCATCTTCCATAGATATTGATTCGGAGCCTGAGATTTCGATACATGAGACCTGCATACCAGTGGATTTGCCAGCAGCTAATACAGTAGAAACGACTCCACCTCGAGAGGATAGTATTCCTTATTCATCTTGGCTCGAGAAGTCATTGGAGAGGGAGAGGCGTATGCCTTCATATAATCTTGATTTGTCTGAGTTTGGTGAGCCCTATCAGAACAGGTTGAATAAGAGGGCCAGAAAGCAGATAAATATTGAGAAGAATCTTGAGGCAGAGATCGTCATAGAGGTTGCTACTTCTCCAAAAGACAAATACTTGGATGAAGTTGATGTTGGTGATTTTACCTTCGTCAAAACTAATCTGGGTAAGAATACTCGACACACCGACGTGAATCTATTCAAAGTCATCGCGAGTAATCTAGAGGAGCGCGTCATGAAAGATGGTGAGGATAAGGCAGTTCTCAAGGCTGAAATCAGACAACTTCGCAAGTACATCTCGGGTTTGCCTCATGGCAACAAGGGTCAAGCACCTCTACTTCCACAACTTCGAGAAACCGCCGCAGAGCAGCAAAAGATTCAACACTTGGTTAATCGAGGAAAGCTACTGGATACCTGGATTGAAGACTTTATCATTGCTGGTCGACACCTCCTCATAGAGCTATATCAGTTGAGGGTTGACGCACATAGTCTTCGCCAGAGAATTCAGGAGCTCGAGATTTGCATAGCTGAGCGTAAGCCGAAGGACCTGATTTTGATATCACAGCTTGCAGGAATCTATGACGCCATTGAAGCAGATGGAGATCAGAAGAAGGTCTTCACTTGGAGAGAATTGTATCTTTGCAGGGTGGAGACATATGACAGAATTTCTACTAAGATGAGCATGATTCAGGAAAAGGTTGTTGCAGCTCTTCGTTTCATCAGCGAGTACATCACTCAGATCCCATGTCATTATCGGCATGAGGATGGCACTTACGCCGAGTTAGAGGCAGTTCAAGCTGAGTTCGAAGAGTTAGTTCATGATAATTTATGTGGAGGGCCAGAGGCGTCCAAGATGGAGGAGTTTACAATGCTGACTATCAGTTTCAAAAAGGTGACCACAGAGGTTAGAGATAGTCAGAGGGAGATCCGAGATGGAAACAAAGAGTTGGACAAGCAGTTAATCATCGTGGATAGCGTCAAAGTGCCAGATGATGATACTATTGATAAATTCCTGGAGGAGATGATAAACTTGGAGTAGACGTTCAGTTAGACCATGCAGTTGCTTACAATGATGAGTCATCAGAAGTAGTTAACTCGAGGCTTCTTTCCGAGTTAACTTGTTGTTATACATTGCATGCATGTCTTTCTTGAAAACATCTACATATACTTGGAGATTAGATTAGATTTTTCAGTTGACTGATGATAGCATTCCAGTTGACTTGCTTTCAATAAGGACATGCATGTTGCACCTTGTCCATTTAGATTAGATGTTTCAGTTAATTGATGATAGTTTCCCAGTTAACTGTATAGTTTCATTCAATTAGGGTTTAGGAATAAGATCTTGCATGCATTGCAAGACTTTAGTTGACTCAAGGTGATTTTAGGGTTGCCTACACCTTGAAGTCTATAAATAAGAGCTTTAAGCTCATTTGTAATTTAACTTTTGCTTGATAGCATACATGTTGCGCCTACCTTGCCTGTAGTATTGCTATTATTGTATCTGTTCAAAGAGTAATTGCTGTTATAATAAATTGCTGCGCCTACCTTGCCTTCATGTTATTGTCATGGTGTTTATTCGACCTTAGTTAAATGGGGTTGCTGGTTTGATCGTTATTGCATGCGTGTTGCGTCTATACAATCTACTGTCCCAGTTGCTTACCTTTTGTTTTGTTTATTATAAGCCTATTCAGAAGAGCAAATAGTTGCGCCTACCTTGCCTTCATGTTGCGAAACTGTACTTAAAGCTTATCGTTTGATGTGTGTTATAGTAGACTCATTCAGCCAAGCAGATAGTTGTGCCTACCTTGCCTTCATGTTGTGAAGCTGTACCAGGTTTACCATCCTTTTGTTTGTTTTAATAAACTTCTTCCCGGATTAGCAAATAGTTGCGCCTACCTTGCCTTCATGTTGTGAGCCCGCACCTGGAGTTCATCGTAAAATACATTCCTGCTCCATTTCCTCATGCTCTGTTTCTTGAGGAAATTGGATACATATTAAAGAAGTTGGATACATATTAAAGAAGTTAGCTTAGTTGTAGTTACATGATCTGCGAAACCAGAAAATACTTGGCTGCAACGTTCTAGGTTTTCTTAACCTTGTGCCTCTACCAGCTGAGAACAAAAAGATAGGACATTAGTTTAGTTTTCTATTTCATGCATTCCAGCACAACGAGGGAGCTTCCCCTCCTAATTTGAAGAGCACTCATTACGTAGTGTGCATAGCTGTCCGTACAAACTCACACTCCAGAGGTGTTAGTTCTTACGCCAACAGAAAGCACAACCCTGGCCTATGTATTTTGCTTGCAAAAGAGGCACCTAGGGTTTCCTCAAACTGATACGCCTTCAACTGCTTCGATTACCCCTCTAACTCGTCCCCAATGAAGTATCAAAAATTCAGTAAATGGTAAATGCGAAAATCTGAAAATAGGTTGATTTCTCCTTTCTTCAAAACCTTCGAATCTACCAGCTAGGGGTGATAGTTGCACACCCGAAACTGGATCTGCAAGGGTTTTCAAACCCCAAACCAAAGAGGCTCAACAATAATGCCATGAGAAATATTCATCCAATAATGCCCGACAAAATGAACTCTCCTTTTCTTTTATTTTTCCTATTCCAATATAAAGTGACCTTTTGTATATAGTTCACTTTTAAAATAATCATCTAGCCACTTAATAACATTTCACATGGTCACTTAATAAAATGATTTAATTAATTACTTATATCACCTTTAAAGATTAACTTCAAACTTAGGCGATAAATAAGTAATTAAATAAATGATTCCCTCATTTTGACACTTGCCTTTGGGAATTAAAAAGGTAAAGCGACATCCCGAGTGGCTAATGAGAAGGAGACATTACAAAATCCCCCCATCACCGTCCTGGGGATAGGGGACGGCTAGGGGGTGGCAGCAATGTACTATGTGTTTTTTATTTTGATTTTCATATCATAATTGAAAAAAAAACTATATGGCAGCAATGTAGCCTTTGGGCATTTTGTTATATGTTTATAACTTGTATGTTATTGTTTAATATCACATGGATATTGACAATGAATTCTAAATTCTGAATGCATATTGAGTATTGACAATGAATTCTTAACACAAATGTTATATGCTAAGTTTCTATATTGTATATATGCATGCTTTATCCATGTATTCATATGAATATTTAAAATTCCCCTATATATTTTATATAGCCGTCCCCAACACTAGCTTGAAAAATCGGGGACTTGTCCCATCATCCCCATTCCGGAAACTCGGGGTAACACTAGAAAAAAAATGAAAATGCTAACAGAGTATATTTAAGTTTATAGCTTTAATTGAGCGCCTTTTTAACTCCCTATTGCAATTGTCTCTACTTGTATTTCCTAGACCCTTTGACCCATTTCAGTCACATGTGGACCTAATTATAATTTCTTTCATTCTTTCTTATACCAACTAAACCATCTCCTTTTTTAACTTATGCACCTGCACAACTCCCACCATACTTTATCAAAGACCCTTTCATCTACCGTGTGCAGATGGATGAACATGCTTGTCAACAGATATTGTCCAAAATGAATACAAAGAAATAAATGGAATGAAGATCCACGTATAAAGCATATCATAACATTATTGATAGAATCTTATGTACCTTATCTTCAATAGATGGACAGTATCGAGGTCCCTTTGATTCAACCCAGCCCCCATATGTTGGTGTCTCATGCAAATTTTCTTTAATAAGCTGGTGAGTGGCCAAAGTTGTGCGAGTAAGGTAACAGCACATTTGCTCCCTTTCTACATGAACATTAGGATCAAAACTGAACCATCTGACCTGTATGCATTCCATGAGACAAACATCAGCAGCTAAGAGAACTAAAATCTAAGACTTCAACATTATAATAGAGATACCAAGCTTATCTCAGTTTGCAGAGATGTATTTTGTGCGATAATTGAATTTATCACAGATGGACACAGTATGTTGTTTATAAGACAAGAACACCAATTGACAATATAGGACTAGCATCTTGTTTTTTTAATCAATAAAATAAAAATAAGGAACAACAGAAATCCACTTTAGATTAAAAGAATTAAATAACACCAGCGATTAGGTTTTTTTATGAAAACAAATCTGAAAGAAACCCACAAATCTCCAGATTCATAAATAAGTGTTTATGAAGACTGTTAACATTGAAGAACATATTCACATAAACATGTCATTATAGCTGTGATATTAACAGTTTCATTAAATTTCACCCATCATTTACAATGTATTCACTATTCACTACTATCTACTATCTCCTCATTCTACCTAACAACCATGCTTATATCCATAGTAGCATTACACTCCCAAAAATCACAATTAATCCCAGGAAAATCACCACCCATCTCATTTTGTTGTTTTGTTTGCCCTTTTTTTTTAAAAGTGGTTCAGAATTTTTTAAATGTATAGCTTTCCATTTTTTGGCTCATTTTTACACTAAAAATGAGAAAAAGAAAACATGAGAAGATTGGAAATATTTCGTTTAGGGTTAAAGCTAGGATATTCTACCTTTTGAAGTTTACCTTCGAATAGATTAAATTTTGAGTTAAAATTTTAAACATTAATGTGGGTTTTTGTTTTAATTATATCTTAATGAGGTTCTTATAAAACATTGAATCACCCCTAAAATAGTAGACTGTGTTCAATGATGGTAGCACTTGCCTGCTATTGTAAGACTAACTTTATATTTTTTATATAAATCTAATTAGGAAAATGTTTTAAACAAAAGAAAAATTAAATCCTTCTTGTTTTTTAATAATTGGGATTTTTCAATGTATAATGTCTTTCTAATCTCTACACATTATATTTGACGTGAAACAAGAAAATCAGACTTCTCTATTTCTATGAATATATCATTCCTTTTTTAGTTCCCATTGTTTTCCCAGTTTTAAACCTGGGTAATTGAATTCCATTTACACTTTTGCCACACCATGTAAATGGAATACTACCATGCTTATATCCTCATTCTAAAAGGGATTAGGATGAAAAACTAACTGATAAAATTGTACAACCAAGAATGAAACAAATAGAACCAAAACCCCCAGAATATCTATTATATTGACTGACTTCTCCAGCTAGTCCTGATTGGATTCTTCAACGTATCACAGACAATAGTTTGGACACAAAGTTACAAACCAGATGTATAAATTGACATCAATACAAGGCTTGACACTTAGTGTTCACATTCAATTTAATCTATGAAATTACAAACGGACGTTCGACAATAGTTTCATCCACATAAATGTAGCATCAAACATTATTCTCTTGAGTGTGTGCTCAAAGTTTATTTACAAATTACAAATGATCAATCCTTGGGGCTTTAAAATAGTCTTATTTTAATCCAAAAAGTGAGCTTTAAAGCAAAATGCTTTAAAAGTTGCTGAAAAGCTAGAAAGAAAGAAACTTTAAATCTAATCTGATCTTAAACAAATAATAAAATAAAAACTACTTAAAGGGGCCTAAAAATAGGCCCCCCTTTTGAGTTTGAAATAAAACACAACTAGAAAAGACTTTAAAATATGTTGAATTTTAACCTGCATATAGAGAAAAACCTTGAAGTTTAGTGCATTAATCTTGCCTTGTTGCTTTCATGGCTGACTGTTCTAAGTATGGTGACACCTTTTTTCAATCCAAAATGGACAATTTGGACAAATAGCATGCCCAAAGAAGAATTCTCCTGGTACTAAACATAGGAGGAGCTTTATACTATTTTCAGCAAATTGAACAAACTTAAGCAAAGTTTATAAGTGGCCAAACCATGTCTCAAGTGTGCCGATGGAAAAGTTGAGTGACTAAGCCACTTAAGGCATTCGGCTTAATCATATTAGACAACTCTTGTAATCATGGGCAGAGATTTCATGTGGCAAAGCCACTCATAAAGTGTGCCTAAGTTATATTTGACATCTTTACTAACTTGGGCAGAGATTTTGTCTCCTTGAGCCACATTTTAGAATCATGGCAGAACTTTATTCCAAATGTGCCACTTTTGTGTTCCACAAAACTTTGTTATGTCTTTATGCCATGTTTCTGCAGAACTTTTAGGACTTCATGCCATGTTTCTGCACTTTGTTCTTCTTTCTGCCACTGGAACTGTTGTTCATTGTTTCTACCTTTGTTCAAGTGCCTGCAGATGAGAAGTCTACCCCTTGGGTGATCCTGGATCCTCTTTTTCTGACCTTAACCTTGTTCTTCAAATGCATATATCTGCTGCAAACTGAATGAAGAAATAACAAAGCCTTATCCTCACATATATATCAATTTTACTGACAATTAAACCCAGTGATTGATCCAAAGCATGGATGACACCAGGTCGGCCCAAAAATCAGAAAATGGCATCTTTTCATTAAACTTTCAGAAGGCGTGTAAGAGGGTGTAACAAGGTGTAAAACCTTCAAATGCTCCATGTGCTCCTCAAGAGAAAATTTACCTTCAGTACATCTAAGCTATTTGGACCTCTCCTCTAAATTCTCTGAACTTTCTACATTTAGCATTTCTTACAAATTGTTGATGGGACCATTGTTCAGCCTGCTATCTTCAACACCATTTGTCTCATGATCTGAGGATTCACCTTGGTCAACCGTGGGTTTGCTTCCGCCATCTTCATGTTGACACAGACCACCATACTTTATAGACCACCTTTGTTCTCTTTAGGAGATGAAGTCTAATAAGCATTTTATTTTTCAGTATTCAAACTACTTTGAAATCCATGGGAGGTAATATTGTTTATAAGGAGATTATGGTTGTTCTCTATCCATTTTCTTCCACTATCTTGATCAAAGGTGCTTGGCCTTTTTCTTCATGAGTAAACCAAGTTCAGGCATAGATCTCTCCTTACTATTCCCAGATCTACCAGATCGATTACTTCATTCTTTCAGCCCATCAAAGATATTGGACGCATTAAGAGCCCTTTGCATACTATTGATCCATGTATGGATGGGAGTAGATCATGATGCATTTCCCATCCACCATTGTTCTCTTTGGGAGATGAAGTCTAATAAGCATTTTATTTTTCAGTATTCAAACTACTTTGAAATCCATGGGAGGTAATATTATTTATAAGGAGATTATGGTTGTTCTCTATCCGTTTTCTTCCACTATCTTGATCAAAAGTGCTTGGCCTTTTTCTTCATGAGTTCATCAAGTTCAAGCATAGATCTCTCCTTAGTATTCCTAGATCTACCAGATCAATTACTTCATTCTTTCAGCCCACCAAAGATATTGTAGGCATTAAGAGCCCTTTGGATACTATTGATCCATGTATGGATGGGAGTAGATCATAATGCATTTCCCATCCTTGCAATCCACTGTGGCTTTGGCTCTTCAATACACCAAAACTCACTATAATTATCATTCCTTTAACTCATAAAGAACACATAAGACAAAATACTTCAACAACAATTTGAGTAGCAAAATGGGCATATGATCAAATTCTATTCAATGATGTAAACTTTGGATCCCTAAACTAAGTGCTAAGAGCACTTATCTATAAGGTTTTACAAGGCATTGCATAGATTAAAAAACTAACTTCTACCCTGGTACTAGGGTGCCTGCATTATTACAAAATTTAATCTACTTATACTAAATCTGAACTAAAGCAATCTTCAATTAGACTCTTGGTAAAGATAACTATAAACTATGAATGGACCTTCTAGAAGGTCATCTAAAAATAGCTAGTTTGAAAACAACCTCTAAAAATAGCCTTCTCAAAATATGTTTATTTCCCAAAAAATGATGACTAAAAATAGCATAAGCATGGGCTAAGAATAGATTTTTCTAACAATTGGCTTTGAGGCAATTCTGACGAAGCTTTTCTTGTTTGAAAGATGGCAAACTCTTTGAAGATGTCTGAAACTCTATACATTCAATTTTGATGTCTTGAATCTGAAAACCCTTTCTTCTATTGATCCCTACACCAAACCCTAACTCAAATCTGTGACTTGAATGATCTGAAACCTTTATCCATCTTCCACCATCTCTGCAAACTTGGCAACACCGAATGTCTATGATAATCTTCTTTGATGAATATAGACAACAGACCTTGACACACTCCAAATGAGAACTTCTTACCATTGATCTCAAGCTGATATGGCATATCAATCTCTCAAACATTTGGAAATTCATGGATGAGCACAAATGGTACAGCCATAGATAGCAAAGAATATTGCATACTTGAAAAGATCAGGTTTGCTGATTTATCTTCTTTGGTCGACGAAATTCAAACAAAAAATTACATTGTTGTTTGTAAGATTTTATGTTTATGTAGGCACTGTCCTTGACAATGCTTTGGAAATTTGCTGAATTTGATAAAAATCCACATTGAAATACAAGAAAAGAAAGGTCCTTATGATGGATATTCTGTGAATATGAATGATATGACAGAATTTTGCATTTATAATTCATACAAAGGCACTTTCCTGATGATAAAACCTCACTGTTATGATTGAATTCCCTGCTGTCCTGTCAATAACAGTCGCTGTACTATTGTTTAGAAGTCACTGCTGATTCTATGAGTCGTTGCTATTAGGACTGATAAAATGACTATTGCAGAAGTTGTCTTACTGCTTCTGATAAAAGAATAGATTTACTGCTGCTCTGTTGATGGTGTTCTGCCGGGTTTGATGCCTTTAAGCATAAAGCTTACTCTATATGAGATGCCACTGTCTGCTAATTATAACTAATTATCTCTGCTGTTCCAGAACTGATTCTCCTTTAGCTGCCAATCACCACTATATATATCACACTTCACTTCTAAAAATCTGCTATTTCAGACTTGAAAGGGTGTCTTTATGGCAAGGGCACACCTCCATAAATATCTCACATGTTTGGACAATAATGGGCATCCACATGCCTATTTATAGTTTTGCTCCTTTACATGATCTTGGTGAGCCTTCATATATTGGTGTGGCAAAATGAATGAAATTACAAATTATTGATCATTGACTTCTGACTTAGCACTAAAGTCATTTGACATGACAATTATAAATTCAAAATTGGGCCATCAAGAATAAAGAATGAAATTCTTGAGCAAAATTATACCTCTTCATCTCCTGGCTGCTTTTCCAATCTAGAAAAATCTACAGTACGGCAATCAACACGAGAAGGTGTTCCTGTCTTCAATCTATCAGTTTCAAAACCAAGTGACTGTAAGTTTTCAGTAAGTCCTTGAGATGCTGATTCACCTGCTCTTCCAGCTGACATGCATGCTCTACCAATCCAGATTTTCCCATTCATGAATGTTCCTGTTGTGACAACAACTGCTGAAGCAATAAAATCAACCCCAAAGAAAGTATGTACTCCTTCCACATTATCATTCTTTCCAATTAGCAGTTCTGTTACCATTGCTTCCCTCATATAGAGATTTGGAGTGCTGACAAAACCAACACCTAGTGGTAAGGAAAAAAGTTCATGACAAACGAGATACAATTCTTATATCAACTCATTCACAATTTAAATAGTCTGTAAATAATCTATTTAGATTTGCAGTTCTAACCATATTATTGAAGGCATTAGGGCATTTACAACAACACCTCTCTTTAACAATAAAGATCTCACAATTGTTAAACTTGGGTTCAATTTGACCGTATATGATTTTATATGCTGAAAATGCAACTTATTCATTTAACATTTTCGTTGAATTCCTCACTTATTTAGTATTTATTATTTATCCTCTTTCCAGAAAATTCTTCACAATTTTTATATTTCTAGAGCACTCTCTGAGAATTCTTCCAGAACTTATCATTCCTCATGGAAATCTGCACTGAATAGTTATATTATTGTAAACAATGTTTTACTATTCAAAGAAACTTGACAAAACAAATTGATCACCATGGTAGCCAATGGAAAATTTCCTAACTTAACGTGATAGATAACTTGAAACAAATAACAGAAATAAAACTTATGTTCTCCTATATGTCTAGGTCTTCTTATCAAGTTCACTAGGAACCTTGGACAAACCTGGACCGGTCTTAGCCAGATTCTAGTCCTGGTTGGAGTCCAGCAAGGCCATTTGTTCCAGGCAAAATGGCCTTGCCCAGGCTGCACGCTGGCAGAATCCACAGGTTTCCAAAAAAATTCCATTTGAAATAAAGATTTAAAATTCTAACTATAAAAGTGCATTTTTGAAGGATTTGGAAGTTGCTACAAAGCAGTAAAATTATGAAAAATGCCATGAAGGTCCTTATGACCTCATAAGAAAGTTACATCCACATAGGGTCTCGTGACTCATAGATCAAGAAATAGTCTATCATTTCATCCCAGATGCATGAAGTAAACACATATATTAAGGAGAAACATCAATATTCATCACAAGACAAACAATATTCAAAAGAAAGACTGTAAATTCAACATAAAAAGAAATAACAATATAAAAACAACATATTGGCTCATAAACCAGCCATATTATCTCTTATTCAATTCAAAACAAAAGAACTTCACAAACTCTTTCACTGTTGAGTAATGTGAAAGAACCCTGCAAAATTTTCCCCCAACCAAGAATCCCTGTGCCATGACAGGTTTTCACAATAAATAGAAAAAAAGCGATCTTTCAGATTTGTAACTACCTTTTTTCCCTTTGTTTTACAAACATTACAGCATTTAGAAATATTATAAAGTTCTCCCTTGCATACACCCTTTTACTTATTAAAATAAAAAATGAGCACAAATATTCTGGAAATAAACTTTATAGTCAAATTATAGGTTTCAGCTGAAGATTGACTAGCAATGACTGTCGTGGCATTTTGTCTAGCACTTTGCATGCATTGGTTTTGGGTGCTGATCAATTTATCTTCTTCTTTGTTACAAAACACTCAAACTGCACCTTTATTCCTACCTCATTCATTAGTAAGGATGTTGGGGCACCTCTTACTGGCATTGATTGTTGCAAGGTAAGAGGGTTTTGTACAATGGGTGCAGTGGCTCTTAAAGGAGATCCAATTATTGAAGGATAGGTTGACTAGCTATTGGGGTTATTTTCATTCCCATGTCTCTCGTAGAAACATGCTTGTTAGAAACAATAGCTAGACCTGCAATAGGCTTTAGACTTTGAAGTGAAATCTTTAAAAATACTTCATCATACTTGATTTCTTTCTAATCTTGTGGAATTTGACTAAAAGTTTCCTTTGTAAGATGGAAATCTAAAGAGTCCTTTGAATTTATTGACATAATATGTAAGGTAGCTCGCACAAGGTCAAATTCTGAATCAATCTTCTATGTTTCCCCTTCATCCTGATAAAAACTCCCTTCTATTTGTATGGTCTGTCAACACCAATGAGGCATTTGATGACACATCTCATTAACTTGTCCTACTTGCAATCACTATGGCCAATTGAGATGAAATCTCATTGAGGTATCTTTGTTTAGTGGCCATGAACTTGCCAAATCTTACACATTTTGCATATATCCCTACTAGGTCATTTGCAATTGTAGCATCTGACAAAATAGCTCAATCCCTCACCCCTTTGATGGATGTTCAAACTAATTCACAATTCATTCTAGCACATGCGGGGAGATGCTAGAGATGTATGGCCTTTGTCCAAGTTTCCATCTTTTGCAAACATGTTCACTAGAATGTTCCCAGTTATAATATCTGGCAGAGATTCTTCTTGCATTACGCTTTAATGGATGTCCATACATTGTTCCAAAGCTCCCATTTTGGTACAAGAAGGGAGGAAACTAGTAAAGGTTACGAAAAAGATTGTCAAGCTCTGACAAAGTTTTGAGAACATTGTTTGAAGGCTCAAAGTTAATGGAGGTTTCAAAACTCCATCAATCTTCCAATGAACACTTGCTCAAAAGTTTTTAAAGCCTTTTCAACTCATCCATTTTGTGCAAATCTAGCAATCATTGCATTCCATGAGACGACATCCTTTTTGAAGCACTCTACCAAATAGTTCACAAAATCCTCCCTATCTTCAAATTTCATATACATGTCAACCAGAGCATTTCCAACTTAAACCATGATATAAATTTGTTATCTTGGCAAAAATACAATATGTTTGGGTTGGAGACTCATTGATGGCATTGGTGAAACAATATACCGCATTGTCCTTCTTAAATATGGGTTTTTAATAATTGAAGATATGAAGAGGAGTTTCTTGATGATCAATGTGTAGTAAGCTGAATGTGCAACCCTTTCTTCAACTGGGCTTCTTTACATAATGTTGTGAGATTGACATAAGCAAAAGATGGCAAGAGCATATAGTTTAAAACAACCACACTCACATTGTTTAGGGTTTTCTACATTGTTTGAAAATGCCCAAACCTTGACTTGGAAGGAGCATCACAGCCTAGAGTGTTTACAACTACAACATCTAATAAAATCCCTTGGTCCTTTTAAGCTTCAATGGTGTCTTAAGAGTGCCTGAAAAGCTCAAAACTTGTGTGGAAATGCAAGCCAAATTGTTTCATCATGTTTTGGAATTTTAAGTGTACCAAACAACCTATCGGCTACTTAAGAGGTTATCAAAACCTAATTGGGAGTTGATGATGGCTCTAAAACCAAGCCTAATGTCCGATATAAGAAAAAGAAGTCGCATTTTCTAAAACTTTGTTGGCATTTTGATTGCATTTCACAACCCATCAATATTCCATAAAGGTTTTGAAACCACATTAAAGCTCAATCTTAGTGTATTTCGAGAGTTAGAATAGGTTTCAAAACCTTTTGAAAACTCCAACTTAGTGTATTTTGGCATTTTGGAAAGGTTATATAACCTCTTATTAAGTTATTAGTGCTGACAAAGACTATTTCAGCTCTAGAAGCAAATTTGCTAACCTTTTAATAGTGTCGATGTTTATTCAAAACATGAAAGCTTAAACCTCTTTAAACCTTCCACATTTAAAACTTCATAATAGCTCATATATTTTCACCATGCTTGGTGAGCATTGTGATGATCTCCACACATGTTTGTATGAATTTTGTAAAAGAATTAGCATAAATACATAAATATGGTCTGAAATTTCATATATTTTGACTAGAAAAATATTTTTGTTTTAAAATTGGCCATATTGCATATAATAACCCTATAAAGTCCCCTATAAATTTGCTTTGCTCCGTCCTCTCTGAAACTCCAATTTTAATTGTTTTTGTAGCCTACTAGACAATATAGTGTTAATTTAATATCTTCCAAACAGGGAGAAAATTTTCCTTGAAAATTTGCCACAATGTGATCAATAGAGTCTTAAATGTCCCTGTAGAATCATTTTGTTCCAAATCAAACAGATCTCTCAATTTAATCATTTCATGCAATCCAAGTTAAACTATGCAACTACTTGGAGGGTTTTGACTGATGAGATACATGATTATCCTTCAAACATTTTAAAATGGTGCACAACTTCTTCTAAGTTTAATGCAAGAAGTTCACATGAATCAGTGCAACATTTTTGGAGATGGGCAATTATGACAATTTGGTGTGGAAAACATACAACCTCAATATTCTGTGACCAAGACTAACATGACATAGGTACTCAATGCATGGTGACACTCACCAATTTGACATATAAGTTTAAAATTATCGAGATCAAAAATGAGACAAACAACATCCAATCTCCAATACAATGTAAATATAGATATTAATGAGGGGTCTAGCAATATGTAATGTACTAAGCTAATTTTTGTATTTTAACATATGTTTGAAAAAGCACTATAATACTCCAGCTATTTTGTGTATTTTGGCAAGTATTTGACATAATGACAATAGAGATAGCAATGCAATAATTGATGTTGAATTCACAAGATCATTGTAGGAATAACAATGTCTATTCTTCCATGAAATCAAAAATTATATTATTATGAAATTTTGATACAAATCTACTAATTCAACAGCTGGAAGTAACTACCCACGCACATACTTATAAGAAAAAATAAATAGAAATTATGACCTTCAAGTTGAAGTTGATAACCAATTGAATTCTATTAAAAATTCACAACATAATATTTATATCTAGCAAAGTCTAGAAATTACATCATAAACTGCCCATTCAGAGTTGTACGGCCCTATCTTTCCTTCACCAAGAGCTGCGAACACCCCTTAATATAATATTTGATCCTGTAGGAAGGTGCAGCTGAGGTAATTAATAGTCACCCAAAGTGTTCAAAATATGAATCAATTCACTCCTTTCATTCAAACTCAATTCTTATTGACTTTGTATGGCAGTTCTTGAGAGTAAATGATACAACCAATGTTTTGCTTGCTCCTTATGCAATAAAATGGTATGGTTGGTCTTGCAAGGGCCAGCAAACTATGAACTCCATTCCATTCATGTGATTTCTAAATATTTTCAGTAAATATTCAATTAACTTCACAACTAGGGTTTTATAATGTCCCACCCCGGTCTGAGTTTTGGCTTCGATGATTTGCTCGATTAATTTTCAGTTTTACACATGGGACATTTTGTCAAACAATATGTATAGCAATAGCATGATATGTGTATTGATTGAATTCCAATATATAATGCAAGAACATGACTAAGAAACAATATTATGATATTCTTGTTGATGTTTGCAGCTTCGGGCTCATCCTTATTCTATATGCGATTCATAGCATAATCCACTTTGAATCGCATTTAGCTGATGTGGCATGAGTACTCCAAGGTGGCAGTGCTAGCAGGAAGGATAGCTATGATTCTCCTAAGTTATATGTTGCTCAACACCTCTATGAATCAAATGTTCTCTTTGCTAGTGTATTACAGCTAGTATTAAGTCGCTAACTTAGAAGGGGCATCACCAAACATCAAGCCAATGGATATAATAATTATATTTTCCTTCTTGAATATATACTCTGCATTGCTACAACTTGTTATGGACAGAATAAATAACATTTAATATTACCAATCTTCTTATAGCCAATATTTTAATTTTGCAATTGTCTCGACATTAATTCTGAAAACACCTCTACAAAATTCTAATAAAGTCCTCAAACCCTGAATATCCTAAAATTTGCCGTTTTGAAGGCTTCACAAATTTCAAATAATCTTCGAAACTAATCAATAAATCTCTATGTGAACTTTGCAGTGAACTCACTCCGGATGGTATAGGGTTTTCATCCAATCCACCATGAAACCCAAGGGTTTTCGTTCTCAAGCTTCTGGAACTTGTAGAACAAGCCCTCCAAATTCTTCTCGATAATTTGATTTCCAAAAAGATGAATACAATTTCGCTCACCACCTCTTTTATTCTTCACCACCTTTTGACTTTTAATATATTTAGCTATTCCAAAGTGACTTTTATTTAATATTTTACCAAAGCATTTAATAAAAGTCACTTTAATAAATAAAAGAATTAATTAAATATAAATGTCCAAAATATGACTAAGGACAATTTAATATTTAATTAATTAAATTATCCCCTCAAATTCCCCACCTTAGCTTATGGGAATAGAATAAGCTAGTGGACTCCGCTGGGTCATCACTCGTAAAACGGGGATTCCCCATAGATTTTAGTTTGGAAACAAATAAGTTTTCTATTGTTCTTTTTTTGCCACCTAGGGTTTTTTGGGCCAAGTCTGAAAAACGAAATCTGTGCCTATTTTTTGCCACGACCTAGGGTTTTTTGGGCATGAAATCTCGGGTTTTAACGATTTTTCTGCACAAAAAGTAGTGTTTCCTCCTGCACCTAGGGTTTCAAACCTAGGCATGTCAAATTTTGCAGATTTTTTTCTCGATTTTTGGATAAAATCGTATGTTTTCTGACCCTCTATTTCTTTGACGATTTAAAAAAAATCATGGGATTTGGGACAACTGATTGCCTTGGGATCCATGCCAACTAATCACCTAGGGTTTGACTGAAAAATAAGGATTTTTGCAATCAGACTTTTACCTCGTTTTTTGTGCTTTTGGAAAATAGGCGAGATGGCGTCTTTGACCAACATCATGTTGGAAAGTAGCTAGAGGTTCAATGGTAAAAACTACAACACGTGGAAGCAAAGGATGCTCTCTATTTTTGAGTACCTATGTCTAGACTCACTTGTTTTGGGTACATATACTTGTCCTGAAGCTGTAGGCAAGGATCGGGACATGTACGATGAGCATAACCATGAAGCGGTTATGTTGCTCAAGTTATCAATCACCGGTGAGATGCTCCCAAAAATACCATCTGGTAAGTCTACTACGAAGATCTGGAAACACTTGAAGGATCTTCATGAAACCTCAAACAAGGGCAGGGCATTCTTCCTTAAGAATATGTTGTTCTCCATTATGATGGATGACAAGATGTCTTTGCAGGATCACCAAATGAAGATCAAAGACATTCGCAATCAATTGGAGGCCATTGGTCACAAGATGGAAGAGGAAGATATGGTGGTGATCACATTGAAAAGCTTACCACGATCCTGCGAACACTTCATTGAAACTCTCAAAATTACCTCCACGGTGTTGACCTAAAGTTTGATGAGTTGTGCAACAAGCTCTTGCAGCAAGATAGGTGGAAGAAGCAATTTGGGAGCAGCAGTGATACTCCCAATGTTGAACAAGCGTTTACTACCAAAGACAATGGCAAAGGCAAATCGGAGGTTATCTCCAAGAAGTCTTTCACATGCCATTACTGTGGTAAGACTCGCCATATGAAGAAACATTGCAGGAAGCAGTTGGCTGATCAGAAATCCAACCAGGAAGGGTCTCAATCAGTGTTACAAGACTCGCCTAAACTCGGCGAGTATTGGCAAGTCTCGAGGCAGGTGAGGCTGGGCGAGTCAAAATGACTCGGATGCCAAGTACTCGCCGAGACTCGTCGGACTCGCCGGACTTGGCAGACTCTCCAGACTCGCCGTGTCCCGTGCCAAGGACTCGGTCGTCACTTTGTGCGCTTGAGTTGGCAAAAAAACATATTTTAAAGTTTCTTTTTTTTTTCTTTTTGCTTTTATACTTGCCTCTATTCCTCCAAAAGGCACTTCATTTCATTTTCAAGCCAAGTAAGAGAGAAAAAAGAGAGAAGAGAGCCAAAACACATTTGCATTGAAGGAAAATCAGCAAAGAGATTGAGCACCAAATGCTTATTGAATCACATTTGTCCAGGTTCGTAGGTGATTTTGCTGCATCTGGAGGAGTCTGCAAGCGATTGGAAAGAGATTTGCATTGATTTCAAAGAAGATTGAAGAGGTATGTTTGAGTTTTGAAGGTTTTTTTTTAACCAAAACTTCATTTCTCTTCTTTTTTTCTTCTTTGTTTTTTTCTATTTTGTTTTAATGAAACAAAGAACAAGTTACAAATAAATACAAACCCTAGGTGTGTGTGTTTAAGTTTTTTGTTGAACAAACCCTAGGCATTCTTGGAAAAAAAAAGAGTTTATAGTTGCAAACTTGCAAACCCTAGGTTTTTTAGTTTAATTAAAAATTATACTTTGAATGCTAATTTTTTTGAAATTTATGTGTTATTGCAGCTTTTTTTATATTTATAAATTTTCTCCATCATATTCACCATGTCTCAAAGTAAAAGAGATCCTTGTTGGAAACATGCCATTATTTCCCCTCAACGAAAAAAAGGAGAAGTACAATGTTTTCATCGCAAAACAATTTTTCTTGGGGGTGGCATTAATAGATTGAAATACCACCTTGCATGTATACCAGGCCGAGATGCTAATCCTTGCACAAAAGTCCCTGCTGAGGTAGTGCGTGAAGTGCAAGTGCAATTGGAAACCTTTGAGCAACAAAAAGAGTTAAAAAAGAAGCAAAGAGAGGAGATGGCAGCCGTGTGTGGAGTTGGAGATTCGAGTTCTTCCATGCCTCCAATTCCTCCATGGTCTTCACCTTCAGTTGTTGGTAGTGGTGGCAGTGGCAGTGGTAGCATTAGTATTGGGCCTAGAGTTTGTGGATCTAGGCTAGATTCATATATTTTGCCACGGACTACTCCGGGTTCCCAACCGTCTCTTGAGAGCATGGGTTGGAACAAGGATAAACATGATGCAGCCAAAGCTGCAATTGGAGACTTCTGGTTTTATTGCGACATTCCATTTCATGCAGCCAGGTAATTCTTCTTTTGTTTTGTTTTAAAATATATAGCTTGTTGCTTGATAATTGATTCTTTATCTCTTGAAGTTTATTTTTAAGTTTTTAGAGCTATGTTGAATTCAAATTGAAATTATACATTTTTCAATACTAATTACTAACTTAATTTTTTTTTTTTTGTGTTAGGTCTCCATATTGGCAAAATATGATTGATGCAATTACTGTTTGTGGGGTGGGGTTCAAAGCCCCTAATGATGAAGAGATAAAAGGCCCCATTTTGACCCAAAAAGTGGTTGATGTGAAAGCCAGAATAGAGGAGCAGCGAGAAGTTTGGAGGATGAAGGGTTGCACCATCATGACCAATGGTTGGACCGATAGAAGAAATAGGACATTGCTCAACTTTCTTGTTTCTTCCTCAGGTAAATATTTTACTTCCTAAAATGCATTGCTTTAGTGATTAACAATCAAGATTTTAAATTTATATTTTATTGAATCATTTATTTTGTTTTTTTTCCAGGTGGTACCGTGTTCATTAAATCTATTGATGCATCTGGCCACACCAAAAATGTTGAATTCCTTTGTGAAGCTTTGGAGGGTGTCTTGGCTAAGGTAGGAGAGGAGAATGTGGTGCAAATAGTCATGGATAATGCAGCAAATTATGTTGCTGCAGGTAGACTATTGATGGATAGGCACCCATCATTGTTTTGGACACCTTGTGCCGCTCATTGCCTTGACCTCATATTGGAGGATCTTGGTAAGCTTGACTGGATCAAAGCATGTGTGGAGACCACAAGGAATATTTGTAAGTTCATATATAATCACACATGGGTCCTCAACCTTATGAGGCAATACACGGGACAAAAGGAGTTGGCTCACCCTAGGATAACACGCTTTGCTACCAACTTCATCACTCTACAATCCTTACTGCAGTCAAAAGGAGCTTTGAGGCGGATGTTTGTTAGTGAGGAGTGGTCTTTCTCAACATATTCTAAGACAAATGCAAGGGTGGATGTGTCAAGTTGGATTTTTGATGAGCAGGGCTTTTGGGTGCCTACTAACGAGATTGTCAAGGTAAATGTAAACAGTAATACTAATAAGTAATTAGTTTACTAACATTATATTTTTATTTTATTTGCTTATTTTTGTTGACTCTTATTATGTCAATGTTTCATAATAATTGTAGGTCACAGAGCCTTTAGTGGTTCTATTACGAGTTGTCGATGGGGAGAAGCCCACAATGGGCTACATATACGAGGGCATGGATAGGGCCAAAGAGGCCATTAGATCCATTTATGGGGGAATTGATGGTAAGTATCGCCCCATTTGGGAGATCATTGATAGACAATGGTACCTCCAGCTTCACAAGCCCCTACATGCAACAGCATATTTTCTCAATCCGGCATTCCAATTCCACAAAGAATTCAAGGCGGATGAGGAGGTTTTGAGTGGGCTCTACACAGTCATTGAGCGGATGTCTGATTCTCATGTTCGAGCCCAAATTGTCACCGAGATAGAGATTTTCAGACTTGCACAAGGAGATCTCTTTGCAAGAGATATATGCAAAGATACTCGATCGACATTGCAGCCAGGTAAAAATTTATTAAGGGCATAATAGTAGTTTCAAAATTACCACTTTTCAATCTTTTATATTCAATGTTCATAATATTCACATTTCACAATGAGATTTATTTTTTTTCTTTTTCTCATCTCAGATGCATGGTGGGAGAGATTTGGTGCTGAAGTACCAGATCTTCGAAGGATTGCAATTCGAGTGTTGAGCCAACCATGCAGTGCCTCGGGTTGTGAGTGCCATTGGAGTATGTTTGAGCGCATACACTCCAAGAAGCGCAACAGGTTGTCAATGCAGAGGTTGAATGATCTTGTTTATGTTCATTACAACCTGCGCCTTCGCCATAGACAGATATTGGGCATTGACTTGTCACCCATCACGTTGGAGGAGGTTGATCCACAGTCAGATTGGATCACTGAGGCCGAGGATCCTGTTTTTACCGATGAGGACCTTGATTGGGTCGACCAGGCGGATCGAGAGGCAGAGGCAGTAGCCATGGCAGAGGAGGAGGATAGAGCATGAGGAGACACCTTGGATGCTGGTTTGGGTGCCACTGAGTCTGACACTGAGACACAGGCAGAGATGATGGCTACAACATCATCCAGGACCTATCTTAGACGTCTACGCAGGAGGACTAATGCTTAGTGATGCAGGCTCCTCTGAGCCATAGACTTATAGCTTTTGTTTTACTTTTGATGCCATCGATTTCATATTCCATGAGTATTGTATACATTTCAAAACATTTATATATCTAACTACTTTGACTCTTACTAGTATTATTTGTATTAAGTAATTACTTATTTCCTTCAGCTAAAATTTGCGTTTATACTTATGTGATCGATATATGTTTGTGTATAGGACCATAGTAGTTTCTATTTCATGATGTTATTGTGTATTTGAGGTTTATTCACTAAAGGGTGCATGAAACAAGCTTTAAATCCTTAAAAATCTCTAAATTTCAAGGGTTTTTCTATTTGCCGAGTCTTGGGCGAGTCTAGGCTCCGAGTCCTAGTCCGAGTCAAAAATCGGCTTGCCGAGTCCGAGGCGAGTCCGAGTCTTGTAACACTGGTCTCAATAGAGTGCCCATGTTGTAAAGAATACTGAGCAAGGGTCTTCCTTTCTATGCATTCATGGCTAGAAGACCAACAGATTATGGGTAGACTTAGACTTAATTTAAGTTAGTAGAATGACCATTAAGGGAGGGTATTAAAGTATTATTGTAATATTTAATGATTATCTTAGTTGTTAGTTTGTTTTAGTTAGTTTTAGCAACTTTCAATTTATTGTTTTTGTTCACGACTATTTCTTTTTACAAACATTGTCTTGTAAACTATTATTAAAGGAGTATTCCTCTCCTTGTTTAATAACGAATAACAATAATCAATACCCATTTCATATGTATATATGTATATGTGTGTGTATATATATATATATATATATATACATGTATATAAACATATATGTGTATATATATATATATATATATATATATGTATACATATACATAATATACATATACAATACATATATACATATATATGTACATACACATATATAAATATATATAAAGGTTTTAATGAACTGGTATATACATATATCAAAGCCCTTGATTTTGAAATAAAATATTATTTTCCAAAAAATAAATAAAAATTTCTCTTTTATAAATCTGACATTTGTTTAAACTCCCTTTGTTCTGATATATTATAATATATTTTAAATTTACTTATTTCCAAGTTATATAAATATATTTGATTTTTATTTATTAGAGAAAAGAGTAAAGTTTTAGAGTAGCTATTATGGACCCTTAGATATATTCTATCTTACACCAAAGCTACGTCAGAGTATGTGGTCTTGTGGCTAGGAGTCCTTGCCCTATTAATAACTTAATGAAGTGGGTATTTCATCGCAATTCTTTTTATGGGAAGTCCTTGGGACAAGGCTATCCCATGATTTTATAGAGAACTAAATAACCAAATCAATTGGATATTAAAGTTAAACATCACCCATGTGCAACGAATAGCTATCTCAACTAGTGCATTAACTAACACTAATGGACCCTATTCATAAGCATAGTAATACTGAATCATCAAAATAGTTTATGTATAAAACCTTAGTTTGAGCAATTAAGACGTGTCATGCTCTGCCAAATCTTTACAGTGAAATTTAGTCTTGATCAAGAGGTATGTTAAATAAATAAATAAATTGAAATTGTCATGTTTAGTATGATATTTTATTCCTTCAAGATGTAAGTGTTTCATTAATGGAGTGTGTTGTGTGTGATATGTCCTAATAGTGTTAAATGTTTTAAAAATTGTCATTTTGTGTTTCATGACCATGGGTTAAAGTGGGCATGACATGTACCCTATCTTTTTGGGGTCCACTCCTCAACTTTAGTTGGCAAAAATTAGTCGATGACATAGTAGCATAAAATTCATGCCCTAATGACTGGTACTCATGCAAATAATCTAGGTAACTCTTTGCATCATTATACTATCCCCCATTACCTTCCAAAATTTCCTCTATGTTTAAAAAGGTAGGCATCAATGGTCTTGCAACTGATCTAACAATTGTTCTAGTTTTGTTGCTAGTTTGATTGTTTGCAAAATTACTTGCTTCCCCATTGTTATTTTGATCAGCCTTAGGCATATTCATATTCTGCAACAATGTTAATAAATTGGCCAACTACTGTTGTCCTCGAGCAAGATCATTGAGTACCTACTCTGTGTTATTTCCTTCATTCCTCCTTTCCCTATCTACCATGATTTATTCTACCTATAAATCTACAAAATGAAATCTTTCTTTTGGATTTTCCAATAAATTATACTACCCTCTTATGAGATTCCTCTAATAATACCTATTAGCTCTTTCACAACACTGCATATGAATTGTATTACTACATCAATTTGTTAAATTCCCAAAAGGTTGGCAAGAAAACTAACTCTAATACCACTATAATGTATTGAGCTATTTTTTTTTGTATTTTCACATATGTTTGACAAATCATTGTAATATTCCAACCATTTTGTAAATTTCTGCAAGTGTTTAACAAAATGACAATAGAGATAACAATGCACCAATTCATGTTGCATTCACAAGATCCTTGTAGGAACAACCATGTTTATTCCATTATGAAATCAGATATTATGTTATTTTGAGATTGTGATACAAATCTACTAATTCAGCAACTGGAAGTAACTACCCACACACAGAACAAAAAATAAATAGAAATTTTGACCTTCAAGTTGAAGTTGATAGCTAATTGAATTCCATTGAAAGGTCACAATATAATATTAATATCTCGCAAAGTCCAGAAATTACATCATGGACTACCCATTGGAAGTTATAAGGCCCTAACTTTCCTTCGCAAAAATCTATGACCACCCCTTAATATAATATATGATCCTAGAGGAAGGTGTTGTTGAACATTTTGTCACTGATGTCAAAGAGTGAGTTTGCAAATGATGATGCTAGACTTGCAGAGTTCATCCTTAAATGAGTTGGATTTGTAAACGAAATTGGAATCCTTGCTCAGATTTTCAATATAGATGAAATGTTTGATTATTTGTAGTGGACTATTTGATTTGTCAGCTTTGAAATGTCAAAATTTGTCGGTGTTGAAATGTCTTCTTCTCCATTGTGCCATGTTAGTGTAGAATTGTCAAGCTCGAGTCACCATCTAAGGCACGTTTCCCATAGTAACGCCTTGCAAATGGTTAATTGTTTGCATGTTTATCGACGGCTTGCAGTTACTCTTGTCATGTCTATCTTTGGCCAAAGATTTAAGACTCTATGACCTGTTTAATACATTTTGTATGGATGTCTATTTCTATTGCAATTTATCTAAGTCATGGATCTGGTGGAAACGTTGGCATAGGCTAAATATAGCCTGCAATTGGATTTTCAATTGTGATCAAATCGAGTAGTGTGTTATTAAAGTATTCGCAAATGCTTCAAAAAATTCGTTATGCATAGTTATTTCTGCTATAGTAACATCTGCATTTTTTTTTGGGTCGTATCTTCAAGGAGACGTGAGGCAGTTATTTTTAGTATGGTGTTCGTCTCTCGTTGACAGGTTTTGCAAAGAGCATGTGCGATATCTCTAAATTTTGTAATGTCTACATCCCTATTCTTCATTGTCTTATGCGGAAGACGTCAGCATTAAAAATATACACTACCGCTATCATTTGTTGTGTGTGTTGGGTTGTGTAGTGCGTGAGTTGCAGACCATAGTCGTGTGTCTATATTTTTGGTTCAATGAATCAAGTAAAAAGATGTGATGGAGACATATTTTTGTCTCAGTATCGAAGTGTTGAAAAGCGATTAGCAAGCCCGTCGTGGTTTTTGAATTTCAAATCTTATTCTTCAAGCTCGTATTTAAAGGTCACCATGTTCTGCTAAAATTATGGGCCATATTCTTCATAGTGACGATTGCATTCCTTTGGTGTCGAGCTATTCAAATATTCGCATGGGAGATATGAAGATGTTACCTTTTTGAAAACAAAATCTTTGGCAGTATTAAGTTTTGTGATGCTTTTGTATTGTTTCTGAGACGTGCGTGTTAAGGCATATGCTTAGTGGAAAGACGCATTCACAAGACAAGTTTGAAGATTGCATTTGCATCAATGTGTAGAAGGCGGATATATGTGAAACCTGTGTATGTTTGTGTGTGAGTGAAAGAGTGTAGAAGTCATGTATCTGTATTCTTATGCAAGAGACGTTATGAATTAGAGATATTCATTTTTGTATCGTAAAGTGGATAGACGCGTTTTTATTTTCACACGCAAGTTTTTGAATATGTGTTGAGTTGGTTATGGAGTTTTTTTTCAGCAAAAGTGCGGACCTTACATACTTAGGTGGCTTCCTTTCTGCCAATTTCAAGTGGGAGTTGAGCTGTTTCAGGAAATTAATCCTTCTTGTATTGGCTATTTGGGGGACATCTGAATATGAGTCATGCTAGATGAGGACGATACTCTCTCTCTCTTGTATTGAGTTGTTGTTGCAAGATTGTTGAGTTAGCACTCAGATTGAGGAAGTGTTCAGATTGTGGTAGTGCTAAGTTTGAAGAGACCTGAACTCAACTCAAGAGTCGGGACTCGGCGTAGACTCGGCATAGACTCGGCAAAATGAAAAAACCCTAGAAATTTAGAGACTTTTAAGGATTTAAAACTTGTTTCAAGCACCCTTTATTGAATAAACCTTAAAGACACAATAACATCATTAAATAGAAGCAAATTTGATCCCATACACAAGTATACATTGATCACATAAGTATAAAGTACACAACTTATAACTAAGCTACTGAAGGAAATAGCACACTTAGATATATAAAATTGTAGTCAAATGTATACAAAACTCATGGAATATGAAATCCATGACATCAAATGTTCCAAACAAATATGAAATATCAAAACAATAACTACAAGTCTATGGCTCAATCGAGTTTGCATCCTTCCTACGAAGGCATGTAAGGTGGGTCTTAGATGATGTAGCAATTGCAGCCATAGTCTCTGCTTGTGACTCCATGCCACCCTCACCAACATTAGTTTTGGATGTGTTTGCTCATGCGTTAGCCTCCTCCTCTGCCATGGCTATAGCCCCAACCTCTCTATCTACCCGGTCAACCCAATCAAGGTCCTCATCACTAGCACAAGTATACATCGATCATATAAGTATAAACACAAATTGTAGCTGAGTTGCTCAAGCAAATAGCACACTTAGATATATAGTCAAAGACTCAAATGTATACAAAACTCATGGAATATGAAATCCATGACATCAAATGTTCCAAACAAATATGACATATCAAAAGATTCAAAACAATAACTAGAAGTCTATGGCTCAAAAGGGCATGCATCTTTCCTATGAATGTGTCTAAGATAGGTCTCGGATGATGTAGTAGCTATAATCTCAAGTATCAGGGAAATTGCCCTAATGGGGTTGAGAGGTAGTGCCCTTTGTGGGGGTTTAGGCACAGTGCCTCTAGTGTTTTCAAGGGTCAGCGCCCCTCGCGGGGGTCTAGGGGTAATGCCCCTAGTGGGGTCAAGGGGCACCGCCCCTTGTGGGGGTCAAGGGGCAACGCCCCAATGGGGTCAAGGGGCAACACCCCTTGCGGGGGTCTGGGGGTAGCACCCCCAGCAGGGTCGAAGGGCAACGCCCCTCGCGGGGTCCCAAGGCGTACATCATTTTGCATTCACAATAAGTAAAAAAAAATAATAATAATTTTAAATTTCATGTATTTTTTTGCACTTTTCAAACCCTGCTTGTTGTCGAGTCCTGTTCACGGGACTCGCCTGGACTCGGCGAGTTTGGCGAGGCCAACCAGGACTTAGCTGAGTCCGAGTCCGAGCCCCCAAGACTCGGCCAGGGTGACTCAACTTGGGACTCGCCGAGTTCTGACAAGTCTAGGCGAGTCTCGTTACTCGAATTTAAAGTCAAGAAATTTGTGTTCCAATGTTGTGAAGATTTCTCAATGAGTTGGTGCTCATTATGAAGTTGGTGCTCTAGTTGTTCGAAGTTGGTGCTTACTTTTGTAATCTGAAGATTGTAGTCTCTTGGGTTGGTGCCCATTTGAAGTTAATAAAAGCAATAGTTCTTCCATGTTTTTTTTTACCCGAAAGGGTTTTCCACGTGAAATTGGTGTTCTTCTTATTGATGTTTGCTCTTACTGTGTTGATTGTTGATTCTTGTGGTTTTAAGTTTTAAAATTTTAAAATATTGATTCCCCCCCAACCCCCCCTCTCAGTATTTTCTGCATACTCTTCAATTGGTATTAGAGCGAGGTTCCTTCGAATTGAGAGATTCATCGCTTGGAGGTAGAACATGTTAGCACACAAGGGTTCTCATGAAGGTCTTTCTACAAACAGAGTTTCTTTATTTGATGGTTCAAACCACGCCTTGTGGAGTATATGAATGCATACTTATTTGATGTCTCTTGAATTTTATATATGGCGAAGTGTGGTAAATAGATATTAAATTTCCAAAAACTCCTCCAACGGATGCAAATCGAAAAAGAGCTTTTGAAAACAATGTCAAAGTGATGAATGCCATCCTCTGTGGTTTGGCAAAATCTGAATTTGTTAAGGTCATGCACTGTGATATAGCTCATGAAATTTGCGACGAACTTCAAAAAACTTATGAAGGAGATGATAAAGTCAAGAAGGCAAAGCTTCAGACACATAGAAGACATTTTGAGGGCCTTAAGATGCAAGAAGAAGAGAATGTTGATGCATATCTTCTATGTGCAGATGAAATTGTTAAAACAATCATAGGCCTAGGAGAGAAGATTGAGGAGTCCACAGCAGTTCAGAAGATCTTAAGATCCCTTCCTTCGCATTTTGATGCAAAGATATTTGCTATTGAAGAAATGAAGGACCTTAACAAGTTGACAATAGATGAATTACATGGTATTCTCACAACTTATGAGATGAGAACAATTCTTGATCAATCAACCAAAAAGGAGGCAGCCTTTAAAGTTTCAAAAAAGGGAAAAGACAAGGAGCTTGCACCTAGTGACAATTCAGATGAAGTATCAAATACTGAAGAAGCTTATTTCATGAGAAAGTTGAAGAAGGGTTCAAGAAAATACAAAAGCAAGTTGCCTTTCAAATGCTTCAACTGTGGGAAGGTAGGACATTTTGCAGCCAAGGGTCCATATGAGAAGAATGAGGACAGCTACAACGAAAAGAAGCCCAAGTTCAACAACAAGAAGTGTAGAGGAAAGGAGAAGAAGTCTCAAGAATTCAAGAAGAGCCTCTATTCCAAGGATGAAAGTTGCCTGTCAAATGATGGTGAAGAAGAATCTTCTATAGAAGAAGTTCTCTTTATGGCTAAAGAAGAAGACCTTGCTGAAAATGAAGAACATGCAGATCATTTTGATGAAGAAGGAGAGATGAACCTTGAAGAAGAACTTATAAGTGCCCTAAGTGAAATCAAAAAACTTAGGAAGAAAAATCAGAACTTGAAGTTGCAGCTGCAGGTAGACAATGAAACAATATCTAAGACATCTCAAGCTCTTGGAGAAGCAGAAAAATTGATTGTTGATTTGAAGGTTCATATCGAAGAGGCAACGAGGGTTGAGGAAGAAATCAAAAATCAGCTAAGGATAAAAGAAGAGAGTGAAGAGAGACTTTAAGCTGAAACAGTTTCACTTGAAAAATTAGACAAATCTATATTACAGCTGAATAATGAGATGAAAAATCAGAAAAGTTCTATATCATTGGATGAGATTATTAGCTCACAGAAATCTTCTGCTAATAAAAGTGGGTTTGGATATGAAGAAGGTCAAAGTTCCAAGGCTATTGAATCCTCCAAGCCAGTAAAAGAAGAAAAGCAAAAGAGCAACTTTGATAGCACAACAAGTTCACAATCAAAAATCAGAAACAGCACTTTCAAGAGACCTCCTATTTCAAGGAAAGCTCACGTGACGAGGTTTAGCAATTCTTTCTTTTATGGATATTGTTTCTCATGCAATCGTTTTAGTTAGAAGGCAATAAACTGTAGAGTATATGCAAGAAGTGATTTTAGATTTATGAATGGAAATCAAGGATTCTTGAGTAGAAACTCTTTTGCTCCTTCAATGAATTACAATATTATATGCTATAAATGCAATAATTTTGGTCATACTGCAAAAGCTTGTAAAAGTGATATAGCAGATTTTTCTAAGCAAAGCAAGAAGGAAGAAAAGCAACACAAAGCAAAAGAAGTTACAAAGGTTTGGAAGAAGAAAAAAGTAGAAAAAGTTGAATCTATGATTGTGCAAACAGTCTTACATGCAAAAGATGAGAGAGATAAATGGTACATTGATAGTGGTTGTTCTAGACATATGACCAGTGACAAAAGCAAATTTCTCACTCTGAAAAGAACAAATGGTGGAATGGTAAGATTTGGTGACAATGCATCAGCAAAGATATCAAGAAAAGGCACTCTTGTTTTGGATGATGGTAATACCAAGGTTGAAAATGTTTTGTATGTTGAAGGTCTAAAACATATTTTACTAAGTGTGAGTCAAATGTGTGACCAAAGGCACACTCTTGTTTTCAATTCTAATGGTTGTGAAATTAGTAAGGATGGTAGACATATTGCTGAAGCTAGTCGAGTTGCTAACAATTTTTACATTCTTGATGACATCAAAAGTGGGAAGTGTTGTTTGAGTCAGGAAGATGAAGGATGGTTATGGCACAGAAGGATGGGACACTTGAACTTTGATCATCTTGTTTAGATCAGCAGAAAGGAAGCAGTAAGAGATATGCCAAAGCTTACAAAACCTTCAAACATTATTTGTAGAGAATGCCAATTGGGAAAGCAAACTAGAAGGAGTTTCAAGTCAAAAGAATATTCTACTTCAAAGCCTCTTGAGCTGATTCACACTGATTTATGTGTGCCAACCATAACTAAGAGCATACAAGGTGAAAGATATTTTATGTTATTAATTGATGATTTTTCAAAAATGACTTAGGTTGCTTTTTTGAAGGAAAAATCAGAAGCTCTTCAAAAATATAAGGCATTGAAAGCCTTAGTGGAGAATGAGAAGGGTCTGAAAATCAAATGTCTTTGTTCAAACAATGGTGGAGAGTTCACCTCAAATTAGTTTGTAGATTTCTGTGAAAAACATGGGATAAAAAAACAATACTCAACAGCAAGGACACCACAACAAAATGGTGTGGTTGAAAGAAAAAACAAATCAGTCCAAGAAATGGCTCGTACCATGTTAAATGAGTCAAAGGTGCCTGATTCTTTTTGGAGAGAGGTTGCCCATACTACTGTCTACATTCAGAATCATGGGCTGATTAGAGCATAACACAAAAAGACTTCATATGAATTATAGAAAGGTAAGCCTGCTTCAATTAAATATTTCAGAAATTTTGGAAGTCCATGCTATATTAGAAGGGATGAAGATAATCCGGGAAAGTTTGATCCTAGGGCTGATGAAGGGATATTCTTAGGATATTCTTCTAGAAGGCTTATAGATGTTTTAATAAGAGATTATGCAAAGTTGTTGAAAGTGCAAATGAGAAGGTTCATGAAGAAACAAACTTTCAAAACAAGAGGCAAGGTGATGAAGATAGTTGCATAGAAGATGAAAAGGAAAGTAACAATCAAAATGGGACAGCAGAAACAACTCCAGCAAATACACTAAAATATGATCAAAATGGGACAGCAGAAACAACTTCAAAAAATACACCTACAAAACTTCAAAATGAGACTTCATCAAGGACTTTATTGAAGACTTCTTCAAAGTTTGTTCAAAAAAATCATCCTGAAGATCAGATTATACAAGAAGGAAAACCAAGAACCACTAGACAAACTGATAATTATACTGAAGATGAATATGTCTCTTTGCTGTCCAAGATTGAGCCTAAAAGTTTTGAAGAAGCAGCTGAAGATAAACATTGGGTAGCTGCTATGTAGCAAGAGCTTGATCAAATATAGAAAGTGAAACTTGGGAACTTGTCCCAAGACCCAAAAACAAGAACGTGATTGGCACAAAGTGGGTGTTTAGAAACAAGTTGAATGAAGATGGTCAAGTGGTAAGGAATAAAGCAAGGTTTGTATGCAAAAGATATGCACAGGTTGAAAGTATAGACTTTGAAGAAACTTTTTCTCCAATTGCACATTTAGAAGCTATTAGAATGTTCTTAGCTTTTGCTTCTTTCAAAGATTTCGAAAATTCTCAAATGGATGTAAAATCTGTTTTTCTAAAAGGTAACTTGGATGAAGAAGTGTACATAAAACAGCCAGATGGGTTCAACATTTCAGAAAATCAGAACTATGTAGGCAAGTTAAAGAAGGCTCTCTATAGGCTTAAACAAGCCCCACGTGCATGGTATGCTAGATTGGACAGTTATTTGCAGCAGCAAGGCTTCAGAGAAGGGATAGTGGACAGCAATCTTTATGTCAAGGAATAAGGTAATCATATGTCGATTGTAGTGGTTTATGTTGATGATCTTTTTTTGGAAGCAATTGTGAGAAAATGTGTCAAGTCTTTGCCACAAACATCCAAAAGGAGTTTGAAATGTCTGTTTTGTTGATGTAATAGTGGCGGGAGATATCTTTCTCTCTAATTCGAGAATATTAAATATTAAACTTATAATTGTTAAGACAAGTCGGCCTTATTATAATTAATATATATTTTTTTTTAAGAGGCCGACCAAGTGAAGAGTCGCCTTGCTTGTGAAGAGTCACCTTGCATTGTATATATAGAAGGTGATGATCATCCATTTGATAATGAATTAATTCGTTCTCAAGTCAAGTTGCACTTATCAAGGAGTTCGCATATCTACAACAGATCATCATTTGCTTAGAGCAGATCAATATCAAGGAGAATTCATAGAAATTGTGTATTCGCATCTAGGAGAGGTGTTGTGTTTCATTAAAATAGATCGTCCTAGAGTTTGGCCCAGTTGTAAGCAGATTTCTGCTCTCTTCATTAAATATATAAGAGATATATTTTGGTTGGGTTTTTCTCCCTCAAGAAGGAGGCTTTTCCCAGGGTAAACTATTGTGTTTATTGTTTATGTGTTGCATTATTAATTGCTTACATTTCTAATCCTAAAACTAACATGGTATCAGAGCGGGTTTAAGACAAGACCTGATCAGATTTGAGTAAATTTTGTGGCCTTTGGCCAAATTTGGAATTGTTGAAGGAATCAATTATTTGGCAGAAATCGATATTGGAGTAGTAGCAATTGAAGGAATTCAATTCAAAAGGGAAATTTGGATTTTGTTGGAGAAGTTCGAATTTTGCAGCAGGAAGCCATCCTTCAGTCAACTTTTCAGCTAGGGCAGATCTTGAAGGCAAAAGGTTGCAAATTATTTCAGACCTAAGGGCAGATCCTTGAAGGTGAATTTGTGCAGAAAAAGATGATGGTGATCAGTGTCAAGGTAGAAGATAGACTTGATGCAGCCACAAACTTCAACTCTTGGAAACCTAGGGTACTCATTGCATTAGAGGAGAATGATCTTCTTGATTTCGTGGAAAGTGATATGCCCGAGCCTTCTGATGATACTGAGAAAATCCAGTGGAAGAAAAATAGCACGAAGGCTAGAAAGATCATGATAGACTCTGTGATGGATCACCTAGTACTGATCATCTCCAAGTTGAAGACAGCTAAAAAAGTGTTTGACACTCTAAAAGGATTGTATGAGATCAACAAGACCAACAGAGCCCTTGCTTTGAGACAACACCTTCACCATGTAAATATGGCTAAAGATGATTTAGCCATCTCATTCTTTATGAAGATTGCTGATTTGAGAGATCAGTTGAGCACTATTGGGGATATAATTGCAGACAGAGATCTTGTTATGTTGGCACTAAATGGTCTTCCTCATTCTTGGGAGCCCTTTATCCAAAGCATCAGTGGGAGATCTAAGTTGCCCAAGTTTGATAGTCTTCGAGCTGATTGTATTCAAGAAGAGTCTAGGTTGGCAACAAGAGGAATTGGGCGAAACTATCATCATATAGAAAATCAAGTTCTTGCTACTCATACTTCTAGAGAAAGAGGCAAAGGAAGAAAGAGGAATAGAGACAGAGGATCAGATTCTACCCATGAACCGAAGAAGAAGAAGGATCTCTCACATTCAATGTTTCAACTGTGACAAGTATGGTCACTTTGCTCGAGATTGCAAATTAGGGTCTACACAACTTGTTTCTACTACAGAAATTGACATAGGGACATCTCGGAAGGAGCCAAGTTCTAAAGTCAATTTAGAAGGTTTCTTATTCTAAAGTCGATCAGTTTCTTTGAAGTGGAGGAAATAACATTCAAAGGGAGTCTGACAAACCATCAGAGGCAACCTTCGACAAGGAGGTCAGGAGGTTGATGCAAGTAATTGAAGCTTCAGAGGGAGTCACATCATCATGAAGATTTGTGTAGTGTATATTTCTCTAAGACGGAGAAATATGAGGTGAAAACCCTTGTAGTGTATATTTCTCTGAAACAGAGAAATATGAGGTGAAAGCCCTTGTAGTGTATATTTCTTTGAGATGGAGAAATATGAGGTGCGAGCCCTTGTTCATCTCTGAAACTGAGATGAGACGTCATGTTGAGTGACTCCATGACGATATCACGTTGAGGGACTCCATGATGAACTCTTTTTCACAAATGGGTGTAGCCATTGTGGGTGTCATGTCAAGAGACTCCATGACATGGATATCTGAAAAGATACCTCCCTAGCTAAGAGGGAGTGTTGATGTAATAGTGGCAGGAGATATCTTTCTCTCTAATTCGAGAATATTAAATATTAAACAAATAATTGTTAAGGCAAGTCAACCTTATTATAATTAATATTTTAATTTTTTTTAAGAGGCCGACCAAGTGAAGAGTCACCTTGCTTGTGAAGAGTCACCTTGCATTGTATATGTAGAAGGTGATGATCATCCATTTGATAATCAATTAATTCGTTCTCAAGTCAAGTCGCACTTATCAAGGAGTTCGCATATCTACAGCAGATCATCATTTGCTTAGAGCAGATTAATATCAAGAAGAATTCAAAGAAATTGTGTATTCGCGTCTAGGAGAGGTGTTGAGTTTCATTATAACAGATCGGCCTAGAGTTTGGCCTAGTTGTAAGCAGATTTCTGCTCTCATCATTAAATATATAAGAGATATATTTTGGCTAGGTTTTTCTCCCTCAAGAAGGAAGGTTTTCCTAGGTTAAACTACTGTGTTTATTGTTTATGTGTTGCATTATTAATTGCTTACATTTCTAATCCTAAAACTAACACGTGCTTGGTGAGTTGTCATTCTTTCTTGGTTTGCAAATTTGTCAATCAAATAGAGGCATATTCATTTCTCAAACAAAGTATATTAGAGAGATGTTGAGAAAGTTTAGAATGGAGGATTGCAATCCTGTGAGTACCCCCATGGTGACAAGATGCAAGTTGAGTAAAAATGATGAGTCTCCAGATGCTCACCAAACTTTGTACAGGTCTATGATAGGAAGTTTGTTGTATGTAACAGCTACTAGACCTAACATTATGCAAGAAGTTGGTTATGTAGCTAGATTTCAGGCTACTCCAAAAGACACGCATGTTCATGCAATTAAGAAGATATTCAAGTATCTCAAGGGTACTATGGATTATGGTTCAAGGTATCCAAAAAGTGATGATTTCACACTCATAGTTTAAACAGATCCAGATTTGGGTGGATGTGTTGATGATAGAAAGAGCACGAGCGGAGGTGCATTCTTTCTAGGAGATTGTCTTGTGTCTTGGTTGAGCAAAAAGCAAGCTTGTATTTCTTTATCTATAGCTGAAGCGGAGTATATTGCAGCAATGTCTTGTTGCACACAATTCCTATTGATGAAGCAAACTTTGAAGGACATAAAGGTAAGAGTACGAGCATCCTGTTTCTATCTTTTTGTGATAACACGAGTGCCATTAATATTTCAAAAAATCCAGTTAAGCACTCTAGGACTAAACATATTCCTATCAAGGATCATTTTTGAGTGAATAAATTAGTGATCAGCAAGTTAAGTTGGAATATGTCTCTACTAAAGAGTGGATTGCAAATATATTTACTAAGCCTCTTCCAAAGGAAACATTTGAATACTCAAGGGAGAAATTGGAAGTGATTTCACTCCATCTTTGAGTTGTTGTTTATAGTCAGGGGGAGCTTTCATTGTCACATTTTATCAGCCCCGTTTCAGTTTTACAGGTTGTTCAGTTTCCCATTGATGTCAAAAGGGGGGTAGTGAGTCAGGGGGAGCAATACAGGTTTCATAAGGTGTTGCCATCAATGACAAAGTGGGAGATTATTGAACATTTTGTCATGATGTCAAAGAGTGAATTTATGGGTGATGATGCCAGACTTGCAAAGTTCATCCTTTAAGGAGTCGAATTTGTAAACGAAGTTGGAATGCTTGCTCAGATTTTCAATATAAATGAAATGTTCGATTATTTGTGGGATGTTTGATTTGTCAGCTTTGAAATGTAAAAAAAATTCAGCATTGAAATGTTTTCTTCTCCATTGTGCCATGTCACCGTTGAATTGTCATGGTCAAGTCACCATCTGCGGCACATTTCATTTAGTAACACCTTGCAAATGGTTAATTGTTTGCATGTTTATCGATGGCTTGGAGTTACTCTTGTCGCATCTATCTTTGGCCAACGGTTTAAGACTCTATGACCTGTTTAATGCATTTTGTATGGCTGTCTATTTCTATTGTAATTTATCCAAGTCGTGGTTTTGGTGGAAACGTTGGCATAGGCTAAAAATAGCCTGCAATTGAATTTTCAAATGTGGTCAAATCGAGTAGTGTGGTATTAAAGTATTCGCAGATGCTTCAGAAAATTTGTTATGCATAGTTATTTCTGCTATAGTAACATTTGCAATTTTTTCTATCGTATCTTGAAGGAGACATGAGGCAATTATTTTTATTATGGTGTTTGTCTCTCATTGACAAGTTTTGCAAAGAGCATGTGTGATATCTCTCCTTTTTGTAACATTTGCATCCCTATTCTTGGTTGCCTTATGTGGAAGACGTGAGCATTAAAAATATACACTACCGCTATCATTCGTTGTGTGTGTCGGGTTGTGTAGTGTGTGAGCTACAGACCATATTCGTGTGCTTGAATTTTCGGTTAGTTGAATCAAGTAAAAAGATGTGATGAAGGAATGAGATATTTTTGTCTCAATATCGAAGTGTTGAAAAGCGATTAGCAGGCCCGTCGTGGTTTTTGAATGTGAAATCTTATTCTTCAACCTCATATGAAAAGGTCACAATGTTTTGCTTAAATTCTAGACCGTATTCTTCATAGTGACGATTGCATTCCTTTGGCAGCGAGCTATCAATCTTCAGATATTCGCATGGGATACATGAAGATGTTACCTTTTTGAAAACAAAATCTTTGGTAGTATTCAGTTTTGTGATGCTTTTGTATTGTTTTCGAGACGTGCGTGTTAAGGTGTATGCTTAGTGGAAAGACATATTCACAAGACCAATTTGAAGATTGCATTTGCATCAATGAGTAGAAGACAGATATATGTATGTTCATGTGTGAGTGAAAGAGTGTAGAAGTCGTGTATCCACATTCTTATGCAAGAGACGTTATGAATTAGAGATATATTTGTTTCTGTATGGTGAAGTGGACAAACGCGCTTTTATTTTCACATGCAATTTTTCTGAATGTGTTGAATTGTTTATGGAGTTTTTCTTCAGGAAAAGTGCACACCTTACATTCTCAAGTGGCTGCATAAAATTGTAAGTTGTTGCAAAATTTAATCTTCAGGCATACTTTATAGTCGCTCTCCTTTTTGCTGATTTGAAGTGGGAGTTGAGTTGTTTCAGGACAGTAATCCTTCTTGTATTGGCTATTTGGGGGACAACTGAATATGAGTCGTGTTGGATGAGGATGATACTCTCTCTCTCTTGTATTGAGTTGTTGTTGCGAGATTGTTGAAGTAGCACTCAGATTGAGGAAGTGTTTAGATTGTGCTAGTGCTGAGTTTGAAGAGAGTTTGTGTAAGGAAGGATGTATTTAAAGTCAAGAAATTAGTGTTGCAATGTTGTGAAGATTTCTCAGTGAGGTCGTGCTCATTCTGATGTTGGTGCTTCAGCTACTCGAAGTTGGCGCTTTCAATGAGTTGGTGCTCACTTTTGTAATCTGGAGATTGTAGTCTCCTAGGTTGGTGCCCATTTGAAGTTAATAAAAGCAATAGTTTTGCCATGTTTTTTTTTTACCGAAAGGATTTTCCACATGAAATTGGTGTTCTTATTGATGTTTTCTCTTACTATTCTGATTATTGATTCTTATGGTTTCAAGTTTTTAAAGTTCAAAATACTAATTCACTTTCTCCCCAACCCCATCTCAGTATTTTTGTGTGCTCTTCAGGTATGGCTAAGGTAATAGTCACCCAAAGTCTTAAAAATATAAATCAATTCCCTCCTTTCATTTACACACCCTTCTTGACTTTGTATAGGAGTTCCTCAAAGTAAATAATATGACGAATATTTGGTCTACTCCTTATGCAATAAAATGGTATGCCTGGTCTTACAAGGGCCAACAAACTATGAACTTCACTCCATTCATGTGATTTATAAATATTCAATTAACTTCACAACTAGGATTTGATCAAATCTAAAATAATATTTTGTTTATCCAACATATAACTCCAAATCAAGGCTAACACTCAAACATCAATTATTATTTATTAAGCACATCTTTTTGATACTCCATCAATTTGCAACTTCTCGAATAACAAAAACAAACCTGGAAATGATTTTTAACTCTTCAACACAAATCTCCACAAATTCCAAACATTAAGTGGACTTGTGAATCTTATATGAATCCACTCACAAATTGGATAGGAGGGTTTCCGTCCTTGAAACTATTGATGTTATAGCAGCTATGGGCTGCACTTCCTTCGCACAAATTACAAGAAGAAGTACATGAATTAAATGAGTAGCCCTCGGCTATTTAATTCATAATTACAATATTTACTAATGACAAAGGGCCGACCCTAAAGGATCCGCATTTACTATGGCCAACCCTAATTGAATTTATTATTATTTATGTTTTCCTTAAAGGGGCCAACCTAACTTGAAGAGGCACCTCTCTTGTATAAATACAAAGTCTTCTTGTCATTGTAAATCATTCATTCATCAAGCAAGTTCGCAATTAAAGAGCAGAGAAGATTTTCGCAATTTCATAGCAGCAGATTTGATTCAAGGGAGATATCATATTTATTACTTAATTTGTATCTAGAAGAAGGGCGAATTCCTTGTATCAAGTATTGGCCATTGTTGGGCCTAAGTTGTAAGCAGATTTCTGCCATTGTTCTACATTATATAAGAGATTCATTTGCTGGGTTTTTCTCCCTCAAGAGAAGGGTTTTCCCAAGGTATCTTGTTGTGTTCATTGTCTTATATGTTGCAATATTATTAAGTGCCTTCATTGTTTAATCTGATCTAAGAAACACTAACATGGTATCCGAGCGAGTGTGAAAAAGATCGTGATCAGATTTAGTTTGCAACACTCACTTTATTCTTTTTCAGTCTATCTTCTAAATTTCTCAAAATGGTGAACAGTCTAAAAATCGAGGATAGACTCGAAGTAATTTTGAACTACACATCATGGAGGTTCAGGATCATGCTCACATTGGAAGAGAATGATTTGGCTGAGTTTGTGAAAACAAAAGTTCCCGAACCTAAGGAGGAAGAAGAGAAGTTGCAGTGGAGGAAGAGAGATACTAGGGCAAAGAAAGTGTTGGTTGATTCCGTCAAGGATCATGTTGTACCGATTGTCTTCAAGTTGGATACAGCAAGAGAGATGTTTACAACCTTGGAAGAGATGTATGAAATCAACAACACTAGTCGAGCTCTTGCACTAAAGCAACAACTTCATCATGTGAAAATGACGAAAGGAGAATCTGTTATGACATACTTCATGAGGATTTCAGAGATAAGAGATCAGCTCTCCACAATTGGTCACATGATTGACAACAAAGACCTAACTATGCTTGCTCTCAATGGTCTTCCGCTTTCATGGGAGGCATTCATTCAAGGAATCAGTGCAAGATCTAAACTTCCCAAGTTTGATCGATTAAGAATTGACTGTATCCAAGAGGAGTCGAGATTAATGGCTAGGGGCATTGGTCAAAGTTCAAAGAATGAAGAATTACAAGTTCTTGCCTCTTGAGTCGAGTTTTGTATTGAAGCAGGGATTAAGAGGGAGTTCAGTGTTCCCTACAATCCACAACAAAATGGTATTGCTGAAAGAAAGAATAGGTCTATTGTGGAAGCAGTGAAAGCTATGATCCACGATCAAGATCTGCAAATCTCTCTTTGGGCTGAGGCATCGAGGACAGCCGTCTATGTTCAAAACAGGAGTCCCCACAGGATCTTAGAGAATAAAACTCCTGAAGAAGCATTCTCAGGGGTGAAACCAGAAGTTAGTCATTTGAGGATCTTTGGTTGTCCAGTCTATGTTCATATTCCAAAGGAAAAGAGAACAAAGCTAGAACCTTCTGGGAAGAAAGGAATTCTTGTAGGTTACTGTGAGACATCAAAAGCTTACAGGATATACATACCAGGACAGAAGTCTATTGAGATTAGTAGAGATGTCACATTTGAGGAAGATATTGCTTTCAGTAGGTCCAAGGGCACTCCTATGGAGATTGATGAAGAAGAACCTCCTCAAGATATGGAAGTTGACCCTATTCCAGAGAACCTGAAGGAGGGTCCAGAACCTAAAGAAGAGGTTGATCCAGTTGAACCCTTGGATCCTACTGGTGGGCCCCTAGATATTATGATTGGAAAGAAAAGACCTCTTTGGGCTCGTAGGACAATGCAAGAAGCAGAAATTTTTGCAGCTCCAAGAGGAGCTTTCAAAGAAACCAAGAGACCTCACAAGTTCTCTAGTTATGTCGCCTTGATGAGTCAGATTATTGAGTCAGAGCCCTCAAGTGTTGAAGAAGCTTCTAGTCAACAAGTATGGAAGGATGCCATGACTGAGGAGTATCAGTCCATACTTAAGAACGATGTTTGGGATATAGTTCCTAGACCCAAAGGCAAATTTGTGGTGTCTTCTAAGTGGCTCTTCAAGATCAAGCATGCAGCTGATGGGAGCATTGAGAAGCACAAGGCTAGATTTGTGGCTAGAGGGTTCTCACAAAAAGAGGGAGTTGACTATGAAGAAACTTTTGCTCCTGTGGCTCGATACACATCTGTCAAAACCATCATTGTTATTGTTGCATCTAGAGGATGCAAGATTCACCAAATGGATGTAAAGACAGCTTTTATGAATGGTATAATAGAAGAAGAGGTTTACATTGAGCAACCCGAAGGATTTGAGGTGCATGGGAATGAGTCTCATGTTTGCAAGCTGAAGAAGGCCTTGTATGGTCTTAAGCAAGCTCCTCGTGCTTGGTATGAAAGAATTGATCAGTATTTATTGAGTCTGGGTTTCTCATAGAATGATGCAGATTCTAACCTCTACTTCAAGGTAGTAAATGGTGAAGCTTTGATTCTGGTTTTATATGTTGATGATTTGATTATCACTGGTGAGGAACATCTAATTCTAAAATGCAAGAAGGAATTAGCTTCAGAGTCCGAGATGAAGAATCTAGGTCTCATGCATTACTTTCTTGGCTTAGAAATTTGGCAAAAGCCAGATGAGATGATTCTAAGTCAAGGCAAGTATACTGTTGACATTCTCAAAAGGTTTGGTATGATTGACTGCAAACCTATGTCTACACCCATGGAGACTAATCTAGATAAATTGAAAGAGGCTGCAGATACTCTTCAGGTGTGGATTTAGAGCTACATGGTTTTACTGATTCTGATTGGGCAGGATGTGTCTCAGATCGGAAGAGTACCTTTGGTTGCTGCTTTAGTTTGGGTACTGCTATGATTTCTTGGTGTAGCAAGAAACAGTCTTCAGTGGCTCTGAGTACAACTGAGGTAGAGTACATAGCAGCTTGTGTGGCAGCTCGTGAGGCAGTGTGGCTTCGTAAGCTCCTTGCAGGATTGTTTGGACAATCAATGGAGCCTACCATTATACACTGTGATAACCAGAGCTGTGTAAAGCTTTCTATCAATCCCGTGTTTCATGACAAAACAAAGCATGTTGAGATCAAGTACCACTATATTAGAGATATGGTACAAAGGAAAGCTATACAGTTGAGGTATATCAGCACTAAAGAGCAAACGGCAGACATTCTCACCAAGCCTCTCTCCAGGATCAAGTTTGTGTACTTCCGAGAAAAACTTGGTATGGTGGAGAATGCAGCCTTAACTGAGAAAGAGTCTCAGTATCAGTGATCCTTGATTGATAATGCATTTCTCTATTGAGAGAGATTTGAGGTGAAAGCCCTTGTTTTCACCCTCTGGGAGAGCCATGGTGGATGTCATGTGTGTGACTCCATGACAACATCACGTGAGGGAATCCGTGATGATTTTTTTTAATGCATTTCTCTTTGAGATTTGAGGTGAAAGCCCTTGTTTCCACCCTCTGGGAGAGCCATGGTGGATGTCATGTGTGTGACTCCATGACAGCATCACGTGAGGGAATCCGTGATGATTTATTTGTGCTTGTGTATCACCCTCTGGGAGAGCCGTGGTGAAAGTCACATTGAGGTGACAACATCACATTAAGTGATGAGCACTTGTTCATACCATTTATGGAGATAGCCATAATGGTTGATATCACGATGAGGTGATATTCTTTTGTTTTCATTCTGATATGATGTGTCTTGTGCAGGTGGATGTTCATCCCTAACTGAGAGGGAGTGTTGATGTTATAGCAGCTATGGGCTGCACTTCCTTCGCACAAATTACAAGAAGAAGTACATGAATTAAATGAGCAGCCTTCGGCTATTTAATTCATGATTACAATATTTACTAATGACAAAGGGCCGACCCTAAAGGATTCGCATTTACTATGGCCGACCCTAATTGAATTTATTATTATTTATGTTTTCCTTAAAGGGGCCGACCTAACTTGAAGAGGTGCCTCTCTTGTATAAATACAAGGTCTTCTTGTCATTGTAAATCATTCATTCATCAAGCAAGTTCGCAATTAAAGAGCAGAGCAGATTTTCGCACTTTCATAGCAGCAGATTTGATTCAAGGGAGATATCATATTTATTACTTAGTTTGCATCTAGAAGAAGGGCGAATTCCTTGTATCAAGTATTGGCCATTGTTGGGCCTAAGTTGTAAGCAGATTTCTGCCATTGTTCTACATTATATAAGAGATTCATTTGCTGGGTTTTTCTCCCTCAAGAGGAGGATTTTCCCAAGGTATCTTGTTGTGTTCATTGTCTTATATGTTGCAATATTATTAAGTGCCTTCATTGTTTAATCTGATCTTAGAAACACTAACAGAAACCAATCTTTGTCGTTGGGTTTTCATCCTTCAAACCAATCTTTGTTGTAGGGTTTTCATCAAGATGAGCAGTTGCTTAATCTCCAAAGTTGGGGTTTGAAATATAAAATGCCAAGAATTATATTCTCTTCTCAAACTCCATTTTATACCCCCTTTCAATATTTGAAATATTATATTTCATTTCCCTCTCAAAGTGACTTTTAATATATTATTTCTAATTTTAATAACATTTGGGCTCCCAAAAAGTCACATTTTTAATAAACTATCCAACTTTAATAAAATAATTAATTAAATATAAGTTTCCCATAAAATGACTTTAGATAGCTTGATTTAGTTAATTAATTTCTCACCTTCCATACCCACTTAGAATATTAATGCAAAAATATTATATGATACTTATGCCTTCTAGATTTACAAATCTAAAATTAACTACAGAAAATCAAAAGCTATTCTAGTAGAGAACCACACATAGTGCTGAAAGTAAACATTAGGTTACGAATGCTAGAAACATATACAAATCTAATTTTTATACTCAGCAAACCCTCCTAAAAATAATTAATTAATTGTTGCAATGCACAACCAACCTTAATACCTGAAAACAAATGTTGGACCATGCATGTACAACAAGTTTGTATCTTTGCAAGGATGTGAAAAGCACCCAAAAACAATGCAAAATCTTAGATTGTTGTGATTCCTTATGGAAATTGGTACAACAAACTTCAAGGGTATTATGGTAGTGGGCACTAATACAAATGATGCAATTCCTCAAGGTTTTGAATAGCAATAGACTCCAATGCATTTCAACCTCTGATGTAAATAATATAGAACCAACTAGCAAAGAGTGTTGCAACCACAACCACATGGACTGGTAGAAAATATGGTGCAACGAGTATGGGCTATAGGTCTCACCATTCAATCTTTGTCCCCTCCAAAACATGTGCTCCACCAATGTATTAATTCCACTCGATGCCCTCTATCCTTGGTACAACAGTACCAATAGCATACATTTCCTTGAAATGTACTAACTTCAAAATATGCATTTTCTTCCATGTACAACTCAAAAATAATAACAAGGAATAAAGGTACGACATGTACTAAATCAATACAATAACATGAAATGAGCCAAGAATCTATTGAAACATATAATGTTACAACAAACTTTATTGATGTCATCAAAACCAGAGGTATACAAATCTGATATAAAACTCTCTATTGGAATTGAAATACTAAAACACACCACACCACACTGAAGTTGGAATAATGAAGTAGCTAGAATCCGCACCACATAACTAAACACACTGAAAAACTTGCAAACTACAAACTCAAAAAATCTATAAACCTCCACGATCAGCTCCAATGTAATCCCTAAGTGGAATTACCTCTATAGACAAGAGGGTTTTTGTCCTCTACCCACCTAGAAACTAAAGGTTTTTTATCCTTTGATCACTTGCATGCCAAGGGTTTTCATCCTCAAGAGAAAATGGATGAACACAAGGTTCAAGCTATTGAACAAATCAAATCAATTAAATATTTACAATGCTTTTCCCTTGATCCCAACACCTCCTTTTATAGGCTCTATGAGGGAATATAATATTATTTTCCTTTCTTCCCTTTTCCCTCCAAAACTTAATTGTAGATGTAATGTCCCCTTCTCGAGCATGATCTTTTGTGTTGACCGTTGGCCTATTCCGGAGACCCGTAGGCTACTCGGAAGGTGAAATTAGGGTTTCATGTTTTGAGGGTTGGCATTGCTCGTGAATTGATGATTGGATGGCGAATTCTTTCTGGGTTTTCAGAGAGCTTCGCAATGATGTGTTTGTCTTGACATTCCGAGCACCTTCAGGAATTTACTATTTTTAGTAAATTCTATTTTTGGCAGTGGTCCTGTCATTCTAGGCATAGTTGACTTTCCTCGTCAGTCGACTCAGTTGGTTTGTTCAAATTTGGCCTTGGGATGCGTTTTGGAGAGATAAGTTCATTTCTTTAAATCAATGTTATATTTTAATGTTATGATACCCCCTTGGCCTAGTCTCATAACTTAATGTTGTGTTAAAAGGTGGTCTTTAAGGGGTGGTGCCACATGGAGATAATATTATATTTATTAAAGTCAAAATGGAGACTTTAAGTGGGACGCCTATTGAAGAGGTGAATTTAATTAAGAGGTCAAACAAGCTTTGAGGAAAAAGGACGCCTTTTTTTGGAGGGAAAAGGATTAGGGTTTCTAGAAGCTTCCGGAGAGGTCTTCACAAATTATAAAAGGAGGTCTGGGCTCTTCTTTTTGTCATCTTATGTCTAACGTATTGTTATGCTGCCGGAATGGCTCTAGGACTGCTTCGAGGAATGAATGCCTCCTAGCCTTGGCTTGACTTCATGCTTGAGAGATAGCATCTAGTGGAGAACTTAGTTATTTTGTAAGAGAATTTGTAGTGAGGTTTGCTTGTTGCATTATTTGCTTGTAGTTCTGATTTTCAGCATTTTATATCAGATTTTGGAGTTGTTGTTTCAGTGTAGCTGCCTGTCGTTTTTATTCATAAGTCAAATAATACAAAAAGAATCGTTTTGGGTATTGAGTATTTCCCTTTGTCTATGCTGGGCGCCCCCTTGTGTCAATTTGCAGATTTTATTATGAAGAACCTGATTTTAAATAAGAAATTTGCCTTTCTTGCCAGGCCGCCCCTCCTTGAAGTGCATTGGGAAGCGTGTTAAATAAATGTGTGGTTTTAAGTGTGGTCTTTGGTATGCAGCTTGGTCGCCTTTAGCATAGGAGTTCATTGCATCAGATTTGAGGTCATTTGGTTGAGAGATGAGTGAGATATGAGCATTTTGGTAGGATTCTGTGTTGCTGGTTATGTCTGTCAAGTTGCTGGTCTTTCTTATCAGTTTGCATAATATCAGTCATTTGAGTTGGGTTTGGGTGGGAAGTCATTGAGATCTTGGGGAGACTATTTACTTATTGCAGCACCATTAGTCTTTCAGTATTCTATGATTATTGACAGGCAATCTCTAAATATTGTAAGTTGAACAGTAGTACTGTCAGCAATCTTGCTTCTTCATTTTATATCTTATTTTTAGCATCTCCGTCATATGGTAGCTCCAACTCCATCACGGTTTGGGAAGCACATTCTTGACGTCGAGTTATTTCAGCATAATAGTTGGTAGGGATCCTCTGACCACATGCTCGTCATTCTCCTACGCATTCTTGGTTAGAGTTCTTTATATCAGCATTGTATTAAGACCCTTTGACCATATGCTCGTCGTCCTCCGGCGCATTCTTGGTTAAAGTTCCTTTATCAAGTTTTGCTTTGAGATCCTCTGACCATATGTTCACACCTTGCCCAACTCGGGATCCTGGTGTACATTCTTGGGTAGAGTTGAATTCCGCATCGTTTGGTTTATGCTAACCCTAACGATTGTGTATTGCTTAACTTGTTGTAATCAAAAAAGTAAAAAATTGGTTCGGTATATTTCAGTAGAAGTATCTAGAAAGACTTTTTAAATAAACATTACTTTTGGCCCTTTTCTCCTAACAACACTTTATGAGGTCCACTCTTTAGCATTACATTGGACCTTTCTTTTTAAAATAAAATAATATTAAGTTGCCCTTTTTATTAAATAAAGTCACTCAGACAACTTAACAAATTATTTTTATTATTTCCTTAGCTTAATCAAAAAAAGGTGGCATGACATATTGATCTTTTGATCTATTTTTCTTGCCCCTAGCTATTGATCTTGGATGGCTTCCATAGCTAAATCTTATATTTTTGTCTTGGTGGATATCATTTTTTAATATAGACAGACTATGTTAGTTTGAATGGGGCACCAAAGTTGCCATAGCATTAGTTCTCTTATCAGGATCCTACACTATTTATTCCAATTTATCTCCATCTTTTTTATTGTCCTGCAATATCATTTGCCTCTAGTAGAATAATGTAGTTTGTATTGCGTTAGAACTCCCATTTGACACTACCAATCCTAATGCCCCCAACTCAATGTAATGGACCTTCAATGATCCTTGCATCCTACTCATCTTAGCAATTGATCTTGAGCATTCATCTACTTATAAATTAACACTCGGTCACCTAACTTTGTTGGTTAGTGATGTAGATACATAACAATTAAATGCATTATGCTAGGTTTAACTTAATTCAGCAAGGTAGCTTAGGTTGGATTATTCAAGTTATCTAAAAAATTAATTTGTAAATGTGGACAATTCATAATAGCCACCTCATATAGTAGAACTAGAAATAAGTCATAGTTAGCATTCTAGTCTGCTCCTTAGTTCATTCCCTAATTGAACTAAATGTTTAAATTAGATGACTACTTGATCAGTAAATAGTAAATTCATCCTATAGGTTGACTCTCAAACAAATTGACAACATTTATTCAAGATTTCATCCTCCTTGGACTATAAAAAGGTACCCATTTAATACAACGATAAGGTAAAATTATTTAATATTAGAAGCATTTTGTTTATATTATATCTGCAACTGTTCTAGTTTCATCCTATCAAATTGGCAAGAGTTTGTTATGGGTGGTACTTTTGTGTCCATGGGATCCTTGGGTCGATCCTATTAATGTACTCAGTGGGTGGGACCCGCACCCAAAATTCATTTGTCACTTACATTTTCAAGAGGAGTTAATTCTATCTTTTGCTCTTCCTCCACTTAAGCCTCCTCAATTTACAATGCTTTCCTTGTTTGGCCAATTTCTTTAACTTGTATAATTACCTGTTTCTTTGTTTGGCTCTCACATTAACTTTCCACCAACTTCAACACTCTTTTTTTCATCCAATCTCTAAAATCTTATATCTACCTGACAATGTGTAATACAGTAATACTAGTGACTTCTTTGGCACCTTTTTCACAATTGGAATCAGCCTATTTTTGTGAGTTATAGACAAAACTTAATATGTTCTACTTTGTTTCTCTACCTTCTCTCTATAGAGGTGGTTTTTGTACATTATCATGCTTTAATTCATTCAACTCCCTTTCCATGCTCTTACCATATTTGACATATCAATATATCGATGTCAACCCAATTCAAGAAAATATGGCATCAATCAATCTACATATCTAATCCATGTAAGGTTATAGTCCACTTCCTCTATAGCAACATGTGTCTCTTTAAAATCACGCTGGATGAAATTGTTGATCATGATCACCCAAATGTAAATCTAGGTCTTTCTCCTTTTTTTATTTGACTCTTGTTACTCAGCTTCATAGTTAATTATTTCTCCTTTTTAGTTTTTCAATTTTTGAGAGTTCCCATCACTAGAGGATATTAAAAGCTACGATAGGTGATGACAAGAAAATTCCAGGAATTTAGCTACCAATCCATTGATGAAATATGTGCTAGGAAAACATCATTCTCTATCAAATATTCACTAGAAATCATCTACAAGAGGCATGCAAAGTTGTCAAATCGAAATGGTGACAATACAATATATTAGACTCTTTATGGCTCATGACCATGCAAGTTATATCTCATCCAAAAATAATCATCACAATACTCACAATTTGCAAGCACACATGTAATACAAGTTTCTGTCTTTCTTATGGCTATATTTTTATTAAAGTCTATAAAAAAAATTATTTCCCTATGTTGGTGTAGAACCTATTAGATAAACACCCCAAAATATTCCCCACTTGTTGTAATTTAGAACTGAGTCAATGAGGGTAAAAAGAGAAAAAAGAGAAATTACAAACTCGATCCTCTCTATTGCATCCATGTGTGCCTAGGGCATACACAAACTGCAATGATATAACAAATGAAGCAAAGGTGACCTCAAACACAACAAGCCACTAGACAGATCCTCAAGCTCCACTAGGTATCCAAAAGTGGACCATGAGTAGATAGTTCAAATATTTTCTAACATGAAAATATCTCAAACACATAACAAGGGCTACATATATCTCCCAAATGTGACGCCTTCTTATTCATTACACCTTCCAAAGCCATGATCAAGAATCCCAAAAAAAGTTTGACTTTTTCCTTTAAAAACTAGTCATTTGAACATGCCTGGAATATAAAATCAAATAAAACAACAAATCAACTGAACCATACCTTTCTACAACTTTCTTCATCTCCAAAGAATACTCACGCTTGTCAGTTTGTGCACGTAATGCACGAACAGCAGGACCTTTAGAAAGATTCAATACTCGCTTTTGTAAATAGCATCTGCAATTGGAGAAAAAAAATATCCAGCTGCTTAAAAAGTAGATAGCAAATATTTTAATATATTTATGACCATATCCATAATCCAGTTAGCTTAGTCTAATTGTAATGATAAGCAAAGAATGTTCATGCCCATCCTAGCACATTTTAGTTTTAAGTAACTTCATCTGTGTGTGTACGAGAAATAAAACAAAATTGATGGAAAAAATTATATTTTTGTATATCAATAAATACTAGGGCCTTCCATAGAACTAATGGGGAAAGGAAGATTGAACTCTTTAGTTAATAGAGAAATGCTACATATAAGAGGGTGCATGCTTGAAGATCCTAGCCATTTTAAATTAGCATAGCCTAGCTCTGTCTCAATTTCTATGAACTCAAAATTCTCAATGGTTAGGAGAAAAACTATCTACAATGACATCAGAGCTAACATATATAAAAGTGTGCCCATACCATGCTTGAAATGTCAACCACAACATAGCAACAAAAGATGACCTATAGTTTTATTAGATACTCAAGTTGTTCATAAACAGACAAGATAGTATCACTGCTTTTGCATTATAACAATTGTGCGAGTCTTGAAGTGAGCAAAGGAGGAAAGCACCAAGGAAAGAGAAGGATCTTCATTCCCACAAGGTAGTTATTATTATGACCCTATGCAACCCAAGAAACACAGCCTGTTTGCTGCGTAAGAGGACATTTTCAAAGTTAGCACCATAGAAAATGTGAAAAGGGACCACTTTTGCATGGACTCCCAATAGAGAAAAAGTCTCAATTTTACACATCCACAAACAATTTAAGAACATACCAATTTTGTTAAAAAATGTGTGTAATGTCCCCATTTTCATGAGCATTAGAATTTGGAGGATTAGCCTATCCGTTGACCTTCGTAGGCTAGTGTTTAGTGATTAGAGGGTCCAGTTGGGCATTAATGGGCTCTTCAGGTGGCAATTGACAGTGTTTACCTCTCTAGATTCTTGGTATATTCTGAGGCTAAGCTATTCAGAGGTTTTTGGTTCCGTTTTGAGGCACTTACTATATAGTAGGTCAGTTGGGTGTCAGTGGCCAACCTTTCTATTTTGGGAAAGGCATCTGGATGAATAGTGGTTTATGTGGTTAACCATCTAGTTTTGACGAAATTGAGAAATAACGAGTATTTTTGGAGTTATGACATTTTAATTATATAAAGTGCATAGTATAATATTTCATATATTGACTTTATTATAAGGGAGAGTTATAAAGTCAATTATTAAAGTGCATTTATGATGTGTTGGGCGACCAAGTAAAAAAATATTTAAATAATATAAAGTCACATCAACCGTAATTATTAATGATTTTAAATGATTAAAAGGGCCTCTTGGACAAATCGACCCATTTGGAAGAAGTATAAAAAGGTTTTGAAAAGCAAATGAATTCATTCTTGATCAATTTTATCAAATTGGCTTAGAGCTTTGCATTTTGGAAGTGGAGACCTAGGGTTTTCAGCTGCAACAATCTTGGAGAACATAGCTGCTTCATGAATCGAGCTTACCGAGGGTGTGAAAGATCATTTGAGGTTTGTTGATTGGTGGCTTCATACGGAGGTCACATTTGTGCTTCATTGCAGAAGAATTTCAAAAGCTTTCAAGGGTTTACTTGCTGATCAGAAGTTGTTATCTAGGTATGATCTTATTGCAAATTCAAGCAATAAATAATCAGAGTTGATCATTTGATATATTTGCTTTCAGCATTTCTCTATTTGCATTTCCTTGGTATTTTATGCATTTCCTGTCAAAAACTCAAAAGCTATAAAACCAAAAAAATAACGGAAAGAGCAGAAAAAAAATCGTTAGCAAATATCTCAAGCAGGGCGAGATATTACAGTGGTATCAGAGAAAATTTATTTCTGCCCTTCTCTTTGTTTTCAGTTTTGAAGTTTTTAAAGATATTGCCAAATAATGCATAAAATTCCAAAACAAAGAAATGTTGAAGCATAAGTACATTATCATATCTAATTAATTAATGCCATGAAATTGCATTGAAAGCATTAATTAATCTGATATGATAATATACTTGTGCTCCAACATTTCTTTGTTCTGCAATTTTATGCATTATCTGGCAATATCTTTAAAAACTTCAAAACCGAAAACAAATGGAAGGGCAGAAATAAGTTACCAAATATGTCCGATCAGGGGGGGATATTACAGTGGTATCAGAGCAGTTTCTTGCCATCCTGTGTTGAGTGAAATTGTGGTGAGCCTAGCTAGCTCACTGTCCAATACCTGTCTTGTTTTTAAGAGTATTTGTGTTTTTGAGTTTTTTAGAGAATTTTTAATAGATAGAAGAGAAGGGGCGCATCATATAATTGCTCATAGAATGAAAACTTGAGCTATTCTATTCAAACTGAAATTGCAGAAGGTGTTTATTTGCATCAACAATGGATTTAATACATACAAACATACCCGAAAGCCTCCAGTTTATTTGATTAAAAAACGTAGCCAGTTTGCCAGTCTATACATGAAAATCTGACAAGATTCAGAATAGGATGAAACAAGGTCTGAATCCAACTGTGAAACTGAAGCTATAGAAGAGGGAAGACCAAGTGCTGAAGATTAGGGAGTTTAACCCTTGAGAAGTTAGGCACTTCAGCAAGGAGGAAACATGCCTTTGCTCAAAAACCCACGCCCCTCAAGCAAGAAACATCATGAAACCCTAGCAGCAAGTACATCCAAGCAGATTTGATGCCTACTATGCTAAAGAAAGAACACCACAATCAAACCCTCTGATTTCTGATGAAGAACAGTCAAAAAATCTGTTGAAAACACAATAGAACCCCTGAAATGAAGTCCTCTAAAACAGCACCAATTCAGCTGATCTCTCACAGCCTCATAAGTGCACTCACTGAAGAGATTTCGTTCTCCAATGGTGGATTTGCAGCAACCTGATCACAGGAAGGAAGCAAGGTAGAAAACCCTTAAGGCAAAGTTGAAATGATCAAAATATATGTGTTTCTCATTGCCCAAGTCTCCTTTATAACCAAGGAGGTCAAAACCTAAAAGGGGCGCACATTTTAGGGTTTTGCATCTTTTAAATTTATGAGATATAAACCAAAGTCACTTTCCATAGTTCTCTTTGATTTTTGGCGCCTCCTTTAGAGAATTAAATGAAATATATTAAAATATTCACTTTAGACTTATTTAAATGAAAAATTAGAAATATTAAAGTCAATTTCTAATAAATCACTTAAGTAAGCCTATCTCCCTCCATACTTCACCGAATCCAGTGCCGTCAGAAGCAACTCAGACTCTAGTACTGCCAAGGCACACAATGAGCCCATCCACGATCTCAGAAAATGAAATAGAGCAAACTCTCCAAAAGATACCACTAACCCTCTAACCAAACCAGTTAGCCCACAAGGGTCCAAGAAAGGGCTAACACACTGCATCAGGTGACTGACTAGAGTGGGGACATCACAGAAATTTCATGAGAAAGAAGAAAATCTTCATAATATAAATAAAATCGTTAGAATATGGGTTTTAAAAGAAAAAAAATTATCAATTACAAGTGATATTGTTTCAATTACTACAGTTGCACAGTCGAGCATCTAATCTATGATCTATACTCATGGTATTTCAGTTCAATAACCCGGGTGATTAATTATCTAATATCCAAGGAGGCCCGACTAATTATTTGTATGTAGTGGTAGAGTCTTCAGCTTATTCATAGAAGCCCGCACCTTTCACAAGAGCCGCTTCATTTGTGGGAATTGTATTTTGATGTCATCCGGCACTAATGACAAGTCTGGGCAATATTGGCATGTTATCGGGCCCTCAAATCTTTACCTTTAATCTTCCTTGAGTCGTGAGTTTTCAACTCTGCAACATATCACCTATTTCGCTGGTCAAAGAAAATATTTTAAATGAGATATTAAGGAGCCGGGCTTTTTGTCTAAATCGCATTTCATAAGTCTATCGATGCTATCAAAGTCTAGACGTGGCAAATAAGACGAGTTTCAGAAAAGTCAAATAAAAATTAAGGAGCCGCTAATTGCCGAATTACTGTCAAAGATAAACATTTTTGGAGCCTACGTGGCAGTTAGAACAAACAAAGACATATAAGACAGCGGTGTAGAAAGCAAACAAGCCGACATTTATATGAGAATAAGACAAATCTATCGGGCATTTAAGAAAAAGGACAAACCCACGCTAAAAGACAAGGATAAATCACAGCAGTCGATCTTGTCTTAGCCGCTAGTCATAAGGAGATAGTCACTGCCGGGAAAGACAAATATAGCAGATAAGGCAAATCAAAATTTCAAGCCGCCAAGTCTCAAAATTCATCAAATAAAACATTGATTTCAAAAAAGACAAATATTGATATAAGACAAACGGTGGGTTTAGTTTGTATTTTCCTTAAAAGTTAACACCACATACCTTTAATATTTCCATCGAGCCTTTAACTTTAAAGTTGTCATTGCCAGCATTCTTTGAAGGAGTTTGTATGAATCCTACGTGGAATCTAGGAAGAAGACAACAAAGAAGCATTTGGGATAATGAAACACAATTATCTAAAGTTACTAGCTGATAGAGATTATCTTCTTGAGTGAGATGGAATTTGTTATGATGCTCTAAAAGGGAAAGAGGAGGTTGATGAGCTCACCTATGAGCTAGAGGTCACCATGGACTCTTTGAAGAGTGCTCAGACAGCCCTTCAAGAGTCAAAGTTACGGATTGATGAGCTTACCGTGGAGTTAAGCTTAGCACGGTCTTCATCACTAGCAAATACAATTTCGTTATCTATGAAAGTTACTAGTGATGAGCATACAGCCACGGGTAGTGGTGTGGAGCACATTGAGGATGTGGCTACATCCATTACATTTACAGGTGTAGGTGACATGAATGGGATGAGTGCATTGGTTGAGAGTAGCAGAGAACCATATTTTGCATCAGGTGTCTCTGAGGGTAGTCCCATTACTGGTGATGCAAAGCAGGTGATTGATAGCTCTTGTGATGTGGTAGTAGATTCTCCAGTGAGTTGTGTGACAAATCACGACGCTACTCCATCTTCTTCATAGAAGATATGTAGGGTATCATCTAATTGGGAGATTGGTTCTCATGTTGATTTGTTTCCCTCTCCTGGAAGCAAATCAGAGTTCACATCCAATCCGGCTGATGTTGATCGACAACTTAGTGAGCCATAGAGATGGAAAGATCAGTTGAAGGTTACAGGAGAGAAAGTTGATTCAGCCTTATCTTGCTTTGATTGCACTGATAAATTTATTGAGTACCAACTTTGGAGAGCCGAGTTTCAGGAGAGACAATATGGGGTCTCAGCTAGTACTCATATTTGTGATTTGAGGTTCATCCGGAGTGCTTTGGAGGTGATAAAATCAGAGTACCTCCACTTGCTTCATGACAAAGAGTATGCTATTGGGTACACGAAGAGATTTGGAAAAAAATCTACCCAATTAGCTATTCGGTATCAGAGACATGAGCCACCTTCTAATTCCAGTGATGAGAGTGATGAGGAGTGTGTTCCCTGTAGCTATGACGGTCAGCCTTTGACAGAGATAGGAGCATTTTATCTTCACTGCATAGTGAGGAGTGCTCATCACTTCTCCTTTAGTCCACACGTTGATGATCTGATGAGGCGTAGGTGTGGATTGGCTCGAGATTCCTATCAGCCACTGTGGGATGAAGAGTTGCCATCTTCAGAAGATGGAACTAGAGATTATAGGTATTTGATTCAATTGTTTTCAGAGGATTACTTGCAAAGTCAAAGTTCAAATGACCATCATGCGGATGTGTACCAAGCAGAGTTTGCAACTTCTTTGTCACTAAAATCTCCATTAGAGACATGTCTTCAAAGAGGTTGCAGTCGTAGTAGGCATCACGACATGTGTAGTCCTTACAGCGGCGGTAACAAGGTCGGCACTGCAATTTGGATGGATTTTGATGGGTTACTTCATCATTCTCAACATGGTGAAGTTGATGTCAAGACAGTGCAGCAGAAGTCAGAGGATGATATGCATGGCAGACTTCCATTCTAGTTGTACTTCATCATTTTCAGCATGGTGAAGTTGATGTCAAGACAATGCAGCGAAAGATAGAGGATGATATGCATGGCAGACTTCCATTCTAGTCGTGGGATCCAAGGATCATTTTGTTTGGTAGATTGCTCTACGTCGTGGTAGTGGTTCACAACATTACTGAGCATGGTTCAGTATTTTTCTAGTGGGTGTTGTGGACAAGTAGTTGGGCATTCTACAGAGTGATTTGGGAACCTGACATTCAGTTGAGCGTTGATCGCAAAGTTTCGGATCCTTCTGGTGCATCAAGATTCTAGACAGAGCTCACTAGTAGTTTACACAGCATGTACAATGTGCAAAGAGCATTCAATTTCATCTTTGATTTACTTGTACACGTTTTGATTTTGATGCACAATTCTTGTGTGCATGTATTGGACAAACGGTATGATGGATATCCTTGCGCAATTGTGTTTATATTGGTGCTATAGGAGTCAGTTAGAGATGTGTGGGACATTTCACGGTTCTTCCTTTGGACCTCTAGTGGAGTGGAGTTTCTATGCAATGGAGATTGCTTGGGGACAAACGATTCCAAGGTGGGCGGACTGTAATGTCCCCATTTTCGTGAGCATCAGAGTTCGGAGGATTAGCCTATCAGTTGACCTTCGTAGGCTAGTGTTTAGTGATTAGAGGGTCCAGTTGGGCATTAATGGGTTCTTCAGGTGGCAATTGACAATGTTTACCTCTCCAGATTATTGTTATATTCTAAGGCTAATCTATTCAAAGGTTTGTGGTTCCGTTTTGAGGGACTTACTATTTATAGTAAGTTAGTTGGGTGTCAGTGGCCAACCTTTCTATTTTGGGAAAGGCATCTAGATGAGTAGTGGTTTCTGTGCTTGACCACCTAATACTGACGAAATTGAGAAATAATGCGTTTTTTTGGAGTTATGACATTTTATTTATTAATAAAATAAAACTTTATTAATAATTAATTATAAAGTGCACATTATAATGTTTCATGTTGACTTTATTATAAGGGGGTTTTATAAAGACAATTATTAAAGTGCATTTATGATGTGTTGGGTGCCCAAATAATTAAATAATATTAAGTCACATCAAAAGTAATTATTAATGATTTTAAATGATTAAAAGGGCCTCTTGGAGAAATCGACCCATTTGGAGGAAGTATAAAAAGGTTTAAGAATTTATTTGCAAGCTAAGGACTTAGACGGTTTTGACATTGAAGGCTCTTTCTTTTTGGGTTTTCTCAATTTTAGGATTTCCAAAAAAACGTAAAAAAAAGATAAGGGTTTAGGAGTGCTAATCTAATCTGAAGAATTCAAGAGACGGCAATGATTGGGTGAAATGAAATAACCGCACTTTGTTTCGCCTCCTTGGGACAACTACACAAAGTGGGTGCAATCTTCAACGGAGGTGATAATGATTTTCATGTTTGAATCAGTAATTATCCAAACTGAAGTTAAGCATCCACAACTTAATGGCTCAAGCTAACTTTGTACATTGAATACAAATCATCTATTCAACAAAAGTATGAGCTTAATTTCATCCACTACTGCTATCAGATCTATCATTCACTCACAACATTCAAATGAAATTCTACTCTAATTCTAATCTAAGTGTTGAAGGAAATATGTAACCTTGCACACCACCTGAAAATAAAAGTGATTCAAAGCAAATCATGCATAAGAGCTTTTATTAACGGAAATGGTCTAATGCAACAATTTCATATTACTCACTTCACACTTTACAAATGAGGGGCGAGCTCAATTTATAGGCTCCCCGATTACAATTCAATGGCCAAGATTGATTTCGAATCAACGGCCGAGATTACAAAATAAAACCCTAATTAGGGCTTGTCATAATTAACTACCTCTCGACCAATGAGAAAATTAGATTTTGGGACACTTGTCCTTCTTGCTAAATATAGACCAATTCCATGGATAAGTCGGGTTCATTGAACCTAGACATTTTGACTTGGAACATTTTGATTGGTTGGAAGATGACGAGGCGCCACCTCAGCGTGCTGGATGTCCTCCTTGGTCTCCTTGTTCTTTTCCATGCATTTATCTTCCTTTGTCGATGACTTTGTTCTTTGTGTTTGTTCCTTCCTAGCTTTGATCTTGGATTTCCTTTGGGATTTTGATTTCTTTTCTCACTTGCATTTGAAGTCTGGAAGTCTCCTATATTGAATTTTTCCTTCTTGATTGCTTTGAAATTCCTTCAAGTGCCCTGAATTTGGAGAAGAACTATCCTGTGCTGCCACCACAATGGAAGAAATTGGAACTTTCTTTGTGAAGTATTTCCCATACTTAGCCAAATTTTGGCTATTCAATTTCATTCTGTAACGCCTTCATGTGGACCGTTCAACATTTAGCCAAGATTTTGGCCATCTCTATGCTCGAATGAACTTTGCCTATGGATTTGTCTTCAATTATGAGTTTGGCTTGCGCTAAGTAGGGAAAACTCCATCCTTGGGCAAGAATTTTATTCATTTCCTCTTTATTCCTCTTCATTTTCCTGTTTTCTTTCCAACACTTAGTCAGAATTTGATCCTTTTATTGTGGGAAAATCCCACGCTTAGCCATTTTTTGCTTCCTCTTGGCAAATTTTACCATGTTTGTTTCTAACCTTGGCGGACTTTGGCACATGTCATGCCAATTTTCTATTATGCTCGAGCGGACTTCCTCATTGGCAAGCCAATCCTTTTTCTTTCTCCCTAGCGGACTTGGCTATGTCTTGGACATCTTCATGGCAAACTTCATCTTTGGCTAGACCATGTGCACTTCTCTTTGGGTGGGCGGACTTTATACTTAGCCAAACATCTGACTTAGTCAAAATTTTCAAATTTTCTCTCTCCTTTTGGGTTGGGCAGACTTTGGAGGCTTCTCTGCTATTTTGTAATTTTATCCATGCCTTAGGAATTTCTTTCATGCTGAGTTGGGTTGACTTCGTGTTTGCCTTGCCAAACATTCTTCATTTTGTGCCTTAGAATTTCATTCCGTCATGCCGAGGAGTGAATTTTATGCTAGCTTGATCCCTTCTCTCTGTAGGCATATTTTATTTTTCCATGCCTTAGAAAAATTTCCTTTCCCAAGGTTGGGCGGACTTTAGCTTCTTCTTGTCAATGGCGCACTTGGCATCTTACTTGTCCAAAAGCGGACTTAGAACTTCATCAAACCATGGGCGGACTTGGAGGCTTGTCTTTCCATTTACTTCCTTCTCTAGGCGGACTTGGGGGCTTGCCAGGATATGGCGGACTTCATGTTTACCTCTCCTAAAGGCGGACTTGGCACCTTACTTGTCCAAGGGCGGACTTCAACCCCTCTCAAGACATCGCGGACTTTATGTCTTGACTTGCCATCCATACTTCCTTCCAAGGGCGGACTTGACCCCTCTTCTTGCCATGGCGGACTTGGAGGCTTCTTGTGCCATGGCAGACTTCAGCCTTGGCTTGCCAGTGTCTACCTTTCGCATGCCAAAGGCAAGGGCGGACTTCATGCTTGGCCTGCCATTCCTTCTCATGGGCGCACTTCACCAGACTTAGCCATTTTTGCCAACTTTTTACCATTTACCTTGATTTTTATGTTGATTTCTAGAGGCGTGTTGACTTCATGTTCATTGGGACCTCAAAATAGAAACTTTTCCCAAAATAGAAACTTTCCAGAAATAGAAACTTTCTAAAAATAAAAAAAGCAAAAAGCATCCCTAAAAAATAGGAACTCCAAAATGGCCTAAAAATGCCAAAAAGCAAAAAAGCAGAATCCCTAAAAAAATAGGAAGTGTCTGAAATGACCAAAAGCACAGGCGATTCTCGTCTTCCAGACCTTCTGAGCCCTTCCATGACGTCTAGGCACTGATACGGGCTTGAATTCTCTACTTGGCTTAGATGATTTCTACAAAACTCTAACTCCTCATTGTAAATAAAATGGTGATAAGCAGTTGCGCTGCCAAGGGAAAAACCCAAAAAGCAAAAAAAGAAGGGAGTCCCCATTTGCAATGGGACGATGTGTGAAATAGGTCACAACAGCTCTGCAAGGCTTTCAGCCATAAAGGCGTAAAAGGCAGATTCCTTCTACTCAATGTGCTCGGCAACATGGGCGTTCTGCTGAGACCCTCCCTGCTTCTTTTGTTTATAAGCCAAACGTGCACGGCAATCCTTCTTCATGTGACCAAATTTGTGACAATAATTGCACTGAATATTTTTTTTCTTAGAGTTGTCCTGAGCCTTTCTGCTGCGAAGGCTGACCTCTCCCTTTGTTCTTAAACTAAGTGTTAGCTGCAAAGGCCTTCTCTGTAGAGGATGATGAACCACTGCTACCAAATTTTTCTTTCCAGCGGTCGTGCTGCAAGAGGATAGTGCAAAGTTCTGGAAACTTCAGGTCAACATTAGCAGACGTAATGTTGAGAGTTTCTATGAAATGTTCATAGGGCTTAGGTAGGCTCTTCAGAGTGATCACGACCATGTCTTCTTCCTCCATTTTCCGATCAATAGCCTCCAGCTGATCTCGGATCTCCTAGATTTTGTTCAAGTGCGCCTGCAATGTTGTCTTCTCATCCATGACAATAGAAAACAGCATGTTTTTTAAGAAAAAAAAAAGCTTTTGTCAGAAGTTTCATGCAAACCCTTCAAGTGATCCCAAATCTCCTTCGCTGATTTTCCAAGTGGGATCTGAGGTAGTTGATCATCAGTTACTGAAAGTTTGATAAGCATCACCACTTCACAATTCTGCTCATCGAACTTCTCCTAGGTTTTGTCTGCAGTGGTGGGACGAGTAACATTGCCCAAAATCATCTGATCAAGGCAATGGTATTCAAAGATGGTCATCATCCGCTACTTTCAGGTGTTATAATTTCTATTGTTGAATCTTTGGTTGCCTTCCAACATAATGTTTGTCAAACTCACCATCTTCACGCTTTTCGAGGCACAAAAAATGAGGTACTGAGAAGAGGTTGAATGCACAAAACCCGAGGCACGAGTTCTAATGCAAAAACAAAGGAAAATTTAGGTATAGATAGTAGAAAGTACAAATGGCACAAATTTGAGGCACGGAAAACGAGACACCCAAAAAAATATGAGACCAACCTAGTTGAGCTCTCGAAAAACCCAGAAAGTATATGTAATCCAAAAAAAATTCTGACTTCAGATGAAGAAGATAAGAGCAAAACCCTAGTTGGCTCTTCGAGAACCCACGTTTTTCAAAGGAATGAAGAAAAAACGCAGGTGTAGGAGCAGAGAATACACGTCCAGCATGAACACGAGCTAAGGCACACACAAAACGTCCAAAATGAAGGCAGAAAACACATCCAAGAAAGAAGAAATTGCGGTTAAAAAGAGACCTGAGATGCAAAGATAAGGAGTCGAAACGCAAACTTGCAGGAAGACGAAACACAGTCAAAGATTGCAGAAGAAAATCGCGTCTTGAGCACGACTGTAAGCAGAAAAAAAACTGTGGCTTAGAGGCGCACGACTGCAGATGACGCCTTAAGAAAAAAAACGTTCTTTCAAACCCGCATTTTTGCCTTAAAAGAAACTTTCAATTCTTCTCCTGAAAACGAGCTCCACAGATTTGCAAGAAAGGGTTGACGATTTTAATTAGCAATACTCATGAAAATCATAAACAAAAACCCTCTATTTTTTCCTTAAAAAAAAAATCTACGATTTTTAGTGAGTAAGACTCACAAAAAAATCAAAGCAACAGCTACGAATTTCAAAATACAAAGAACTGCGAAAAATCAATCTTCAAGAGCTAAGAAATTTCTTTCAAAAAAATTTAGAAGATTAATTTTTGAGTAACCTAAGCTCTAATACCATATTACGAGAGTAATTGGTAAAATAATTGATGTATTAACAAATGAGCGAAGAGCTCATTAAATAATTTACAAAATGTACAGGAACAAAAAGTTTCTAAAAAGAAACTTCAAATAAGATCGGAGATAATCTTATCAATATAAAATACAATAAATTACATTATTGAGCATTAATAAATAAATAACTAATATTATTTTAATAGGACTATCCCCTTGAATGCCGACCACATCTCCTAACAAATGTTAGAAAGGAAATTGTTTTTAGAAATGATGTGGTATAAATGAGCCCGAATTTAAAACTATTATCAAATCTCCTTATCATTCTAATATTTATGCCGATAACCATTCAACTCAACTTTACCATAGGGAGCTTGAAACTTTTTTGACCAGTATCAATCATGTAGCTAGATTTCAAATCTTCAATATCTGGCATGTGTGTTAATGTTGCGGTGACCAACAGTGCTAGCTTTAATGGTGATGGGAAGGATAGTAGCTGCTAATAGATTACATGACCTAGCAACGTTTTTGGAGAAAAAAATAGGAGAGATTGTAATTGTATTCATGGTGGCTGCCATATCATCAAGGCTACGAATAGGTTAGCTAGAAAGAGACGACCCTGTGAACATTAGAATTACAATTGAAATGACAATCTAATATGACCTCTGCATCACACGTATAAGGCTATGAAATAAATGATTTCATAAAATCGTTCCAAAAGGTGTTGGACACAACAGCAGCCACATAGCACGGAACAGCAGAGTGGGATTTTAATGATATGGCCAATATAATCCCAATGTTAACATTAATATTTGGTTGGCCTTACTAATTAGCTGTTAATTAATTCCGATATCAGATAATAGAGTTAAAACTAATAGTAAGGATAATATTCCTACTAACATAAGAGCTAACCACCGTGTTGATATAAATATAACAAATAATGGTAGTAGAGAATTGTTAATAACGGGAGGAATATTAACATTGCATAGTTATAGTAAAATAATATAGAAATCAATATCTTAGAAGAAAAACAAAATTAACATTATGCAATTTCACTTACAAAGTAGAGAGAGATCAAAGTAAAGTTCAATTGTAATTTTATTATTATGCTGGATATAATTATTGTAAGGTGAAAATATAGATATTTTAATAGTTTCTTGATATTATAGCATAATAATAAGAATTAAAGTGAAAGATGACATTATTATAAAAGTAAATATTAATATAGAAGGTAATATCAATTTAAACTATTGAAAACAAGGAGATATTAAAATTATATCCAAGTTTAATACTGGTATTGAGAAACATTTTGATATGAGTAAAATAATAGTAGTGATAAATTAGTGAATTATTAATTTACTGAAGGGGTAGTATAAAATTCGGATAAAATTAATGATAACATTATTACTATTGTGATTAAATACTAATAACACTATTATTGTAAATTGGAGAGTATATATTTTGGTTAAGTAGAGACAATGCTATTAATGTTAAAATTGAGATTTAAAAATAATATTATTTAAATATAGCATCTAATCAAATAAACAAATGGAAAAAAATAAACGATGTTAATATTGGGGTGAAGTAGGTGAGAACATTTCTAATACAAATGTGGGATGGATGATTGTAAATTATTAAATAACAATATTGTTATGAATAGGGTTTGAAGTGCAAAGTAAGGATAATAAATATTAAGTGTTTGAGCCTCGTTGTTGAAGTTTATTGATTGGTTAAAACGACAATAATATTGTGTACACAATAATTATGTAATAATAATATCATTGTTGGGTTGTTTGAACAATAATTATATTATTATTAAAGTTTATTGTCAACTAGCTAATGATTATTTCATTTGTGAAGTAATTGTCAACAATGAGGAGGTTGTTAATGATTAAATTTGTGGCTAAATGATAATTTCATTTTTGGGTTACTAACTAGTATTGATATCAGCATCAATGATCTGATTTAATAATAATACTAATAATTCATCGGTTAAGGAATAATAGTAATTTTGTATTCTACTATTATTCAACATTTAAGAAGAATAATATTACTAATTAATTATGACAATATCTTATCACTATTTTAATGGATCATCATTTACATATCCATATTATGCCCATAACTATACGATCAATTTCTGTCATGTCCCTTACTAATTCTGATGTAATTTTTCAATTGCAGCACTTGGACATTTCGTCAAATGGTTGCCTTGCAGTCTTCTTCTAGCTGGTAATTGAATTTCTGTTTGTCCCTTCTTGTTTGAATGTTGATAAAATGCATCAAAGGCTAAACTAAACAATGCCAATGATTGTAAAATGCAAAGAGGTGAAGTGCAAAGGCTTATATTGATTTACTAATGCAATGAGACAGTTGAAAATGCATCTACAGCTAGGAGGTATTTTAAAAAACACTTAGCATGCAACTCTAAGTGACTGAAAAATACATTCAAATGAACAGCTACAGACAATTGACATTTAGACAAACAGTTCATATGCAACCTTCTTATGCCATTGAACACTTACAGCAAGTAAGCATTTCTTCAAGTATTTGACCATCAAACTGCCCCTTCACTATTTATTGAATTTAATGATATGTCAGCTATTACAATGCTTGCTAAGATAGACTCAGACTTAATGAGCAATGCTCTCATATGCAGATCATATTGTTATTACATCACTGTATAACAGCGTTCCATTGCAGCTATTCCTTGTGATGCTAATGACACTAGAATTGTAAATATAATGCAAAGCTGAACACAGACAAAATAAACCTAAGTGGCGCCTAACCAAAGTGACTGCTGCTTCTCAACACCCAGTCAAATAAACAGAAAGCTGCGCCCAAACTTGTGAAGTCGACCTCTCCAAAGCAGTGCCAGAGGCTCTAAGCAAGCCACGAGTTTGTCTTGAGCGGTTGAATCAACTTATTCACTAAGCAGGACCCGATAATGGTAATTGATGGCTTCCCTTTTAATTTTATTTTTTTCTTTCAACCTTTGTCTTCATTTGCCAGGACACCAGCAGTATTTGTCTTTTCCCGGCTATGTTATCACCTTTGTCTTTTTCTGTCCCAACGCCTCACCTATATTATAATGTAATATATTATACCATTCAATGAGGAATATTTAAATTAGAATATAATATATTATTTCACGTCAAATCGTATTTCTCTGCCAAGAATATATTTCCAAACCCCAAAGTCAATTTGAATGATGAGCCTATCAGTTATGAACTCACAATCGAACTCTCCCACAAGTGTAAAGAAACTTCAAATTCTGTGACTAATTTTCTCCAAAATTGAATACCTCTGTGTTGGGATTCCTTCACAAAATTCTGTAATTATTTTCCTTTAATCGAATTGCTTCCAGCTGCAATTTGATTTCCACAAACTGAAAGTTCTCTTCACCAAAATCTGCCAATAAATACTCAAATCGATTTCTCCAAATTTGGCCAAAGGCCATTAAATTTGGCAATAATCTATAAAATAGACTTCCTCCTTAATTAAGAAGATATTTGCAACAATACCTCAGCTGCTGCAAATAAGGTCCTCCTCAAGTGTGACTGCAACAATAAACCAGCTGCTGCAATGATGAAAATGCAATAATATACCAGCTATCACATCAACTCAGCTAGGGCAATAATACATCAGCTATTGCACCTGTCAAATCTCTCCAATTAAGCACCTGTAGAAACCCTAGATGGATTTCTCAACATTCCAGCTAGGGTTGATCTTTCACAACCGAACCTGGTACTCTAGAGTTTTCAAACCCTCGAGCAAACAAAGCACTCAAGCTCTCTTACCAAATTGGTAATGAGAAATGAATTCCAAATCAAGCATGCCCAAATGCTAAGCCAACAACTCCTTATATAGATTTCTCATTGACTTTCAAGAAGCTTCTAGAAATAATATTATTTTATTCCCTCAAGTGACTTTTATAATTTATTATTTTATTTTAAGTCACTTTATTAAATTAATTAAATATAAAGTCATCTTTTAATTTTACTTTATTGAAATAACTTTATAAATAATTAATTTAATACTTACTCTCTTATTTCTCCTGTTTAGCCTTCCAGAATAAATAAAGGCTAAACACTCCTCAAGGTGGCTATCGAAAAGGGGACATTACAATTCGATATGAGCATGGTATAGATAATTGATCATTGCTTAAAAATGTTATTTCATAGATTATAGCCGTAAAAAAAAAATCAGTAAATAAGTTTAAAACCTATCATTCTCCAACATAAATGTGCACGTGCCCATGCTTGAGCAAGCTAAATTAACTCTGGTAAACCATCCCTAAAAGAAGAGCTCAAGTATACTTATTTATAAAGATATGTTAATAAGTGACCACACCAGGGTGTGCAATTTGTACCATAGATATATCCTACACCATAAACACTTAGAGTGTTAATTAGCTTAATTAATGGCTTAGAAATAAAGATTGTTGGGTTCTTCTAGCAAAAATTTTGGGCATGACACTCTCCTCTATTCTAACCATGGGGGATTCTCAAAGTCTAACAACCACTTGATGCTTTCAATCAAAACATCCTCTCTTGTCAACTCAGCTAAAAATTTTGAATAACCCCTTTTTATATACATTTGATTTTTAGAGTATCTCAAAAAATGTTGCCTTACTACTATTGTACCCTATTGAAGTAAGAAGAAAACTTATTCTAGCTCAACGTCTCATACGAGGCAACATCTATTACTAAAGGATCTAAATTTTGAGAAATTGTGTCTATCCAATGAGGCACCACCACACTTCTATAATAATAATAAAATTTAAAAAGTTTTGATTTTTTTTCTCAAGTCATGCTTCTATAAATAACAAAGAACTTGTCTTCATTCAAAAACATGATCAACTAATATTAGCCTTGAGCATCTACTAATAATTCTTTAGTTATTGTTTAGTCACAATTGCTGAGATGAGAATCGAAATACATCCTTCCCTATCCTATGTGCACCAACTTTCATCCTTTGAAACTCCCATATGATAGTGTGTGCCAATTTTAAATTCACACATGAATACTCTATCCATACACTAGTGCACCCCTCTACTATTCACTTGCACTTCTAAATTCTTTTAAAACGTCAAACTTACCCTTTTGTGAGATGCACCCATCTCTTGGGCGGCACTTGTCAATAAGCCCTTAGTTATTGTTTTGAAATCCACTTTTTCCTTTTATGAGGTGCATGTCAAAAGATTACGTGTATGCTTCTACATATAAATTCTTCAATTCCTTCAAATGCATTTTGCTCCTATTGTGTGCACCTTCAATTATTAATATTTTCTATCAAAGAAAAATCTTGTTTAATGATGTTCACCCCAACATACTAGGTGCACACTTGACATGGTGCTTGAAATTTTTCATTTTATACTTTCAAATAATAACTTCTTTTGCACATTCATGAATATATACATGATCGAAAATTGGAGCTTTTCTCCCTATTCCTAAGTTCATTCAAATCTGAAGCTTCAATTTGTAGCAATGGTGATCTCTGAAATGAAATCACTCCAATCTAGCTTGGGATTATCTTTCAAATCCGAAACTAGAAATCTTGAGAGGATTTTCGTCTTCAAAAAGATTGTGGAAGAACCTAGGGTCATTCCAAGAATATAACAATATCATTCTCAAAAACTATCCAAAATGAGCCCCAACACCTCCTAATATAGCTTTTTGGAGGGAATTATACAATTTAAAAATACAATAATTCACTTTATTTCCCTCACAAAGACCTTTTTGAAATAATAATAATAACATTTCATGTGCAAAGGCCCCCTTATCTCGGCGTTCAAATTTTAAAACACTCAATCATGTTTCCAACGTGCTATTACATTAAGTTGTCCTTTTATTATTTCTCAACATTAGACAACATTAGTAAAATATTAATTAATAACTCGATAACTCACCCAAGTTGCGGAAAGCACTAAAACTGCATTGGAAACAAACTCTGATCATATCAACATGATTCTGAAGACTTGGGATGATGATTGGAGCTAACCAGGTGACTTACTAAAAATAGACGGTTTCTCCAAGAAGTTTGGAGAAGCCACCAAAAGTCGAAATTCACTTCGGAAAGTGTCATACTAGTCCATAATGCCTACTGAACTCATTTACAAGAACCAAAGTCACTCCTAACCAACCCTGAGCACTCCAAGAAGTTTGGAGTTCTCACAACACAAATTAAGCTACTTCGAGAAAACTTGAAAATTGGACGATAGCTCACAAATCAATTTTGCTAAAAATGGGGACATTACAGGACTATAAGCCTCTTGTTGTTAGTCAATTATCAGTTAGTCCTCAAGTTTGCATCAAGTTCAAGTCAATAGTTGTCTTCCCAATCAATTTGCAAAGATTGTTTTGTCCTTGGTCCTTTCAGCTATCAATTTCACAAGTAAAAATGTGATCACACAACAAGAGCATCAACTAATGAAGGAGACAAAGAGACGAGGCAAATCAGGCAACAAATTGCTTCAAATGTCTGCCTAATGGAGAAGAGGAGAAAATTAGTCAAAAGTGGTGCCATTTCAATGTGGAATCATCAAGTTATAATTATGTCAATGATCCTAGAAGCGACAAATGCATTATGATTCTATATAGAGAATGTTTAAGTATAAAATAGGACACACAATTAAGATGGAAAAACCAAGTTAAAACAGCACCAAAAGTGGCAAAGGAGATAGGAAATCATGCCAATCTTTTAGGGTTGTTAGTTGTCAATGTTGGGCCATTTGGAGATGGCAATGCCAAAGGGAAAAAGGTGCCTAAGATGGGCAGCAAGTAGCAAAATCCCTGCCTAAACTCATGAAACATGGCAAAGTCCTAATAAAACTCTGCCTAAAAAGGAAAGATGAGGCATCAAGGTTGTGGTGCACTATTAGGGTGGAAAAGTGAATGCCCAATGGCACCTAGAACTGGCAATGTCAGAAGCTTAAGTGAATCACACCTAGGCACATTACAAAGAAATCTCATATTAGACACACTTTTGCGTGGTTGCTACCAACTTAGGTTCTGCCCAAGAAGTCAAAATATGGCTAATGACTTTAAGAAATTCTGCCTCATCAAAATAAGGTGGCAATAGTCTTATAAAAGTACACAAAGTTGACAAGTGGTGAAGGACTTACGAAATGGCACCTAAAAAGTGGCAATGCAGTTATAAAACTCCACCTAAGTTGGAAAATTTGGTAAATGCAAGATAAAATCCTGCTTTGAGGAAAAAGACAGCTCAAAGATGTTGTAATGTCCCCATTTTTAGCACTACACGTTCCAGTGACTGTTAGCCGATTCCCTGATGCTCGTAGGCTAGTCAGAGGCAGAATTAGGGTTCCCAGCTGCTGGATGGGCTTCTGTGAGGATTCAGAGGGTTGCATGTTGGAGTTTTGCAGTTTGGTTGCGGGATTCCTTCTGGGTTTTCAGATAGCTTCGCAGTGGTATGACATGCAACTGGATCAACGGACTTTTCCAGACTTACTATTTTTAGTAAGTTACGATGGCTGCATGTTGGAGTTTCATAGTTCAGATTCTGGATTCCTTCTGGGTTTTCAAAGAGCTTCGCGATAGCGTGACATGCAAATGATTCAGAGGACTTTTTTGGACTTACTATTTTTTAGTAAGTACGACGGCTGCTCGGATTGGGGTTAAAATGAGTTTGGAACAACTTACTATTTTTAGCAGTATGCTATTTTTAGTAAGTACTATTTTTGGCAGTGCTATTTTTAGCAAGGTCTCTGAAGTTCGATTAAGTGGCTATATCAGGCAGGGCAGTATATTCATCTAGTCTCCAACTTCTGAGGTGATTATTTTGGCAAGCTCAATATTTGATGAAAATATTATCTTAAAGGAGATATTTTTAAAAAGAGGATTTTTATGGGTAGGCGCCTCATCAAAAGATTTAAGTGAAATATGTATCTTGTTTATTAATGTTAACTTCATGAAAAGGTACGCCAAAATGAGAAGAGTTGGTGTTAAGTTAGAAAAGTGGAATTTACATTGGAAAAAGGGACGCCATTTGGAGAAGTCAAAGGGTCAACATGGAATTAGGGTTTCTAGAGTGGAGCGCACCTTCTGGAAGGTTCTAGAGTGCTTGGCCAAAGTTATAAAAGGAGGCTTTGGGTCTTCATTCTTTATCTTATGTTTTTACAATATTGTTATGCTGCCGAAATGGTTGCTGGACTGCTTCGAGGAATGAATGCCTCCTAGCCTTGGCTCGACTTCGTGCTTGAGAGATAGCACCTAGTGGAGAAGTTTGCTTATTGTTGAGAGTTTTTGTAGTGAGGTTTGCTTTGTAGCTGGAGTTTTGTTTGTAGTTCAGATCACTGCATTTTATGTCATTTTCTGGAGTTGCTGATAACAGGGCTGAATCTGCAGTTTCACTCATAAATCCGAAAATAAAAATAGTGTGCTTCTGGGTGATTGGTCTATCTCTTTCCTTGTCAAGGGCGACCCTTCTTGCAAAGATTCAGATTTTAATATTGAGTGTTTATTTTTTAAAGGAAAAATCACCCCTCCTTGAGGGCTGTATATTTTTGGAAATGCATTGATTTCCGTGCAAAATTAATATGGGACTCTGGGGTTAGTTTCTTGGTTCCTCCTTGGGCGCCTCCAGTGTGAGCAGCATTTGCATTTGGTTTCATGGGATTTGGGTGAGATTTGAGTGAGTTATCATTAAATGAGTGAATCTCTATGCTGCTGGTCTGTTATTTCAGTCAGTTGATCAGTCATATCAGTTTTATGAGAGTTCGTCTTGAGGGTGGGATTGAGTCCGAGAAGTCAAGTAGAGTATAGAAGAGTCATTTACACTTACTGCAACATTGAACTATTTCTAATCATGTGTGCTTGGCAGGCTCTCTAAATATTGTAAGCTGAACAGTAGTACTGTCAGCATTATATCTTCTACTCTTTCATTTACTGTATTTCCCACTGGATAAGTGGAAGAGGATGGCTTGCCGCCTACTTTACATTTTGAAGTTGCATTTGTAGCTTTCACCTCCGCCATATGGTCGCCTCATTTCCATTATGGAATTGGGTAGCACATACTTGGTACTGAGTTACTTTCAATTGCAGTTTGTAGTGGTAGAGATCCTCTGACCATATGCTCGTCGTCTCCGGCGCATTCTTGGTTAGAGTTCCCTTATCAGCATTGCTTTGTGATCCTCTGACCATATGTTCACACCTTGCCCAACTCGGGATCCTGGTGTACATTCTTGGTTAGAGTTACTTGTGCATCGTTTTGGGTTTAACGCTAACCTTAACGGGTGCATGTTGCATTGTAACTGTGATCGAAAATTGAAAAAAATTGGTTCGGGATATTTCAGATGTGGTGCACTTTCTAAGAGGCAATGCCACTAAAAAGTTCCAACCAAAGTCACAAACTAGATAAGATGCATTATGAATCTCCACCAACCAGCAAAGAGGTGACCACAAGACAAGTTCAGCACCATTTTGAAGTGACTTCGACACCTAAGAGTTCCACACAGCATTTAGAAAAAGGGTAAATAAATTAGTGATGTGTGCTTAGCATAAAAGTGGTCAAGTTATGAGAAATCAGCAACCAAGTTAGCATTTTCAGCCCTATTTTGAGTCAGAAGTTAAAGCAAAAAACAGTCTGAGAGCATACAATTCAGCTCCTCGAAAGGAAAAATTGTTTGGACTCTGTTATTTGTAGCAGAAACAAAATATTCTTTCCTCAATTTTGCAGAAATATCAATCAAATTTAGTCTTCTACAGCAAGGTTTCAGCCTCTTTGAACAGCATATAGAGCAAGGCATCTTCAAGGCCAACATTCATGATAGTTTGGCAAGGACTTTGTTCTCCATGAGTTCTAAAATGATGGTGGATAGGGTGTTCAACATTTCAAGAAAGCATCAGATTTAAAGGCACCCAGTTGGGCTGGTAAATTCACAGTAATAAGAGATGTTATGCTATATATTTTGTCAAAAGCCTAAGGCACCTCATGTGCTGTTTTCAAAGTGCTCCAAATTGCTAGGATGTTCATCATGTCATCAAAGTAGAAGAATCAATCAAAGTATTGCCAAGGATGAGGTTTCCAGTTTCAGAGAATCAAGTTGGTATAAGAGATGTATTCATCAGTTTTATGTTCATGGAGTTGCAAGAACTTTCAGAGGCTCCAAGAAAAAATCACTATGTTTCAAAAGGTTTGACAAGTTTTTAAGTCAAGGTTGCTTTAGATTTTCAAATACGACTTGATACCAGAAGTTTCTATATTTCCAACATAGCCACATTTGGCAACTATTATCATCGGCAATGGCGATTTTGAGATGATTGATATGAGCATGTTATTAGGCCTTTATTTTAACTAATTGTTTTAAAGTAGTTTTATTTCCACTGTTTCTGCAAATAGGGATAGGATTGCTTTATAGTTTAAAGCAATACATTTTGGATATTTAATTAATACTCTTAAATCCCTAAAAAGCTACTCTTATAAATAAGTGTGTTGAGAACATAATTTGTTAATGGAAGTTGATTCTAAGCCTATCCTGCAAAAATTGTTGTTCAGCGGAAGTTACTGTTTTGTCATATTTTGTAATTTCATAAAGTAAATTGAATTGAGTAACTTTGTCAAACTTTGAATTGATGTTTGTTTTCCATTAAGAAGTGGCTGTGTATACCACTTAAAGATTTACTACCTGAAATTATGTGATTGTTCATCTATAAAACGATCTCCTGTCAATGTGAATATGTTGACCTCTACTTTAGCTAGCAGTAAGCCTTCATCTGTTTTCCCTTCAAATCTTCGTTGTAATAAAATACTAGTCTTTGTTTTAGTCAGTAAGAAGTTGTGTTCAGTTTAGCTTGAATTATTTGTATTCCATAATATACAAAAATCTTGTCTACGAGACCTATTGATAGTCTGGCAATTGCATCAATGGCATCAAGGGCAAAAACATAGTCACTTAGTAATTTACATTTACTGCAGACACCCTTTAAAATCTTTTACAGTGTGCATACTTGTACATTTTGTTAACAGTCTTAGTTTGGGTTAGGTTAGGTCTCAAGGAGCTTCCCCTTATAATTTTAAGAATGTTGTTTCATTTTGTGTTGTCTGGCAACAAAAAAAAATTAAAATGATAACACATATTTAAACAAATCAATGAAAAGAGAAAAATCAAAAGCATAGTGATAGATCTAATACCACCCCATACTGACAGAACAAATTATATGTCAAACAAAATAAGGTTTCAAAGTTCCAACATCACAGTAAAGCAGATTATAGAGAAGAAAGTAAATACTTGGTGCCTTCTCAAACCAAACACATTTAAGTAACTTTATACTGAAGTGGTTAACAATGATACGATTCAAATAAGTCCACAAAATGTGAGATAACTAGTACACATTAAAGAGAAGGAATCAAAGGTTTCAGATATTTGTAATCAAATAAGTCCTTCCAAGTCAAACCATAGCTCATCTTACCCATGCTCTAGTCAGAATTTCAAAAGAGGGGTTTTCAAATGTTCATACACGGACAAGAAAGGACATAACAAGATTTAATTAGACAAGTAAAAGGAAGATGGAGAGAGAAAAAAAGACAAGGAAATAACAGAATCACCCCTGCCGAATTTCAGGAAAGCAACTAGCAAATAATATAACTTTAATTAATTTATAATCATGGAGAAATTTCGTCAATTGATATACAGGGAAAAAAGGGGGCCTCCAAACACCAAAATATAAATATCAAAAAAAAAACTTGATTAAAATCATTAATGAACAATTAACCTATATCAAATCATTGAGATTAACAGATTTTTAAGGTGTTCACCTTCTTCTTTTTTTCCATTTTGGAAAAATATTTGTTAGTATTCCAATTGTCCTCTTCCAGGGCAGGTTTTAAAAAGTAAAGTACTGAACGCATTAATTAACAAACAAGCATAAGCATGAGCCATAACAGAATATAAAGATGATTTGTAGAGACAACGTCCAGCAAAAACAATCCTTTGAATGGTGCTAACTTAGCATGGCCTTTCGTTGGCCAGTGCAATTAATTAGTTTATCAAGTAATTTGTATGCTTAACGGTCATGTATGCAACAAAGCTAAGCACAAACAATGTTCTAAACTTAAAAATAAATATAAGAACTGGTATTAAAGTGACCAGAGCTAGTACCTATCTGCCATTCTCCCGATTTCTCCACCAAGAGCATCTACTTCATGTACAAGCTGTGATTTTGCAGGGCCTCCAACTGCTGGGTTACATGGCTGTACATCCACAGAGAAAACTAATTACTTGCAACACTAATTCTTGGCATTTCTTCATAATGCATAATCTGAAGATCCCTAGTTTGCATGCCTCATAATCCAAAGCCTCTTTTTTATTGGAAACTATGTGTGGATTCGAGTTATGTTCTAATCTAATATAGACAACCAAACTGAGAGCCTTTGAGTTATTAAAAAAGATGCTTCTCCAGACCCAATAAAGGCATTCTAAAACAATTTGTGAATGAATATCTCCATCTCAGCTGATGAAAAAAGGAGTGACAAATAAAAGTAAAAGTAGCATGACGAGAAGAACAGAAAATACCTTTTAAGAGGAGATTCAACATATCTTACATAACCATGCACCTAGAAATAGGAAAGAAAAAACCTCAACATCCCCATACCATGATTCCAATTTTAATCACATTTGTTCTCATCTAAAAAGAAATCTTGGACAATTGTGATGTCACTTGTACCTTAGCTTTGTTCTATGTTCTTACTGCATTATAGCCCATCTATACTTGTTGGGAACATAACTGTCCCTTGAACAAAGATGATAACAAAAGATTGTTGAATACCTAAAATTCACTGTTTTTAAGATTATTCATTTCATACATGGGATATTTATTTCCACAATCTTCATAAACACACTTTGACTTGGTGCCCTAAGGGACACAACATCAGGATTTGCAATGGAAGGATTTTCAATGAGTCTAACAACATAGGTCTAAGTATCTATGTGAACTCTCTCTTCTTAATGTCAGAATCATGTTGGCGTTTCAATTCGCACCTCTGGAATGCGAATTAGAAATGGACAGCTATGCACAGATAAACTGCTCTTCAAATTAGGAGGGGAAGCTCCCTCTTCGCTGATGATTCTTAAAGAAAGTAAACTAAACTATTATCAATCTTTTTGTTCTCAGCTAAGAGCACAAGGTTATAAAACTCTTTGCGTCGTAGCTAAGATTTTCCCTTTTTAGAACTTCAACTACAACTAGGCCTACTCTAATGACGCTTCTAGCAACTCAAGTAAACTCAGAGCTTGAGAGTTAGAAGTAAAAAAGGAATGATTTGATAACACATATGCTTAAACAAACTCACTTCCAACGCACACCTGAAGACTCATTGTACTTTTAGATGCAAGCTGAAATAAAGATTATATAAGCAGACACATAAAACAAAATCTGAGAGAGTAGATCAGAGCAGCAAAGCAGGCATAAGATTTCCTTTCTCAAATTTCTCACAACGATTACACTTCTAGGACAGCAAGTTTGTAGCAATAACAGGCTTACAGTTTAGTGATTAAACCAGAATACACTTAACACAAATTACACATGAACTAAACAATAACTTGCAGCAAAAGGTAGGCATGCAAGCTTGCTCTTACACTAAGTGAACAAACATTGAATAACAACTTGCGGGCAAAAGTAGGCTCAACAATTTGTTATCACAATAACGGTTAGAGAAAAAAGGGAAAACCTACCCTTATTTATACACAAGCGAGGAGTAGGGAACCCTAATATCTCCTTGCTTTGACAACAAGACTTGCCAACTCACAAGCTTTATTTCTAAAACTAAAACATGAAAACTAACTAACAACCTGCTGAAAGCAAAAAGTAGGGAAAGATCCAACTATTACAACTTGATATTTCCTATTTCTCAAAGAATAGAGACAAGAATAGCAAGAAAACTGGGAAAAGGCATCGAGTTAACTATTGTTTTTTAGTTCTATTCTTGGAAATCTTTGCTGCCCCAAAAAGGTGTTGATTTTTCTCCAAAAAGTAGATTGTCGGAAAAAGCTGAGGTCTGGGTTTTGTAGACAATCACAATCTGAAGAGACCCAATTTGTTAGATTCTGAAAAAGCACTGAAAAAGCGAATCTTTGGAAATATAAAATTTTCCAATCTTCAAGAGGAACAAAAAGCAGATGGACCCAGATCGATGAAAACTAAAAAAGCTGACCACCTTTTTCTAAAATACGATGCCCTAGAAGATTGGATTATGAAAAAGCGTGCCTATGTGCATCCCAATCCCGAATCCATGAAGAAAACTGAAAAAGCACCCCGTTTGAGGCTCTTGTTGGGTGAATATTTTGTACACCTGGAAAGACATGCAAAATTGTGGTTTCAGCCACACTGTGTGAGATAAACTCTCCTATTTTCAAAAGGAAGGCTCCCCCTTTGCTTTCTATTTTAACAATTCAAAAATAAACTCTAACAATAAATCTATTCTAAATCTGGGTGAAACTCTGTCTTGTTCTCTTTTTTCAGAAAAGACACTTATTTTTTTCTCTTATTTCAGAAAAGAATCACAGCTGAAAGCATAAATGATTAATGAAGTAAATAAATAAAGAAGCAAAGTTTCCATAAAGGCACAAAGTCCTTCGTTGCTCCTCTGGGACGGGAAAACAAATTGGAAGCACAAAGTCTTTGACAACTTACTCTCCTATCAACCTTTTTAGATGATTTTCTGGTAATCAAGTACAATATGTAGTAGCTCAAAGTCTAACTACATGATGCACTTTTTATGCACAAACATAGAAAATAAAAACAGCACAAAGTTTGCAAGTTACTCCCTTTGCTTGAGCGTTCTACAATAGCTTCAAACGTGACACAGCTCAAAGTCTGCAGTATCAAATCTGAAAACCAATCTAAAATTCCAAACGCAATAAGCAGCTCAAAGTCTGCAAAATTGAACTTGAATCCCTCTTGTATAACATCACAAAACTCACAATCAATATGCAAAAAATGTCGTCACATAACACCTTGAATCAACACAAAGTTTGAAAGCAATTTGCCTCTTTTAATTGACTGTAATCTGATTTACATCTAAGCTCAAAGTCTTAGAGTGCACATACAAACTGGCAGAGTTTTGTTGCATTGCCAAAAGATAGATATTACAATTGACCCCCTCAAGTATTTATAGGAGAGAAGCCTTGAGAAAAAGGTGGGAGGATCCCAACAAACTTGAGAAATTCTCTCAACCACTAACTAACTGTAGTTGACTTATTCAACATTACAAGTCCTATTGTAATTTGACTTGTAATGTAATTACATGTAATCACAAGTTACAACTTTGCAAGTGATATGATTACTTGCAATTACAATTTTTGACATTTCATGTAATTTGTCAAAAAGGAATTACAAATACATAATTGAAACTATTCTAAGTGTCCAAAGACACGACTCAAACTACATCATCCTTGATTGGGTCTTCATGTTGCTGTTTGGAAAACATTCTTCCATATCTCTCTTGAAAGCATTCTATGCTCAATCATGTCACTTATTCAAACTCCTTGTGTGGCTTCGTCATGTTGTTGTTCTTTCTTTGTATCATTCTCCAGCCTTGGAATTTGCTTGAAAAATAAGGCCCATGCCTTATATTATTGATTTGGTAGGTCATGTGTGCAAACAGGACTAACGAGAATAAGACAAAGGGGCTGCAAAAGTGGGGCCAAAGCTCAATTTCGGGTTTTGGAAGGCTGATTGCAAGTGCAAGTGAAAGGTGACTTACTTGCAATGTGGAAAAATATTATTACAATTATGGGAAGGAAAAATGATAAGACTTGCAATGTGGAAAAATGTTTTGACAAGTTTAAAATGCTATATAAAACTCTATTTCAAGCAAATCAGGTTTCTAATGACTCATTACAAGTTACTTTTTGAAAATCACTTGTAATAGGGCTTTTAAACTCTCATTATAAGTTACTTTTTGAAAATCACTTGTAATAGGGCTTTTAAACTCTCATTACAAGTTGTTTTTTCAACTTAAAATGAAATGAAATGAAATATTTTAATGACGTCCACGAGGCCAAAGAAGCCTATGGGACCCAAGATCAGCACAAGAGCCCCCCACAAAAAGGCCCTAGTCAATTTGTAAACTCCGATTGAGATCAGTCCTGCTACAGTGTATTTTGATGATGAATTTTGCAGTTTTGTCTAACCTTGACTCTTCAAACAAGGTATTCAAATTATCAACCTCCACAATGTCCCCATAGCTGTCCCGGATGTCTTTATACGCTGAACACTCCATGATGAAGTGCCATTCTGTCTCCACCAAACCCTTGTTACAAAATCGACATATTCTATTTTCCCACTCCTCTTTAGGAACAACCCACCTACCCGTTTCACACCTAAGATGATGTGAACTAGTTCGCAATTGAGCTATCAACATTTTTGCTTTCCATTTGATATTCGCTCCTAAATAGGCCTTTTCTTCATGGTCCCTCATGGGATTGAATTCTTTGATATAATAATCCTTTTTACGCCCTGTTTTTTTCGTCCATATAGCATATTTGAATTTTTCTCTCACATATTTTTTTATTTCTTCATTTGTGTTTGGGCACTCATGCATCTCCACATCCCACTTTTTCATCCATTTGATATTTTGTTTCATCCATATGGTCTTTCTTCTCGTTAGCTCTTCCTTCACAATTAGCTTAGGCCAGCGATGACTCTCCATATTCTGGACCTTCTTTAGGTAGCTTAATAACCGGATCATCCGCAAGGCCTCCAAGGGAAAAGTATCAATCTCGGCCAATAAAATCTCATAAGGCACTACAGTCTTAAGCTTGAGGCTGCTTATAATTAGCTTAATAAAAGAAAATCGGACCTTTTAAAGCTCATTACAAGTTCACTTTTTCAACCTAAAAGAAAATCGGACCTTTTAGAGCTCATTACAAGTTCACTTTTTCAACCTAAAAGAAAATCAGACTTTTTAGAGCTCATTACAAGTAAACTTATAACTTGCAATCATGAAGTAAAAACCCGATTTCACTTAAAAGCCCAAAAAGCAAGTCGATTTTTACACAAAACATGACAAGTTTACTAATTAAAAGTAACTTGTAATGGGAATAACAAGTTTCGATACTTGTAATGAAGGCAAAAAGTTCCTATTATTGACTTGCAGTGAAGGCAAAAAGTTCCTATTATTGACTTGCAGTGAAGGAAAAAAGTTCCTACTTGCAGTGATAGCAAAAACTTCCTACTTGTAGTGATGCCTCAAAAACCCGATTTTGACTCAAAGACAAGGCAAATGAAGTCGGAATACGATGAGATTTGGAGTAAAGATTCAAAATGACTCAAAGAATAATTTCTATTTTTGAAATAGATATTTTTCACCTCGTAAAGAGTGCCTTGACACAAAAAGATTCCTACTTGCAATGGTGATCAAAAATCCCGAAATTGGACAAAACAAGGAGAAAAACATGTTGAAATGCTCCCAAATTTCGCACAAGGCAAAATAGGAAGGAGACCAATGGCTGCACAATTCAATTGGAGAATTTTGGTGCCTCGAAATTTGTGCCATAGAGATTTATGAAGAAATTTTAAGCAAAATTTCATATGGATTGTCCAATTTTCAGAATTCAAAATTGAGGACAACAGTTGGCTCTGACTAGGGAACTGCCTTTGATCATGGAAATGAGTTAAGGTAGTAGAATCCATAATCTCTAAGTACCTTAGTATCCATTGGGTTGCAGAGTCGAGCATGAAAAACAACATAAAATGACAAAAAGGATGACACGATTGACACAAAGCAAGCCTACGAAAACATGACACAAAACTTGTGCAAATGCACTTATTGAAAAGATAAAAACCTACCTAACTAAAACTAGCCAAAAATGGAAGCTTCTCAAACGAAACCATTAACCGGTTCTGCAAAATAGCTGCCCTTCCGCAACAACTTACAGTACCTTGCATGGTCACAAGCAACTTTGTATTGATGGAGCGCGAGCAATGGTATCAAAACTTGATGTAGTACTCTTTTGAGGAGATGAACAAATTCACTTTTCTCTTGAGATGAATCATATGTACTGCTGCTCTGAAAAGGATTTTTGAAACCAGACTACTCTTGCTCGACTGCAATTGCTTCTTTGGCTTCTTTTTGAAGTATATCTTCATGTTCAGGTACAAGTGGAACCTCTGATTTCCCATCGGCTTCCAACCAAGCAAGATGTCTTATGGGGCATCCCCTTGATCAGACAAAGACTGAATTCTTCTTACCAGTTGTTGCTTGAACAACTGATTCATCAACCATGACAAGCTCATGCTGCTCCAAATGATCTCCTTCATGCGATTCAGATGAAAACATGACTGTATTGCATTCCTCAATATGTTGTTCACAAACTTCTGATTGAAGAGAATCGTCAACAAGATTTGAGCAAAACTCTTCTATAGTATTCATGAAATGATTTTCATGAAGTTCTAGGGTAGGTCTCTTATGTATGATATGTCCAAGTTCATGACCTTGAAACATGAAAGCATTCATTTCAATTTGACTAGAACCTTCATGCATGTTCCTCTTTTCATAGCTGAAAACATGATTGTCTTCATTCATTTGAACCTTGGAAGAATGACTCGCATCCTTCTACTTTTCATCAACGGCCTTCTGAGACTACGTGAACCAAATATGAGAGTCGCCAACTATGTATGCTTCCTTTTCAATGAAGAAAATAGAAAAATCACTTTGTTCAAATTCAGAACCTTTCACTGCTTTACTTGTTGATGATGCCTTAAGAACATGCTTCTTCGGTGGTGAAGATAACTTTTCCCTAACTCTCATCAGCAAAATTATGAGCAACAAGTAGATATGGCCTTCTTGGAACCTTCTCATGAGGAACGGAGAACACACCTTGAGCTAGCTGCCTTTTAAGAGCAAGCAGCTCATTTGCCAACTTTTGCACCATGGGATTCGTCCTTGTGCTAGAGGAAAATGAATCCAAAAAAGAAGAACCACTTGGTTCTATCCTTATCTACCCAGCAACAATGAGATCATCTTCAATTTTTGTCACCAAGGTTTGCACAACTACGAGAGTAGCTGGAGCTGCTCTTCTCAAAAGAAAATTGACCTCTGACCCTTGAGCGTTGACAAAGAAACACTTCAAATTCGCAGTTGTGAGTTGAGCAGCAGCTAGAATTCTTCGCGTCAACTTGTTGAATTGAGCAACGAACTCACGCATAGGCACATAAGAGGCCTTTTTCAGCTGTGTGAGCTGGGCCAACAAAACATGAGCGTCAGGAGATCCAATGAACTGAATGTTGGATTCGTCGGACAACCAGGAGAAATCTAAGAAGAGCCTTTTGGAGGTGACTAGCCCTGAAAACTGCATTTGGTGGCCTGAATTCCTAGGTGCCCCTAGCTAGTTGGGGCACCCAACTCCTCCAGAGTTAGTCATTTTTTTGTGTTTTTCATCTTTCAAATTTAACCTTTTGATCCTCATGATCTTCATCTTCATTTGACTTGCAATATCTGGCGTTTGATGAATCCAATGGTCTAGCTGAGACATTCACTGGATAGCCTAAAGAATTTTAAAGAAGATGACTACTTTTGCAAACCCTAGAAACTGAATTTGGTCTCCCAAAACCCTAGGCGCCCCTAGCTAGTTGGGGTGCCCAAGATCACCAGAGTTAGAATATTTTTTAAGATTTTCATAATTTCTAGTTTGCTCCTTTGATGAAACATCTCTATTCAATCTGCAATCTCAGTAGTTTGACTAATCCGATAACCCAGCTGATAGATCTGTTGTGAAGCCTACAGAAATCTAAGAACAAACTCTTAGAATGGCAAACCCTAACAACTACATTTGAGCCCTTGAAATAGGGCACCTTTCTTTAGCAGACTTAGTTTTATTTTCAATTTTTTCAACCATCTGCTCTCTCTTCACTTTGTCGCTTTGTGTTTGCCAATTGCCTTCACCGTTGACCGTGCTTCAATTCTTGGGGACTAAAAAAACTCTAAGGCAAAGAATCCTAAGCGCCTTGACTGGACAAGGGCGCCTGGAATCTCCAAACTTAGTTTATTTTTGCAACTTTCGCCGTTTCTTGATCTGTGTTGTGTTTTAGACCTTGAATCTAGCACCTGGCAGTTGACCATCCTCCATTGATGACCTTAGGGCTCTTGTTTTAGCTTCTGAAAAAGCAAAATAGACCCACCAAAGAAAAACTGATCTTTTGACGATTCTGACTAGACCAGCCTGATGAGCAAGTATTTTCAACCAATCAAAATCAGTTTGAGCCATGGAAACAGATATTCTATTTTTAGCAATTTTCTATTTTTAAAAAATTTTGCCAATATCCATTTGAGAAGAAACCTAGAAAAGTCTATTTTCAGAAAATTTCCTAAAAAGTAGGGCCGAAAAACTAAGATCTAGGTTTTGTGGACAAGTTTGCTCTAAAGAGACCCAAATCGTCAGATATTGAAAAATTTGAGTTTTTGACCAACATGCATGACATGCAAATTTTCATTTTTATGACTTTTTTGACAATTTTCACAAGACTTTGACCACTTTTTCCAAAATGCCTTGATGAAGCAAAAAATTGAACTTTGGGTACAACAAATCAGCATGGCATTTAATAGTCCAATTGAATTGTCTTGATGTTTCTAGTCATTCTATTAAATTAACTGTAACTAACATATAAATTTTGAATATACATGAAGAGCTACAAACAACATAAGTGTTGTCTGCAACTATACATTCTGTATACTTTTCATCGTTTGATACAAAGATACCATTGGTGCAGAGAATAGGAAAACATAAGCTATTACATTCTTAAAATGAACAAAATGAACAAAATGACGATCATGAAACATCAATGGAGCTTCAATTATATAGATGTCAAGGGGGTGCAAGTCAACAGACACACTCATACAGTAAGAGATACATACATAATTAAGTCTTTTGTTACTTGAGATCCTTTGCCTACAAAAGCATAGGGATGTTTGTAGATGCGTTGTAGAAAAACAATATAAGCCTATGCAAAGGAAGAGGACTGGTTTGAATGAAGGAAGTTTGTAGATTCTTTTAAGCGACAAAGAGACATGAATCAGGTGCCTAAGGTAGATATAAACAATCTTTTAGTGTGTAGATTGAGTGCTTGAACATGAATGGACACCATAAGTGATTGAGCTAGCATCAAGGAGCACCTGGGAGACATGAAATCAATTTTTCAAAGACAAGAGGCTACCAAAAGCACACCTAAGGCAGCAGGAAACTATTTCAAGTGACAACATTGGCATGACAAGGTGCCTAAGGAGAATTGTAGTCACAAACCCATGAGAAGAACAGGACACCAAATAGTCTTGGTTGTGACTTTAGTGACATCAATGAATGGAATAGGTGCCCAAATCAGTGAAGACAAGTGCTTTAAGTGTCAATAGTCACATAAAAGGGTGCCTGAAAGTTAGCTTCAGTGACAAGACTGAGTAAAATGGTAACTAAGGCAGTTATGATCAAGGTTTAAATGGGCAAAACTACCAAAAATGTGTGCCTAGGAGAATTATAAAGGTCAATTAAGTCGCATGGATGGTAAAATCCAGCACCTAACTGTTATGAACAGTATTAAGTGGCAAAATAGGACTAAAAGAGCACCGGGCATAGATTTTACTAGCAGTCATGACATAAATAGGCACCCAACATGAAGTTTGAGTGACAAGAGTGAGGTATAGGCACGCCGAACTCAAGATGCAATCTTTTTTAGTGGCAGAATAAGGTTAAAAGCACACATGGAGCAGAAAACCAACCATTGTGTAATGTCCCCTTTTCAGTGATGACCTTGTTGTGGACTGTTAGCCTATTTCCGGAAATCTATAGGCTACTCAGTTCAGCAAATTAGGATTTCCAGTGTTTCCTACTCAGCTTGGTTTACTGTGGATTTGATGTAATCTTACTATTTTTAGCATTGGCTATTTTCAGTAAGTCTATTTTTGGCAGTATCTTCATCAGCAGTGTTGTTCAGATCATTATCCAAATTTTGGTAATATCTTAGTTTTTAGTTTGGTGATGGTTTTCTCCTTGGACTAAGTTTCATACTTAGTTAAAATTGTGTTTTGAAGTTGTACCCCACGCCTAGCTTAATGACTTCAAGTTTTTTTTAAGTTGGGGCCATAAATTTGATACATTTAATATTTTATTAAATGTTTATTTCTCATCTAAAGTGGGACAACTTGAAGAGATGAATGAAGAGTTTATTTTTATATTTTAAATGGTGCCTTTTTGAGATGGGCGTCCCTTTTGGGAAGAGGAAGAGTTTTCTTTGGGAGTTACTGATGTTTCATCTCCTTTTGGTAAAGCTTATATATTGGTGCCTTGCTCTTTGTATCTCATCTTGGAAAATTGAAAGTAAAGTTATGCTACTGGTTTGAATCTAGAACCTGGCTAAGGGGAAGCTTAGCGAATTCAATCCCTCCTTTGGGCCTGAAACTATGGCTTCCTAGGTGGATCATTGTGACTGTACTTCACCCTGAAGTGCAGATGGAGCTTCAAATTGATGATATCCAACAGGTTGCTGATGTAGTAAAGCTTGTTTTCTGAGTTGCTGATTTGCCATGGCTGAAGCTATTTTCTGCTCATAGCTTCATCACGGATTTTTGTTTCATTCTGGGTACTGGCCCATGTTGTTCAACTATGAAGGGCGCCCCTTTCTGCAAGTTTGCAGATTTTATCATTGTATTTCTGATTTTTAAGAGAAAGTCGACCTCTTTGAGGGGCCGTACCATTTGGAGATTGCATTGGAATTTGTGCCTTTTGTTTCCATCTGTTTCTGGCTCGAATTCTCATTGGGAATTGAACGCCTTGCTTCTAGCTATTGTTCGACTATGGTTTGGAAGCATTCGGAGCTGCTTCGGAAGAGCTTCATCCAATTTGATGAATTCACAACTTGTTGATCTGATTTTTTGTACCTTTTGTTTCTGATCAGATTAGTTAGTTTTAATTATCATGCTGATTTGAGCTTCAATTCTTCATCTATTCAAGTTGTAAATGTTAGAGGAAGTGATACTCTAACCATTGCTTGTTCAAAAAGCTTATCTTTGACATATTGCAGCTGTTTGTTATTTGTTTGTAAGCTGATTAGTAGTACTAACAGCAATTATTTACTTTCCCGCAATTTAGTTTACTGTATTCCCCCCACAAGAAATAAGTGGCTGTGTGGATTGTATAGCCCCCACAGTTTAAGTGGAAGTGAGGTTAAATGGTTGGCTTGCCGCCTTCAAATATTTGTAATAATCACACCCACTGAATAAGTGGAGTATTCCCACCGCTTGTGGATGCCTGCATCAGCAGAAGAAGTGTTACTTTCAGTTTTATAACGAGCACTCCACCATATGTCAGCACCTCGCCTTGCAAAAGGATCTTGCGTGCACATTCTCGATGTTGAGTTTAGCTCTCTATTTCAGCTGTTATCAAGTTATTAGATCCTAGGGACCCTCTAACCATATGCCCGCCCCTCCTCCTCAAGTGGTTTTAGGGCGCATTCTTGGTTAGAGTTGTTTCAGCAGTGTTTTGGTTCGGAGCTAATTCTTAACGAGTGCATGATTGCATTGTTGTGAACTGAAAAACAAGGGAAAAAATTAAGGGGAACATTTCACATTGAGTGGCCAAACATGCTTGGAGGAGGCACCAAACATGCTTGGAGGAGGCACCAAAGAGAGTTTTAAGTGGCACAAGCTGTCATATGAGGTACCTAGAGTCTAGACTGAAAGAGGATCTTTCCAGTGTCATAAGTAGCTTAAACAGGCAATTGGTATGGTTTGCTGCATTTCAAGTGACTAAAGAGACCACAATAGGCACCCAAATGCATCAAATGAGGTCTTAAGTGGCAGAGAGGTCAGGTTGGCATGCCTGGAATCATGGTAAGTGATAGCAGCAGAAGATTGGTATATCTAACTGTCTGACATGCATTTTATGTGGCAAAGGCATCAAAATGAGGCACCTATGTGCAAAGTAAGGATTCTTTCAGTGATACAAGCTGTTCAAAACAGCACTGCAATTTATGGTTTAGTGATTTAAGTGTCAAGGAAGGGTGCCTTGCTGAAAAGGACTGTTTATAACAGATGTTTACAGTAGAAAGAGAATGCCTTAGGTTTCTAGGCTCTTGGAATTGCCAAAATGATTATTTGAGTTGCCAATAGCAGCAGCTAAGTGTTATTGTTTTAATTCACACCTTTCAGTGCAACACAAAACAAAACAGGTGTGTGGTAGAATGGCTATTCAAATTAAAAGGGGAACCTCCTTGTAAAAAAAATAAAACCTAAAATCCTAATCTGGGCAATATATATTTTCTACTTCCACTTTATATAGGTGCATGCCTTAGGGCAGGGATAAACAAAATTTCAAAGTCAAAAATGTGCAGCCCCTTGGCTGGGTGCACACCATTGAAGGAGGAAAACAGAATAGATTTTTCAGTTATATGAACTACTAATGCTTTTTAAGTAAAAAATCATATGTCAATGATGCGGCGTGTGCCTATGAAGGTGACAGCTAATTTTTTAAAGTCATGAGCAAGTTGCACTTCCTATTGTCCCACATGCTCCCCAGGGCATCATAACAAATTTTCAACAATCATCATTCATTACTTTTACAGTGAATTCCTTATCAACCTTGGTTAAAGTGACTGAATTTTAGAAAGATTTTTATCAATTATCAGCAGATTTTAGTCACCTACAGTTCATTGTTTTGCAACATTATACTCAAGTGAATATCATTCGGAAACGCCTGATTTTGAAGGTTATCTACCATCATTTCAGCAGGGTTACAGCAGAATGTTAATGACTTTTCCAATGTCTCTGATCGCTAATAGATGTCGGCAAGGTTCAGACATAGAATGGCAAGGATTTCAGCCATCATAATCATTCATATGATTAGGATTTTTTCATCATAGGAGAAAATTTTCAGTCATTGTAAATGCAAGCAAACAGAGGTGGTCATTTCTTCCATTCTTCATTTAAAGAGTTTTGAGGTCAACAGTTGGTTTTAAGAGTATGCAGTTTGCAATTTTCAGCCAAGGTTTGGAATGCAGAATCAACAGAGAAGGGAAATCACATTCAAGGTATCAGGAATTATCAAAGTTTCAGACATTTTCAAAGAAAACACCATAGAACACAAAAAAGCTTCATCAAGATCATCGCCAAAGAGCCCTATTAGGATTGCCTATTTTAAGCAGGATCTATTTTTTATTGTCACCACTTTTGAGGGGACAAGTATACTCTAGGAGTCCTTTTTATTGGAGTCTAACTGAAGACTACGTGAGTTAGGTTTAGTATTGGTGGATGGAATTTTATAATAAAGCTTGCTTTGCATGCAGGAAATCTATTGCTAGGGTGGAAATGTGTGTTAGCTCTTTGATTTATTTTTTATACAATAATTTTGTAAATATTATAATAAGTGCTCTAATCACTTACATTATTAAGATTCAAAATTCGATATCCTTCAATCAATATAATTTGGCAATGCCTATCTTGCTTCTAAAATGTTATGGAGATGTTATGTGTGTTTGTGATTTTGAGTTAAGTAATGCTTAACAGTTACTGAAATCTTTGTATTATTGTAGGTGTTAAGCCATCCAATGAAGTTACCAAAACTTCACCCAATGGTTTCTTGCACAAACTAAAATGTCTTGTAGTGTTACACATGGTCCTACATCGAGCTCTAGACTATGTGAAGCACTATTGTACATAATCCCAGATGTGGCAAGACAATATTTTATATTTTATATTTCCTATATACACTACAAGATGAACTAAACAGTCATTTCATCTTGATAAACATGTACATTGTACATGAATGGAATACGAGTTTCATTGAATATTTAATTGTTGTCCTATCCATTTCATTTTTCAATCTTTTCATCTGCATTTCATTTATGGGCCTATATTGGTATCAAAGCCATGGCCACTTCCCTATCATACGCACCCAGCTCATCTTTGCTTGCCTCCGTTTATGCTTGTCTTCATGTTTGATCACATTTTATTTTCCAATCCAAATCTATTATTGTTTTCTATCCCTTGACCCTCGTCTCTTTGGCTGGTCTATTGGCCCAATCACCAGCTCCGCATAACCACTAATAATAATCCTTCCACCACACCCACAAACTGTTTGTTATTCATTTCTAAAATAATTCCTTCAAATGCATCTTGTGTTTATTGATACACTTATGCCCTATTACTCGACAATTAGTATTCGTCATTGCAAAGATAAATAAATGCATAAGCCAATTTGTTGGCGTTTCAATTCACACCTCTGGAGTGCGTATTGGAAATGGACAGCTATGCACAGATAAACTGCTCTTCAAATTAGGAGGGGAAGCTCCCTCTTTTGCTGTTGATGCGTAAAAAGAAATGTAAACTAATTTCCTATCTTTTTACTCAGCTGAGAGCACAAGGTTTATAAAACTCTATGCGTTGCAGCTGAGGTTTTCCTTGGTTTCGTAATCTCAACTACAACTAGGCCTATTTTATAACTCTTCTATCTTCTCAAATAAATTCAAAGCAAGAGGATTTAGAAGTAACTGGGAATGATTGGGGTAACTTGGACAAACTGGTTCTCAAAATGCATCGGAAGGCTCAATGCTCTTTCAGATTTACGCTGAAATAGAGTTTATGCAAGCAAACATCAAACGATAAGCTAGATCTTAGAATTCCCTCAAGGCTCATTGCTCTTTCAAGGTGTAGGCTAAAAAAAAGATTATTAAGAACAGGACATCAAACGACAAACTAAATATCAAGATTCCCTTGAAGGCTCATTGCTCTTTTTGAGGTGTAGGCCGAAATAAAAATTGTAGGAAACAACATAAAACGATAAACTAAATTTCCAAATTCCCTCGAAGGCTCATTGCTCTTTTCGAGGTGTAGATCAAAACAAAGATTATAGAAACAACAAATATTGAAAGATCTTGAAACTTTGGATCAAAGGCTCATTGCTCTTTTGATTTATTTTCTCAAACTCAATCAGCGATTACACTTTTAGGACAGAAAATGGTATGAAAGAGGACAATCATACAAGATACGATCAACAAAGTAACTCTTAGACAAAGAGTGAACAGATATTGAATGCAAGCTTGAAGACACAACGGCGCAGCAATTTTGTGTAGTAATAAAAGTTCAACAATAATGAGCAAGGTTGCTCTTATTTATAGACACTCAAAGGAGTAGGGAACCCTAAAATATCCTCGAGTTAACATTCAGTTCTTGCCAATCTGCAAGATTTATTCCTATGTCTAAATAAAGGTAACCTAACAGTTAACTGGAATGACTACTTCAGTTAATTGATTCTAAACTAGATATTACTCAATTGTACAAAGGTGTCTCCAAAAATAGACATGCATAAAAGGTGGGACAGCGAGTTACCTTGGAAAAGGCATCAAGTTAACTGTTGTGTTTAAATGCTATCTTTGGAAAAGGTGGGACGTCCTAACTGGTAGTTTACACCTCATCAATTTGAGTGATCATCTCCTCCAACCAGTAGTTAACTGTCTCTATGTCTGGACAATTGATACTTATCAAGATGATGTCATGTCTTCACAGCATCTCCTCGCCACTTGCAATTTGATCTTGAAATTCACTCCTCTTTACAATTGTGTCATCAAGCTTCGCTGACATGGCTGCAACTTGACTCAACCTACAGTCAACAAGGTCACCGCAGAAAATATTACGGATGAGGTCCTAAAACTGCGTCTGCACCTTAGCAAGCTCAACGTACTCACCACGTTTGTGCTAGTACTCACAAGGGATAGATGTCACCAATGTTCTTACGAACTTGATAGCACTTGCCACCTTTTGTTTGTACTCAGTCAGTTCTACAAAGATTGTATCGTAAGTTTTTACCTTGTAGACAAGTTCTTTCCAAGTGAAAAGCTTTTGCTTGT